>JBBHAA010000418.1:320000-737715 GCA_037953035.1 Aquarana catesbeiana | reverse complement strand
GGGAAGGGGGTATTTGTCATGGGGAGGGGGTATTTAGCACGGGAGGGGGTATCTATCATGGGGAGGGGGGTATCTATCATGGGGAGGGGGGTATCTATCATGGGGTGGGGGGTATTTATCATGGAAGGGGTATTTATCATGGGAAGGGGGTATTTGTCATGGGGAGGGGGTATTTAGCACGGGAGGGGGTATCTATCATGGGGAGGGGGGTATTTATCATGGGGAGGGGTATCTATCATGGGGAGGGGGTATTAGGGTGAAGTGATAGTAAAGTATAGTCAGTCTTATACATTGTGATAATGGGTGTTTTCCTGCAGAGGTAACACAAGGCACACATCTCACCCCCAGCCTTGTATTGGGGTACAGGAAGTACCAATGGACTCACACGGCACACACTGCACCACCCTGGCCTTGTATCTGGGTACAGGAAGTACCAATGGATTCACACACCGCACCCCCAGCCTTGTATTTGGGTGCAGGAAGTACCAATGGACTCACACGGCACACACCGCACCCCCCGGCCTTGTATTGGGGTGCAGACCTGATTTCCCATGAAATAAAATGCTTGTTGTATTGGGATCCATGTTCTCTTCTATGGAGTAACGCAGCACAATGGAGCTCCATATTGTGAAGAGGCCTCAGTATTGGGATCGGCACGGCTGGTCATGTGATGTGTGGACTATGAGGACTTAGGAGACTTCCCACAATGCCCGGTGCTATGAGCTTTCCATATGATGGAAGAAACTTCCAGATGATGAAATCTCAGCTGATATATTCAATTTTTCGCATTATGCAGTGCAGTGCCATGTGATCTCTGAAAAGGAGCATGCGATTATTTTGGGGTATTTTTGGCTCCATAGACTTCAAAGGGGTGCATGAACCCCCAATGGACATGTATTATTGGGGCAGTTCTGTGCTGAACATCAAGTCTCTTCCTAGCAACAATGATGTCACAGCAGATTTGCTTGTCATTGGCCAAAATAAAAATGCCTGAAGCATAAAAACGCATAAAAACCGCATTGGACTGCATTACAAACCTGCACTGAAGGCCTCATGATGGTGCACAGCTCTGGTGTGACTCCAGGTAACGCATGTAAGTGGGGTGCAGTTCAGCCCAGTGAGGTGTTGCCCCGGACGGGAAGGGGTAACTATTTCCCAGGTTCTTCTTTGGTGGGATTTGTGGGTCCCGTCCACTGCGCCTGTGCACTATAAAAAGGAGAACAGTCCGGAGCCAGGAGAGAGACATTCCACCTTGCCACCTCATGTAGGGGGGCTGCTGGAACCTGTGGTCCCCCCAAAGACACCAGCTACTGGAGACTGCCATACAATGGAGTCTGTTATGGAGGGACTCGACCTTTGCAGGTATGCCGGGGCAGCACACAAGCCTGAGTTGGGTTTAGGGACGGAGGAAAGGACGTTCTCATTTGGACTTGGTCATGTTTTGCACTTTTCTAAGTAAAGCAATGAAACTTTGCCCTCTGCCGGCTCTGAAGTTAGTAATGAAATGTAATACAAGTAACCGGCACCTCACACAGTCTCCTGTTTGGGTCACGAGGCACATTGGGATTATAAAGACAACAAGTGGTTACCACGGGTAACGGAAGCAGTCAGTACAAAGCAGCCTGTGGTTGGGCGTGTTCCTGTGACAGGTGGGACGGCCTCTAGCAGCAAGGGAGTGTTACCATTATCTCCCCTGGCGGTCCGTCTCCCATAGCACGGGACGGGGTCCCCATCCTGTGCAAAGGTACGGAAGGTGAAAAGTTAAGCCAAGTGCACATTGGGGGCGGAGCTATCCACTATCGGGAGGAAGGTAGTGGAGCACACTGGACAGGTAGATGTGGACATAGGCTCAGCGTGTCCCTCCTAATCACAAGCTTCAGTGAAGGTGAACATTGACATGGGGAGCCGAGAGATAAGTGGAGGAGAGTTATGGTGGAAGTGTACATGGTGTACCTTCATCTCTGAGAGTAGAGGCCCACCTTAAGGTTGGGTATTCCCCCACAGCGGCCTCAGCCTAGTCCCGGGGCAATGATGGGAATGGCACAGAGTAAAGGTACCCCATGTGTAGGAGAGGGATCCTGATACAGGTGCCTAGTGTACCCCAGAAGATCCTCCCCCGGTGGGGATCCTCTCATGTCACCCAGACTTGGCACCCAATGAGATCATTGGGAAAACATGGAGGACGGCCCATCTACCCCCTTGTACCAACAACTCTGTCCACATGTAGTGTCTGAAGGAGGATTGGGCTCAGTAACGCTGGAAGATTATAGGTCCAAAACGCTTGAGGAAAAAAAACAAAAAATCAATTATTCTCTATGGGGATGGATCACATCTCCCCTCCAATCACCTGACACCAAACACCTGAAGAGCAAAAAAGTTCTGGAGGTTTTCTTGGAGCTCAAATTGGGTAGATGTGTGTTTTTTGGTGCCTTTTTCTGCCCATAGAAATGAATGTAAAAGCGCAATTTGCATGTTTTGTGTGCATTTTGTTGCTTGTTTTTTGCGGAATTCTCTGCTCAAACCAAATGTGATTTTTTTTAAATAATACATGAATAAATAAATGTAAAAAAAATTCACAAACAACTACAAATCCTCATTAGGCCCCTTTCACAGGGGCGCTCCAATCAGGTCCATCTGTCAGTTTTTTGGGTCCTATATTCCATCTGTCTGGTGGATCAGATGGGGTTAGATGAAAATGGACAGGTGGATCCATTTTCATCCGATCTCCCCATATGATGAGGGGTGATATACATGTACAGAGTATAGTGAGGAGTATATAGAGAGGTGTATATATGTACCGTATATACTCGAGCATAAGTCGAATTTTTCAGCACATTTTTTTGTGCTGAAAGTGCCCCCCTCGACTTATACTCGAGTCAAGCACTTTTCTGCAACAAAAAAATTCATTTTCCGAACCGATTTTGGGGCCCCGTATCTCATGGCCACTTGATGCTAGGAACCCCAAATTTGGTGTGCAAACCCAGTGGAACTGGTACCATAACATATCCAAAGCTGGGGTTCCTAGCACTAAGTGGCCCTGAGATATGGGGCCCCAAATCCGGTTCGGAAAATGTCATTCTCTGCTGCAAAAAAGTGCTTGACATTTTCTAAACTGATTTTTGGGGCCCTGTATCTCAGGGCCACTTGGTGCTAGAAACCCCAGCTTTGGAAATTTTATGGTGCTAGTTACGCTGGGTTTGCACACCAAATTTGGGGTTCTTAGCACTAAGTATTCCCAAGATACGGGGCCCCAAATTTGGTCAACTGTGTCCATCTGCAGCAATGTAATTTCGGGACCCTTTGGGTTCAGAGACCCCAAATTTTGGCTGCAGCTAGGGGGCATCTAGGAACCCTTAACTACTGAGTTTGAAGTTCAGGGGACCTATGGCTGCAAATGGGCACAGTGAGGCTGCAAATGGGCATTGTTGACCCTCTTTTCCACTTACAGTAGCTGTGCATTTCTCACCCTCGTCTTATACTCGGGTCAATACGTTTTTCCCATTTTTTTTGTGGTAAATTAGGGCCTCGACTTATACTCGGAACGACTTATACTCGAGTATATACGGTACATGTGTATGTGTGTGTATATATATATATATATATATATATATATATATATATATGGATAGGAGAGATATATGATGAGGGGTGATATACAGATATACTACTATACAGAGTATAGTGAAGAGTATATAGAGACGGGCCACCTCATGGTGACTACATCTATGCTCCCGGCAAACAGACCCGTTTACATGGGAACCATAGAATAACCGTACAATGTCATGGCTCACTGAGCCTCGTGGATTACGCTTCATTCCAATGGTAATGGTGGGAATCTGCGCACAGTCCTGATCAGAGCAATGTTTGTAGTGTTTGCACCCAGCACAGGGTGAGGCACATTGTTTTGGATACCTGCGTTTTATCTCAGCAGGAAACTACACACAGGGCTCTGAACACAAACAATTGTATATGTCACTATTGGATATTTATTTTATCTTTATTTTTTTTTCAGCCCTATAAATAAACAAGACCTGCCCTAGTCCAACAGGATGAGATTCCAGCCTCTGTGTGTGTTACTTGGCTTTATGCCAGCACGCTTTCCCGCAATTATACAATCGCTGTAACTGCTTATTAGCACAAGGGTATTATTTGTTTATAGGCAAAGTTCATAACTTCCACAACACTACTACTACTATTACTCATAATATTACTACTACTCAGAGTACTACTCGGAGTACTACTCATACAACTACTACTAGTACTACTACTAATCATACTACTACTACTACTCATGCAACTACTAGTACTACTATTACTCATACTACTACTCCTACAACTACTACTCATACTACTATTTAGAGAGTACTACTCCTACTACTCAGAGTACTACTCATACAAATACTACTCATACTACTACTACTACTACTACTACTACTACTACTACTGCTACTCAGAGTACTACTCATACAAATACTACTCATACTACTACTACTACTACTACTACTACTGCTACTCAGAGTACTACTCATGCTACTACTCATACAACTACTACTACTTAGAAATAAATAAATGAATAGTATGTAATAATAAATAATTATCCCATAATCATAAATAACTAAACACCCAAAATAAATATATTCATAATAATATTATTCTGATTTTTGGTGGTTATTTCTATTATTATTATTATTATTATTAATTTTAATATATTTTGTTTAACATTGGGGGGTAATTATTTTTTCTGAATTATTACATGTCATGAATTCATTGAGCCGGGTTCACACTGACAGCGGGAATGAAATCATGTGAGTTCAGCTGAACTTCATTCCTGTATGTCAGTCCGACTTCAGGGGCGATTCCAGAGACATCTGTGCGGGTTTCTTCCCAGATGTCTATTGAAATCGCACCCCCGAGTTGCCTAAAGTAATGCAGAAACTACTTTTGGAAATTGATGTGGCACCACAAATGCAGCGTTGCACCGATTCACATGGTGCCATTGCCAGTGTTCTGCCGAGAAAGTTCCGCTCGGCTGATAAGTTCCCGCCTGCGCAATAGGATCCGGCGGAAATAGCCAAAGCGGGATAGCTGAAAATCAGCTGTACACGGCGCCTGTAAGAGGGCCCCTCGCGGGCTCGCTACGCTCGCCTCGCTTTGCTCGGCTCTTTTAGATTCCCCCTCTAGGTCCACTTGGATGGTAGGGAAGAAACCTGGACCCAGGGCGCAGGCGACGTGTACAGCTGATTGTCGATCTTGAGCTTCGGCTATCTCCGGTGGCTGTTAGTAGTTCGTACTGTGCAGGCGCTGCGCCTGCGCAGTACAGGGGGGGAACTTATCCGCCGAGGGAACTTATTCAGCAAGACACCGGCAATAGCCGCCGATTTGGCATGCAATTTTGCTGCAAAGTGAACCGGGGCTTAGGGAACTTTGGGAACTCCATTTCATGCCATATTTGACACTCAGATACGGGACCTCCAGACCAATACTCGTTTGGTTTAAAGGATTTTTCAAGTAAGCAATTTTTATTAGGTACTGGGCCAGCCCTATGGGGAATAACATCCCAGGCTGACCCAGTATCCCCTGGAATTGAGACTAATTTTCTTCCCAGGGATTTATCATTTTTTTGCTCTTTCCCTTTACCCTAAAGTGCAAAGCTACCCAGTGCCATCTAGGGCATTTTACATCAGGCAGCCAATGGAGGTTGATACTTTGGTATCCTCCTGGGCGAGGCCTTCAATGGCCAATGCATGGCATCCATGCTACTCGGAGGAGCTTCTGCTAAACACACACATTTGTAAGTGCATGTGGATGACAATTCATATGCATATTTTCATACAATTCTGTACCAATGTTTTACTAATTTAAGCTGTTCTTTCAGAAGTGGTATTTAACCCAGAAGAAGATTTAGAACAGTACACTAGTGAAACGCGTTGGATATCCACCTCTGCTGTATTCCTTACCACAATCAATGATGAAAGGGAACAGCAAGTAGATGGGGACTACCACTTTATGGCTAACAGCCAAAATGTGCAATGTTGTTGATGACATTATTTATGTAATGCTTTGTATTCTCAATATAAGACTTTTTTGTACAATAAATAAACATTTTCTATATATGAAGCTCTATATATTTTTTCAATTGTCCATAAAATCCCATTTTTTGAGGTTTATTCTATGTATTACCAAGGGACGGTGGCAATCTACGTGTGTGGTCCGGTGAATCACTTAATTCACCAATACTTAGGTTATTAGACTAGATCTGCATTTGTTTCCTTTTTTAGTCTTTTTTTTCCCCTCTGTCTTCACCTGGTGATCTGGCCAATAACATGCCTCCTGTATTAGACTCTGGAGGAAGGAGCACAGGGGGCACGGCAGACAGCAGCATTGTCACTCTGAGGGGAGGTTGTTCTTTTGAAACACAACAGATTTACTGGCTAGATCACCAGATGAAAATAGAAAACGCAGCCATAACATTTAAGAATTGGTTAGCTGCAGGGCTTTTTTTCAGCAGGAACATGGGGGAACGCAGTTCCATCACCTCCAGCATTGAATGTATGTATTGGCAAGGGTTGCTGGGGTGTGCTGAAGTGTCTACTGATGCTGACTGCTGGGGAATCTATTGTAGCTGGAGGGCATCTATTTTTGCAGTAAGTGGGGGGGGGTCTATTGTTACTGGTGGGGGAACTATCATTGCCAGGGGTGGGTCTTTTGTTGCTGGGAGAGATCTACTGTTGAGGGAGGAGGTCTGTTATTGTTGGCTGCTGGAGAGTCTATTAAAGCTGGCTGTGAGGAGATCTGTTGTTGCTAGGGGGGTCTATTGTTGTGGTGAGGATACTTTATTGTGGTTGGTTAATTGTTTATTGGGATATCTATTGTTACTGAGGGTCTACTGTTGCTTTTTTTTAAGTTATTAACAAATTCCATACAAACTACAAGGCACCAAAAAATGATACTTGGTTCTGAATACTCTATAAAGGGCAATACTGGGAGGTGGACAGGGGGTGGAACCAAGGAACAATGCTCAGAGGTGGGTAGGTGGAAGAGAAAAGGGGTGACTGAGAAAGTGTTCCTGCACCTATTCTTGGAGAAAAAACCCTGATTAGCTGTATTTTAATATTTTTTCTTTCTTTGTTATTTTTGTTCATTACAGATACTTTTTTTACACTTATATATTATGCATTCACATCAGTCTCTGCCCTCAAGGAGCTTACAATCTAAGGTCCCTAACTCCCATTCATACATACACATACTAGGGCCAGTTTAGACAGGAGCTATAATCTACCAGCATGTCTTTGGAATGTGGGGGAAACCAGTGGAAACCCGCACAGGACATACAAACTCTGAGTTTAATACTACTTTAACCCCTTCCCACCAACGTCACACAAATATGCGGCCCCCTGCACTGGGCTTTTTGCCGTGGGGCTGCATATTTGCATATCTCCATTTGTGCCATGTGGTGCGTTCCCAGCACAGAGACAGGGGTCTCACCATAAGCCCTGGTTCCTGTACTAACGATTGGGAGTCTAACTCCGACATCCAGGTCACCTGATCACTGTGATAGCCTCTGATTGGCTATCATAGTGATCAGTCACTTCCGAGCCCCAATGGCGTCGCTAGGGGGGCCAGAGGGCGCCCTGACCCCCCAACACTATGCTTATGCTGTGCCCTACCATGTGCCCCCCAATATAAAAAACATTTTTTTTTTTTACAAAGGCAATGTCTTTTTGTTTGCATTTGTAGCGGATGCGCCGCATCTTACTCGGGCAACTGCTGGGGTAACACAGTCTCTATTGAGAAGGAGAGCGTCCCCAGTCAGCTCCTGCGGGTGATTCCTCCCCCCTCCCTCTGCTCGCTGACACTGCATAATGCGAGCACTCACACAACCACGGCCACCCGATCTGCTCCTTCCCCTGCATCCTCATTGGCAGGGAGAAGAGCGAGTTGCAGGAAGGACTTCAGCAGGACTCTCACTTACTGAAAAAACAGAATGATTTCTCCCATCCTTAGGACAGGAGAACCAGCCTGTAAATTCCAAGAAATGCCAGACCAGCGCTGTCAATAGCAGGGGCAGGACAGCAAGAGGAGGCTGGGGAACCCCACAGTGGCAGAACACCAGGGCCCGGAGGCAAGACAACCTTTGCAACCCTGATAGTTTTCCCACTGCTTTGGACCCTTAAATTTTCTTGGTATGCTGGTGACATATATCTCTTGTTTTCTGCCACCCTGGGGGACCCCAATACAGTAGGAAGGGAGCTCACTGCAGAACATGTGAAAGGGCCATTGTGGGATCGTAGTAAAGGGCCCCAGGATATACATATATAAAATTGCATTTTATAGTTGCCCCCCTACTTTTGTCCCTGTCCCCCCATGTGCCCCCCCTAAATATGAAATCTGGAGACGCCACTGCCGAGCCCGTCCCCATGTTTTCTTTCTCTGTGAATAGAGGAGAGATACATTTTATCTCTCTCCGTCCTTGCACAGAAAAAAAAAGTGTGTGTAAAAGAAAAAAATGTATTAAATAGTAATAATAAAATAAAAAAATACCTAAATCGAGGTTTGATCTAGGTCAGTGCTAGGGCTAGTATCTGGGTCAAGGTCAGGGTGAGTTTTTCTTTTTTTTCTTCGGGATAGAATTTTTTTTTTTAATTAGTATTAGTGTCATTTAGTGATACATTGCATTTTTCTCTGTGCTTAAACAGAAAAAAGAAAAAAGTGTGTAAAAAAAAATACCTAGATCAAGGTTTGATCTAGGTCAGTGCCAGGGTTATGCCGTGTACACACAACCGGACTTTCCGTCAGAGTAGTCTCCGACGGTCTTTTTGACGGAGTTCTGCTGAAACAGACTTGCCTACACGCAATCACACCAAAGTCCGATCGTTTACAACAGTGGCCAGAATTTAAGTATTACCTTGGGGAGATGCAGACTAGAATACTGCAATCACTGAGCAGCAAATGATATCACCTGTGATGTATTTCAGTTATCTTGTAAACCTGGCCTGTTAGTGGGTCCCGAGGACAGGAGTTGAGAACCTCTGGTTTAGAATGTGATGACGTACGACCGGACTAGAAAAAGGAAGTTCAATAGCCAGTAGCCAATAGCTGCCCTTGCGTCTTTTGTTGGCCTGTCGGAATAGCATAAAGACGAGCGGTTTTCCCGATAGGGATTGAGTCCATCGGAAAGACTTGAAACATGTTCTATTTCTAAGGTCCATCAGAATTTTTGAAAGAAAAAGTCAGATGAAGCCCACACGCGATCGGAATGTCCGACGGAATGATTCCGTCAGATCTTTGCTGCCGGAAAGTCTGGTCGTGTGTAAGCGGCATAAGTGTTTGTGTTAAGGTCAGGGTCAGTATTTTTTTGGGGGGACAGAATTATTATTTTTTTAACCACTTCAGCCCTGGAAGAATTTACCCCCTTCCTGACCAGGCCATTTTTTGCGATACGACACTGCGTCGCTTTAACTGACAATTGCGCAGTCATGCAATGTGTTACCCAAACAAAATTTATGTCCTTTTTTCCCCACACATAGAGCTTTATTTTGGTGGTAATGTATCACCTCTGTGGTTTTTAATGTTTGCGCTATAAACAAAAAAAGAGCGACAATTTTGAAAAAAAAAACACAATATATTTTACTTTTTGCTATAATAAATATCCCAATTTAAAAAAAAAACAAATGTTTTCCGCAGTTTAGGCTGATATGTATTCTTCTACAATTTTTTGGTAACAAAAATCGCAATAAGCGTATATTGATTGGTTTGCGCAAAATTTATAGCTCCAACAAAATAGGTTATTGATTTATGGCATTTTTAATATTTTTTTTTTTTTATTAGTAATGGCGGTGATCTGTGATTTTTATCAGGACTGCGACATTGCGGCGGACAGATCAAACACTTTTGACATTTTTTTGTAACCATTGACATTTATACAGTGATCAGAGCTATAAATAGCCACTGATTACTGTGTAAATTTTACTGGCAGGGAAGGAGTTAACACTAGGGGGAGATCAAGGGATTAAATGTGTTCCCTCACCTTGTGTTCTAACTGTGGGGGGATGGGACTGACTCGGGGAGGAGACCAATCGGTGTTCCTATATACTAGGAACACACGATCTGTCTCCTCTCCCCTGACAGAACGTGGATTTGTGTGTTTACACACACAGATCCACATTCCTGCTCTGTCAGGACCGATCGTGGGTGCCCAGCAGACATTGCAGCCACCGGGCACGCGCATCAACTCCCCAGTGACGCGACAGCCCCCTATACCCCTTAAAGCGGCTGCTGTACAGCTATGGTGATTCATGCAGGGGAGCCATTCTGCCACCGTCAATCCACAGCGCGCAGTCGGCTAGTGATTAAATAGTATCAGTGTCTGTGTTTTAGGTAGGATAAAAAAAAGCAAAATACACACGATTGTTTCTGGGCTGTACTATGGGTACAAACACCAACTAATAACATGCGATCGTCAGGAGCAGGAGAATTTATTTTGGGTTGTTCTTTGGTGGTAGGTTATGGTAGTACCAAGAAATATACAGCTACATTTAAAAAAATATATATATTTTTCTTTTACTATTTTGGGACAGTTTTCATTTGATAATAAAAAAAATCTGGAGATCCATTACCATTTACCACCAAATGGGAGCCCAATTTGTCCTGAAAAAACTCGGTATAATCCCCCTGGATGGAAGTAGTAGGTGATTTGTACGGTTTTACTAACACATGTCAAACTTGCAAAATTATACTTAGGTATTAGGATTTGTTTTACCCTCATGTGTAAGGGGGTTAAGCTGTAAATAAGTCATTAACCACTTCAATACCGGGCATTTTCACCCCCTTCCTGCCCAAGCCATTTTTCAGCTTTCAGCGCTGTCACATTTTGAATGACAATTGCGCGGTCATACAACACTGTACCCAAATGAAATTGTTTTTCCCCACAAATAGAGCTTTCTTTTGGTGGTATTTAATCACCTCTGCGTTTTTTATTTTTTGCGCTATAAACAAAAGAAGAGTGACAAGTTTGAAAAAAAAACACAATATTTTTTACTTTTTGCAATAATAAATATCCAATTTTTTTTCTTTAAAACAAATTTTTTCCTAAGTTTAGGCCGATATGTATTCTTCTACATATTTTTGGTAAAAAAAAAAAAAAAGCAATAAGTGTATATTGATTGGTTTGCGCAAAAGTTATAGTGCCTACAAAATAGGGGATAGTTTTATAACATTTTTATTATTTTTTAATTTTTTTACTAGTAATGGCAGCGATCTGCGTTTTTTTATCGTGACTGCGATATTGCGGTGGACATATCGGACACTTTTGACACATTTTTGGGACCATTCACATTTATACAGCGATCTGTGCTATAAAAATGCACTGACTACTGTATAAATGTGACTGGCAGGGAAGGGGTTAACACTAGGGGGTGATTGAGGGGTTAATTGTGTTTCCTAGGGAGTGTTTCTAACTGTAGGGAAGGGACTCACTAGGGGAGGAGACCGATCGGTGTTCCTCTGTACCAGGGGCGTAACTAGAAATAGCAGGGCCCCATAGCAAAATGTTGTATGGGGCCCCCCTGCAAACAGCCCCCCCACAGCTGCCCTAGTGTCAATGCAGCGTGACCTGTGCCCCATACAGCCCCACCTATGCAGAGGAAGAGGCAAGCCACCCGGATCAGCAGAGAGCGGGAATGCCCGCTGTAATAGCTTTCATTTGAATTTCCCGTCTTCCCGGGGCTCATCATCACATAGCCCCACCTCTTGGCCCGACGCCTTTGATGACGTCACATGTCCCCCATTGGATCGGCGTTCTGTCTATCAAAGGCACCGGGCCAAAAGGTGGAGCTATGTGACATGAGCCCCGGGAACACTGGAAGTTCTAATGAAAGCTCTTACATCAGGCAATTCAGCTCTCTGCTGATACGGACAGCTCGCCTTTTCCTTTCCTCTCTCTTCCCCTGGCTGGGAGACTGTGCCGGCGGTGCTCTTATCCTCACTGGGCCCCACTCAGCTGCGGGCCCCATAGCACCCGCATGGGTCACTATGGTGGTAGTTACGCCCCTGCTCTGTACTGGGAACATACCATCGGTCTCCTCTCAACTGACAGGACCGTGGATCTGTGTGTTTACACACATAGATCCACGGTCCTGCTGTGTTACCGGCAATCGCGGGTGCCCGGCGGACATCGCGGCCGCCGGGGACACGCACACCGTGTGCCCAGTGACCATTGGTGGCACACGCGCCCCCTGGTGGGCCGGGAAAGCGAGGCCATCATATGACGCCCGACCGCAATGAGAGCTGCGCCGCCTGGCCGTCAATGGACAGCCGGCGGTCAGCAAGCTGTTAAAGCTGTATTAAATCCAAAAGCAAACCCTTATTATATTGCAACTTACCAATTCTTAGATGTGATGGTTGCATTTGTTTCCCTGTTTAGGCTTTCTTTCTTCTATTTTCATCTGCCGATCCAGCCAGAAAGTCTGTTGTTTTTCACAGCACAAGCTCTCCAGCAGAATGTATCAGTTTACAGGGATGAAACAAACCAACACTGTAAACTGATACATTCTTAACAATTCATCCTTAACACTGAATTGGAGAATAAATGGCCATCTGTTATTTATTTATGTAAAACCTTTATCTCAAAAGGACAAAAAACTGTTTGCTGTGACTAATTATAAAGTGAGAGCTGGAGATTGATTACATTTGTTAGTATATCAAAATCTCCTAATACTTTTAACACTCCCCCCTGACTGACAATGCTGCTGTCTGATGTGCCCCCTGTGTTCCTTCATCCAGAGTTGGGGGGGGGGGGGAGGGTGCTCTAATACAGGAGGTGTGTTACTGGTCAGATCACCAGGTGAAAAGAGAAGAAAAAGCCAAAGAAAAGAAAACAAATTCAGCCACCACATCTAATGATTGCTAATCTGCAATATACAGTATCGCACAAAAGTGAGTACACCCCTTAGATTTTTGTAAATCTTTTCTTCTATCTTTTCATGTGACAACACTGAAGAAATGACACTTTGCTACAATGTAAAGTAGTGAATGTACAGCTTGTATAATTCCCCGTACACACGATCAGAAATTCCATAAGAAAAAACTTGGATGGTTTTTCCGACGGAATTCCGCTCAAGCTTGCCTTGCATACACACGGTCACACAAAAGTTCTCTGAATTTTCGACAATCAAGAACGCGGTGACGTACAACACTACGACGAGACGAGAAAATTAGGTTCAATGCTTCCGAGCATGCGTGATTTTTTGCGCATCCGAATTGCATATAGACAAACGCATTTTCGGATAGGAACTTTTTCCTACCGAAAAATAGAGGACCTGCTCTCAATCTTTTGCTGACTGGAATTCTTCTGCCAGCAAAAGTCCGATGGAGCGCACACACGGTCAGAATTCCTGACCAAAAGCTCACATCCGACTTTTGCTGGCAGAATTTCTGATCGTGTATACGTGGTATAACAGTGTACATTTGCTGTCCCCTCAAAATAACTCAACACACAGCCATTAATGTCTAAACCGCTGGCAACAAAAGTCAGTACACCCCTAAGTGAAAATGTCCAAATTGGGCCCAAGGTGTCAATATTTTGTGTGGCCACCATTATTTTCCAGCACTGCCTTAACCCTCTTGGGCATGGAGATCACCAGAGCTTCACAGGTTGCCACTGGAGTCCTCTTCCCCTCCTCCATGATGACATCACAGAGCTGGTGGATATTAGAGACCTTGCGCTCCTCCACCTTCCGTTTGAGGATGTCCCACAGATGATCAATAGGGTTAAGGTCTGGAGACATGCTTGGCCAGTCCATCACCTTTACCCTCAGCTTCTTTAGCAAGGCAGTGGTGGTCTTGGAGGTGTGTTTGGGGTCATTATCATGTTGGAATACTGCCCTGCGGTCCAGTCTCTGAAGGGAGGGGATCATGCTCTGCTTCAGTATCTCACAGTACATGTTGGCATTCATGGTCCCCTCAATGATCTGTAGCTCTCCAGTGCCGGCAGCACTCATGTAGCCCCAGACCATGACACTCCCACCACCATGCTTGACTGTAGGCAAGACACACTTGTCTTTGTACTCCTCGCCTGGTTGCCGCCACACACGCTTGTCACCATCTGAACCAAATAGGTTTATCTTGGTCTCATCAGACCACAGGACATGGTTCCAGTAATCCATGTCCTTAGTCTGCTTGTCTTCAGCAAACTGTTTGTGGGCTTTCTTGTGCATCATCTTTAGAAGAGGCTTCCTTCTGGGATGACAGCCATGCAGACCAATTTGATGCAGTGTGCGGCGTATGGTCTGAGCACTGACAGGCTGATCCCCCCCACCCCTACAACCTCTGCAGCAATGCTGGCAGCACTCATACGTCTATTTCCCAAAGACAACCTCTGGATATGACGCTGAGCACGTGACCTCAATTTCTTTGGTGGACCATGGTGAGGTCTGTTCTGATTGTTCTGAGTGGATCCTGTCCTGTTATACCGCTGTATGGTCTTGACCACCGTGTTGCAGCTCAGTCTCAGGGTCTTGGCAATCTTCTTATAGCCTAGGCCATGTAGAGCAACAATTCTTTTTTTTAGATCCTCAGAGAGTTCTTTGCCATGAGGTGCCATGTTGAACTTCCAGTGACCAGTATGAGAGAGTGAGAGCGAGAAGACAAAATTTAACACACCTGCTCCCCATTCACACCTGAGACCTTGTAACACCAACGAGTCACATGACACCGATGAGGGAAAATGGCTAATTGGGCCCAATTTTCACTTAGGGGTGTACTCACTATTGTTCCCAGTGGTTTAGACATTAAGGGCACATTCACACTGGGACGGGGGGCACGCTTTTATCCCCTGCTAGTGGCCGATGAAGGGGTTAATAGCGCTTGCAAAGCACCACTGCTGAAGCGCTTTGCAGGCGCTTTAAGCGGTGCTGTCCATTGATTTCAAAGGGCAGTTTAGGAGCAGTGTATTGACTGCTCCTAAAGCGCTCCAAAGGTGCTGCTTGCAGGACTTTTTTTAACGTCCTGCAAGCCCACATCTCCAGTGTGAAAGCCCTCGAGCTTTCACACTGGAGTGACAGGAGAGGCTCTTTACAGGCGCTTCACTACTTTACATTGTAGCAAAGTGTCATTTCTTCAGTGTTGTCACATGAAAAGATAGAATAAAATATTCACAAAAATCTGAGGGGTGTACTTACTTTTGTGATATACTGTATCACGTTTTGGGTTAAATTGCGGTCTAAATACTCAAGCATTTTATTTTCTTTGTAAGCAATAACCTTTTACTCGTTTGCTTCAAAGGTGATATTTTACACTACAGATGGCAAGAAATAAAATCATATAATCTAATAGCCCAATTATGTTGTTATCAGAGCTGGCACAAGATCCATGCAGCATCCTGGATAAACAGGACAGAGTGCACCCAACTCGCCAAACATTCCTTTCACTTTTCAGCATGCAGATTCCTCTATAGACATCCTTCCTGCCGCCAGTTCTTGGTGTGAAAATCCTCAGCAGTAGAAGCTGCGGGTCCCTTTTTGCACTCCTCTCCTGTTGAAGTGCCCAAGGTGGGTTGTCTCTTCTGCCCCCCCAGACCGGGGTGTTGGGGTGTCGGTGTGCAGAGTGATGGGAGGATTTCTGATTAAGAAGAACTAACACAGAGAGAAGACAGAGACCTGGAGAGGAGCCGGTAGTTCTGGTAAGTGAAGAGCAAATGTTTGTCTTTTGTACATTTATGTGATCATTTTTAGGAAAATAAAGCGAATACAAATCCATTAAGGTGAAAAACCTTCTGTGCTGCAGGTGCCCCCAGAGCCCCCCCTTTTCTTACCTGAGCCCATCTGTTCCAGCGATGTGCATGAGCCCAGCAGCTCCAGCCACTGTCTCCATCTTCATTGGATAGATTGATAGATGCACGAGCCACTGGTGTGGTTGTGGGGGGCAGGGCCAAGTCCTGCTGTCTGTGTCAATGGATGCAGCAGCGGGACTCAGGAGCGCACCCGCACGTGCCATATAGAAAGTGGCTCTCCGTGGGGGCACCCAATAAAGAGGAGGGGCTAGGAGCACCCTAGGGCACCCCAGAAAAAGAGGATTGGGGCTGCTTTGTGCAAAACCCTTGCACAGAGCAGGTAATTATAACATGTTTGCAATTTAAAAAAAAAAAACATGAACCTTTACAATCACTTTAACTGACAAAGGATTTGTATTACTGTCCATCCAGTCCTGAGATTTGCACAGCTTTGTTATACATAGTTGGTAAGGTTGAATAAAGACACCAATCCATCCAGTTCAACCTATGTGGGTGTTTATGTCACTACTATTTCCCATATCCCTGTATATTGTGTTCGCTAAGATGTCCAGCTAAGAGTTTTTTTTTTAAACTGTTGAAGCTTCTTGCTGACACCACTGATTGTGGGAAGTTCTACACCCTTTCTGCTCTAACAGTCACCTGTACAAAAGATCCAGCATTGCATAGCTCCCAACTGTCCCTAATTTGGAACAAAGTCCCTCATTCCTCCTCATTTGTCCCTCATATGGGTCTGATCTATATAGTTGTATATAAAATGCACATTTTTATCTTTCAAAAATTGCTCTCCAGTGCTAAACCTTTCATTCAATTTCTAAATTGCTGCATTTGTAAATTCCAAAAGCCAATATAAGGGAATAGTAGTGGGAAAAAAAAAAGCACTTGTGGGTTTAACCAATATGTTTTTGTATAATACTGTAGCACTAACTCTCGGTGGAGCTGCTGGTTTTAAGCGGGCTGTTACCTTCACTCTTGACACCTCTGTTTCACCGGCACCGGGTCTAGGGTCCCGTTAAGTTTACCTCTGGATGATGTAGACACCAACACTTGAGTATATTTTCCAATGCTTTAATGAACAAACAATAAAGGAAGTAGCAGGAAAGAGGCAGAAGGAAAGTTGCAGGGAAGCTCAAATACCTTTCCTTAGTATTCTTTAGAACATTCTCTGGAATTGAACACTTGTGGTTGAATGGTTGAATGCACTCCCCTTGTGGGATTCAATCTTTGCTCGCCTGGATAGGCCTCTCTCACTTGCCTAGCAGCCAGTACGTAGCACGAACAAAAGTCTCTGCCACAGACTTGTTTGGAATAAAACCCGTACGATCCTCTGCTACAGGATGTATTGGTTTGTGATGAATGTCAGATACAGTACTTGAACCTTTAAGCCAACCCGGCAGTACTATGCAGTAAGATTACTTCAGGATACGTCCTCCAACCGAGTCACCAGGCCCCTCTCCAGACCAGCACTCTGCATGATCCTTCCATGACGGGTCCTCCCCTGGGATCTTCTCGGTTGTCCAGCTTCTTCACTCAGGATAAACAGCTCAGGACCGTTCCTCTGCTGCTGTGGTAGGCCCCAGACAGGCTTCTGGGCCCACCCACACGCCGCAGCGACGTGGGCCTCTGGAATGGAGGACAATGAGGTGGAACTCTTAACGCATACCTGTCGGCCAGGAGGGCCAGCAGGTGGCTGAAAACGAACCCCTAAACATGGCGTCTGTCCCATAAATACCCTCTCCCAGAATGCAACTAGGAGGACCACCTCCACCGAGTTGTCCCTGGGACAGAGAAGCACTCATACGCTTCAACACGTTGCCTTTCCAACACCAGCCCATGGTGACAACGACACCCACCGGCGTAGTGTGGAACTACACGCAACTCAGGCAAGCTGGAACAGAGGCAAATCTAACTTCCTCTTATGCCCCGTACACACGGTCGGATTCTCCGACGGAAAATGTGTGATAGGACCTTGTTGTCGGAAATTCCGACCGTGTGTGGGCTCCATTACACATTTTTCATCGGATTTTCCGACACACAAAGTTTGAGAGCAGGATATAAAATTTTCAGACAACAAAATCCGTTGTCGGAAATTCCGATCGTGTGTACACAAATCCGACGGACAAAGTGCCACGCATGCTCAGAATAAATAAAGAGATGAAAGCTATTGGCCACTGCCCCGTTTATAGTCCTGACATACATGTTTTACGTCACTGCGTTCAGAATGATCGGATTTTCCGACAACTTTGTGTGACCGTATGTATGCAAGACAAGTTTGAGCCAACATCCGTCGGAAAAAATCCTAGGATTTTGTTGTCGGAATGTCCAAAGTCCGACCGTGTGTTCGGGGCATAACAAGTAACCCACAAGATTTACCTATCAGCGGTAGACTAAAAATCTACAAGCGCTACATAACTCCTTTAAGGGGGCGTGACAGGGGGTGTGTCCTACGCCTATATACTTTTGCTAATAGGTTTCCATCATTCCCATCTCAAAAAGTTGGGAGGTATGGCATTGCCCTGCTGCAGGCCACTATTCGGGTGATATAACTCCGGTCCCACACCACCATTTTGGTCCTCTTCGGCTGGCTGCCTCTTCTGGGCTCAGACATCAAGCTGATGATGAAGTGCGGGTTCAATCTCCTAACTTCCCTTCAGCCATGGTCTGTCCCTGGTCCTGAAGCCTCCTGGGGGATGTGACATGAGTATTCCAGGAGGCTGCAGGACCAAGGACATGTTGTTGTGGCCTAGGCCAGGGCAGAAATGGGGGGGGGCTTGATGAAAAATAAGTAATATATTTAAAAAAATGATAAAATTCATTTTAAAAAAATGACTGCATAATTGTCTCTACAATTGACCTCCTTTGACCTGCATGTGACCGGCTCCAAGCTAGTTTTGAATCCCATAGACTTGCATGAAAAGGTAAAACCTGTTTGAAGTGAACACATGCCCACTAAACACACTCTAAATGTGCGTGTATAAGTGTGTATCTGGGTATAACAGAATATGGATATAATACAGTATATACTAGTCTATGAAGTCAATTGTGCTTGCAAACATAAAGGTAGTGAATATACATGACATACTAATACAACACAGGAATAGTTGTATCACTCCTCATGGGCGGTCCCAAACCCTAAAGATAAACTTTGTCCTGTCATGTATAATATATAGTTACCCATGTCCATCTTTGAAACCCTTCCAGCACATTGTCTGGATATGGCATAATAATATAAATCTATTTTTTTATATTTAAAGCGGTAGTAAACTCCTTGAAGAAATAAAAAGTGGGCCCCAGGTGGTTTAAAAATTATTGATTAGGCATCTCAATAGAAAATGGGACGTGTCCTCATTGGAAACATGTCATCTCACACAAAATAGTCCCTAGAGGATTACGTGATAGGACAATGCCAGCAGAACATCTACATACTGAAAGTTTTTTACCTAAGTGGAAGAAACTTTGTATTAATCATGGCTTGGCAGTGATGAGGTTAATAGTAGAGGAGGAAAAGGCTCAATTGATAACAATACAAGCTCAAATAGAGGAACGTGCTCGAGGTCTAGAGGCATTAAAACACTTTGAAGAGTTTATCAAACAAAATGATAACTTGAAAAAAGAAACAGAAAAAACCCAATTAAACCTGAAAATAACAAAAAAAAGTAAATTTAAGCCAGATATAGCGGATTTTGAAAAAGATGAGGTATTTGACTTAACCATCCGGCGGGGACGCAGTCGATCACATGGGAGGGCTCGTCGACAACAGTCAAGACAACGTCGTAATAAATCGTATAGTGACTCAGATGATGAGGCAACAAAGTCAGTTACTTTTTTAGATCAAGCGGGGACAGAGCAACAAACTACACTAGCCCCACCCCCAGCAATAAATACCAAAACAGGAACTCAAAAACAGAAACAAATAAAATCATCAAACGAACAAACTTACACGAGAAGTCAGAAAAGACACTGACCCCTACACCCTCCCAGCCCAACCCACGGGGCCCCAAGGACCTAAAGGTGGTAAATTTATCTAACCACTATTTAAGTCCCGGTCATATTAGCCTTCTCGCGAAGGGCATGTCCTTCTCCTCGACGTCGGTAATGGATGAGTTCACCGTGTACAAGGATATAACCCTTTTTTTGAGGAAAGTCTTTTTACGGTCCCTGTATGAAGAGAATGGTGAGGCACCAACTGCCACCACCGATCTGGAAGACCAAAAAGCCTTGGACATATTGAACTCATTGTTGGAGGAAAATCTAGCACCCAGTGAAGAATCAAGTACACCAATAAAACGATCAGCTAATTTAAAAATTAAATCACAAAAAATGCCCCCCTTGTCCAAGAATAAATGGTTAAATCTCTTCCTGGAGATGTTCCAGTCTGATCTCGAGAAGGTAAATTGGCATAAAAAGGGCACCGATAATCTGACCACCGGCGAGCGAAACGCCCTCGACGATCTTAAAATGAGGAGAAATTTAGTGATAAAAAATAGTGACAAAGGGAGCAATGTTGTCGTACTAGATGAACAACACTATGAACGAATGGCTAGAAAACTACTAACCGACGAGACCACCTACTGTAAACTAGACCACAATCCTTTTCCAATAGTGATCCAGGAGCTAAATAAAAAACTTAACTTTGCCAAGGATGAGGGACTACTGACCATCCGAGAATTCCAACATCTCTTTATTCGAGAGTTTAATACACCTACCTTTTATGTGATTCCTAAATTACATAAAAACTTACAAGATCCACCAGGAAGACCGATTGTTTCGGCCTGTCAGGGCCCCTTTGAAAGAATCGGCAGATACTTGGATTCTCTTCTGAAAGATATGGTCAGTGGGCAAAAATCCTTCGTACAAGATACCCGCCATGTCTTGGCAAAACTCTCTGAGTTCAAGGATTTGAACCAATTAGGCGAAATCTGGCTCGTAGGCATTGATGTGGAGTCATTGTACACATCAATACCCCACCGGTGTGGTATTAAAGCCGTAGAGACCTTCTTAAACCTCACCTACCCAGAATCAGGACCACAAAATGAATTTTTGATTGATCTGTTGAAATTTATCTTGCTGAATAATTACTTTCAGTTTTTAACTACTTATTACCAACAAATCCATGGTACCTCGATGGGAGCAGCGTGGGCTCCATCCTACGCATGCCTCCATTTGAGCTTCTGGGAAGAGGAGGAGGTCTTTTCTTCGTCGATGTACTGTGACCACGTCCATGCCTGGTTACGGTACATCGATGATGTATTCATGATCTGGTGTGGCACCCAGACCGAATTGCTGCATTTCATTTGTGAGCTTAATGTAAATCAGCTCAACATTCATTTAACATATACCTTTAGTCAGACTAAAATATCATTTCTAGACCTGCAAATTTCTTTGGAAGGGGGGCAACTTCATACCTCCACATTCCGTAAGGACACTGCTGCAAATACCTTTTTGAGTGCCACCAGTCATCATCCTCATTGGACCAAAAATGGTATACCAGTAGGCCAATTCTTACGGCTAAAACGAAATTGTTCGAAAACGAGCGACTATAGACGCGAGAGCCACGACCTCTATGCATGGTTTAGAGAGCGCGGCTACTAGCACCGACAAATAAAGAGAGCAAAAAAGAAAGCAGCGATTCGGGACCGCCAAAGTTTGTTATCAATTGAGCCACTCGGTACTCCCATCGCATCCAACTCTGAAACAAACGATCCAATAAGAATAATAACCACCTTTGGATCTCAATCGAACACCATTCCTTCAATCCTTGAAAAACATTGGGCCATTTTGACTAATTCACCTGGTTTGGACAAAATAGTAAGTACCTCCCCCAAGTTGGTGGCCCGCTGTGCCAAAAACTTGGGTGACATGTTGATCCAATCAGAATTTACCCGCAATCAAGATAGCACATGGCTATCTAATTATCCACGGACTCTGGGAATGTTCCCATGTAACAGATGTCAAATATGCCCCTTTGTACATAGGACTTCAACTTTCAAGGATGCACACGGCAAAGAAACATATGAAATTCGTGAATTAATCAATTGCTCCACTTCACGCCTCATCTACATGATAAAGTGTCCACGCCCCAAAATATACATTGGCAAGACAAAAAGACAGCTAAAGATTCGTATCGGCGAACATCTACGTGAAATAAATGATAAAACAAAAATCCCTGAAAAACCATTAGCAAAGCATTTTGCTCAACATCATGGTGGCTCCTCTTGAGGAATGAAAGTAAAGGGCATTTATGCCCTAAATCTGCCCCTTAGACGCGGAGACTTTGACCGTATACTCCAACAAAAAGAAAAATGGTGGGTATACCGCCTAAAGTCCCTTCGACCTGTCGGCCTAAATACTGAACTGAACTTATAACCCTTCTTACCAACCTAAGACTGGCCAATCAAAACAACCCCCCTCTCCCCCTTCCCCCCCCCTCCCCCACTCTCACGCCTATGTGAATAATTTGAATAATTTTTTTACTTTTAAACCTCACCTGCCAACTTATTAGGTTACCACCAGTGGCTATTACCATTATACTACATATACTTCTCCTCATGAAGAGTACGGATAGCTACAGTACTCTGTCCTGATCTAGCATTTCTCACGTGAACCCAAACTAGTATGCCTGTCAATGTTTCAGTCTCTTGAATTTCCTTTCCTCTTGTTTTTATCCATTCCCCCTCACCTACCCTTGTTTGAAAATTGCAAAATTTATAATAGCCATTATGTGAACTCTAGGTAACAACCTATGATTGTTAAGGAATTAAGTTTCTTGTGTCTTGTATATCACATTACATGATTGTTAAAAGGCATTTATAAGCATAGAATTATCTGTTAGCGATAGTATAATTCAAACAAGATCGCCCTCTGGATAACTGTTTTAGTAAAAATTGTAAAAACTTAAAACACACTAGGGCTGTGACAGAACGCAATTATCATGAGATAAAAGAAAGCCGCCACCAGCCCAAGTTCCGTCCAAGATGAAGCTACGCTATTGGTCCTAGCGAAACGCGTCAACGTCATCAACGCGGACTCGTCACGGACGTTGAAATATGGAAGGAGAGGAGATAGTTGCAAGCTGTGAGCAAAAGCAGGGATGAAGTGAATATACCCCGGCAAACTTGGTTGGATTATAGCCTCCAAAGGACCCAACACTTTCGCTGACCTTACTCTCAAGATTTATGCTCAGTCTGGACACACATTGAGCCGGGACATCTTCCCCATTTGTGCAGCACCACGGCACCTGACTAGGGCACGGGTGAAGCCATTGGAGTTTGAAATCTCCCGTCACCCCAGCAGCCTAAGACGCTACACACCAAACCGGCTTATCACTGAGCAGTCAAACCCACCCGTCAACTCCGACTTCTCCTACGCCGATGAAGTGTTCAGCGTGAATACATCCAATCTAGTCCATTCGACCATCATTACCCGATGGAAGACAACAAACGGTAAAGTCTATCATAATTATTATCAATATGTTCGGTGTGACACTAATCCGTTGCTGACAGTCCCGCATCTGTACACGGACTATTACGGCATTTAACCTCAATATCGCCAGCAAAGAGATTATAGCCACAAATACACCATCTCACCGAAAAAGACTCTTTGGATATCCACCATCCCTGCCCTACCAGCTAATCAACTTACATCACCCCAGCCACTGCAACAGCACGCAAACACATAAGAGCTGCTCGCCTACCCTTCTCCCCTTTTCCCCTCCATCCATCCCCACAACCCCTGTTGGATTTTCCTCGCAGTTACTAAGGTTTCATCTATTCGGCCACAGTGATATTAACACCCTATAACCCAATTAACAACCCATTACTGACTGACCGCTTGTAAAATCCAAAACGTCCGGACCATGTCCTGCGTTGTTTGTTTTTTGTTTGTGTTGTGTTAATGTTATTTGTCCCAGTATTGGTGATCCAACGATCATTTAACCAACTACATGATCTAGCCTGTAATTTTAACTACCGTATTTATCGGCGTATAACACGCACCCCAATTTAGGAGGGAATTTTAAGGAAAAAAAACTTTTAGGAGGGAAGTTGAAGGGAAAAAAACTTACATTTAAATGCCCATCAGTGCAGCCTTGTCAGTGCAGCCATGTCAGTGCAGCCATGTCAGTGCAGCCTTGTCAGTGCAGCCTTGTCAGTGCAGCCATGTCAGTGCAGCCATGTCAGTGCAGCCATGCAGCCTCGTCAGTGCAGCCATGTCAGTGCAGCCTCCCCCAGTGCAGCCTCCCCCAGTGCAGCCTTGCCCAGTGCAGCCTTCGATCCCCTGTCTTCAAAATCGCTGACCGCGATTTGAAAATGGCGCCGCCGGCACCGAAATACACAGAGCCGGTCCTCGGCTCTTTCCGGCGGCTCTCGTTCACTTTCGGCTCCACTCGTAGTCCCGAGCGGAGCTATCCGAACCTAGCCAAGTAGGTTCGGATAGCTCCGCTCGGGACTACGAGTGGAGCCGAAAATGAACGAGAGCCGCCGGAAAGAGCCGAGGACCGGCTCTGTGTATTTCGGCGCCGGCGGCGCCATTTTCAAATCGCGGTCGCCGATTTTTGAGTTGTGCAGCTCGGGATCGGCGTATAACACGCACCTGCGACTTTCCCCTGATTTTAAGGGGAAAAAAGTGCGTGTTATACGCCGATAAATACGGTACATGTTTTAATAGATAGATTTTTTCACCAATTGTGATGTGTGTACTGCAACTTTAATAAAATTTATATTTTTTTTATTAAATTATCAGTTTCATGATATGAATAGATTTGTTGCCAAGGTAACCCCTTACCCGGTAGTCTATGACCGGGCGTTCTGCTTTTTCCCAGGTGGTTTAACCACTTCCTAACAGTGTCATCGTCGAAAGACAGCTCTCTAGTTCCATCTATGGATGCCCTCCCAGAACCTTGGCCCTCACACACCCCCTGGGGCACACATCCAGCCGATTACAGATCATGGTAAAGTGGCAATCACAGTGGACCTTTACCACATGATCATCTGTGTCCAATCACAGCTGATCACAGTGTAAACAGAATAGCCAGTTATCAGCATTCCTCTCCTCACTCCCTGTCACAGCGTGAGGAGAGGAGAGATAATAACTGGCCTTCCTGAATGGGGACATGTACACTGATCATCAGGTCACTGATTATTAGTGCCATGATTATCAGTACTGCCCATCAGTGCCCATCAGTGCAGCCTATCAGTGTCCATCAGTATCCATCAGTCTCGCCTATCAGTTCCCATCAGTGAAGGAGAAAAAAGGACTTATTTGCAAAATTTTATAACAAAAAAAAGAAAAAAAATTGTTAATTTTTTGTTTTTTCATGTGTTTAGTAGAAAATAAAAAAAACCCAGCCGTAATTAAATACCACCAAAAGAAAGCTCTGTCTGTCTCAAAAAAATAAAAAAAAATAATTTGGGCACAGTGTTGCATGATTGTGCAATTGTCATTCAAAGGGAAACAGGGCTGAAAGCTAAAAATTGGCCTGGGCAGGAAATGGGTGAAAGTTCCCAACAAGCAAGTGGTTAAGCCATAATGCACTTGCATGCACCACTTACTAGCACATCATAGAGAGACACACTGTCACCACTGACAGGGCTTCCATCTTCAGCTGGTCTTCCTTCTGAATTTGCGGGCCCCAGACGTTTGAATGGGTGGGCCGTGATTATGTCACTCCCGTGCATGCGCATGAGAGTCACGGCCATAGCACAGTGTTCTGAATTGATTACATACTCGGTGTGCTGTCAGATCAGTGTGCAGTGTGCATGCACTGGCGATGTCACCAGCTTCTTCCAGTGTGAAGATCTCCTAAATACTGTGCCAGGACAAGGTCATCTAAAGCCCAGGGTGAACAACATGCCATAATGTGCACCCCTAAGATGTATGAGCATTATGTGTTGGCAAAAGTCCCCTCCCCCCAAAAAAGTGGACACTAATCTGCATGCTTACCCCCAAACATAAAATCCCCCCTCCCATTACAAATCTGCCCTCCTGCTGAAATTCCCCCTCCCAGAACAAATCTTTGCCCTCCCAACTCCCCCTTCCCAGCTCAAATCTTCCCTCTCCCCAAATCACCCCAGTACAAATCCCCCTAAAATAATTCCTTCTAACACAAATCCTCTATCCCTTCAAGTACACATCCTCTCCCCTCTACCCCTAATCCTTCCCTCCCAGCACACATTTCCCCCTGTCCCCCCTTTTCTAGCACAAGTACCCCCCTCCCCAATTTCCTCTCCCAACACAAGTACCCCCTAATCATCCCTATTAGCACAACCCACCCACCAAAAAACATCTTAGCACAAATCCCACCTCCCCTCAACCATATGACCTCTTCTAGCACAAATCCTCCCGAATCGCCAATCCTAGCACAAATCCCCTTCCCCTATCCCCCCTCCAAACACAAATCCTCCCAAATCACCACTCCTAACACACACACCCAAATTTCCCCTCCTAGGACAATTTTTACCTCCTGCTACCTGGGACCCCCCCACCTCACATGATACCACAGTGCCCAGGGCAGCAGTCCCTCCTGCCCACCCCTTGTCCTGTCCCCGCCTAAACACCATAACTTTAGGAGGCATTCCCTGTACTTATTATAAGGCTTACCTGTTGGTACAAGTTCAAAAGCTGAGTTTCCTACCACTTTTACACATTCTCTAGCAGTACAGGAGACCTGATTGGACAGCAGAAAAAACATACATTTTCCTTGCAGTCCGACTGATTGGCTCCTATTTGTTCTCCTCCCTCTCCCAGTCTGCTGTGCTGTGCAGAGAATACAGGAAGCTGATCAAATCATATTCAGGGATCCCAGAGTTTTAACCTCTTCAGCCCCGGAAGATTAGGCTGCTCAATGACCAGAGCACTTTTTACAATTTTTACACTGCGCTGCTTTAACTGGTAATTGCGCAGTCATGCAATGTTGTACCCAACCAAAATTTGCGTCCTTTTTTCCCCCACAAGTAGAGCTTTCTTTTGATGGTATTTGATTAAAACCTAACTGATATCACCCGCTGGGTGATCAGGGGGTTAAACCTTTATTTATTTAGGTAATATACGGCAGGTGCTATAAAAAAATAAAAATAAAAAGGCGCATGTGCAGAGCCGTCTGAGCTAGACATGTCAGCTTAGAGCTCTGTACCGACCAGGACCCGACAGCCATTTTCACGGAGTCAAACCGGACTCAAAAGACACAGGATAGTATATAATCTATCCCCAGAGTAAGTGGGCATATTTTGGAACTATGTGCAATGGGCAAAAAGCTAAACTGAGGCAAGTAAAAGTCACAGGACTCGCTGACTAAACCCACTGTTAGAATGGCGGCAGCATCCTCTTATGCCCCGTACACACGGTCGGACTTTGTTCGGACATTCCGACAACAAAATCCTAGGATTTTTTCCGACGGATGTTGGCTCAAACTTGTTTTGCATACACACGGTCACATAAAGTTGTCGGAATTTCCGATCGCCAACAACGCGGTGATGTACACCACGTACGACGAGACTAGAAAAGGCCGGTTCAGAACCAAGCGCGGCACCCTTTGGGCTCCTTTTGCTAATCTCGTGTTAGTAAAAGTTTGGTGAGAGACGATTCGCGCTTTTTCAGACTCGTGGCTTTCAGATCGTTTTCTGCCGTTCAGTTTGTGCTTGTGGGTTTGTATCTGCTCTTCAGTGCGTGCAGTCAGTTCGTATCAGAGTTTTCTGTGTGATCTTGCCTGCTCGTTGCTGTTTTTCAGGTCGCTCTTCACAGGCCTTGCTGTTCTTCAGTGCGTTCTGTTACTTCGTTCTGAGAAGCCGACCGTTTTCTAGCCATGTTTCGTATGCGTACTCCTCGTAGAGTTCGTGCTGTGCGAGGGCTTGGTGTTGGGGTCCTGACCTTGACACAAGTCCAGTCCATGAACAGGGTGGGGAGGAGTTCATGGACCAAGAATTGGTTGCTTCAGCGTGACCAGTTCTCTCATATGCTTTTGCTCCGTGAGATCCGTGAGAATAATCCTGATGATTTCAGGAACTTTCTCAGGATGACGGACCCCGTGTTTCACTGTTTGTTGGCTTCGCTGACCCCCTATATCAGCAGGCAGGATACCTGCATGAGGCAAGCCATCACTCCGGAGCAGAGGTTCGTCGCTACCCTGCGGTATTTGGCCACAGGGAGAAGTCTGCAGGACCTCAAGTTCTCGACAGGCATCTCCCCCCAGGCTCTTCTTTGTGGACATTTACTGCTTGTGTTTGTTTTAGCTGACCCTGACAGAAATGTGTGGAGTGCAGAAAATGTCGTGATTGTGTAACCTTATACAAAGCACTGTTGGCTGTTATTTACTAAATGCAAAGACACTTTTCACTACAAGTGCACTTGCAACTGCACTGAAACTGCACTTGCAGTGCAAAGTGGATTTCCCCTTAGGAAATTACCCCCATTTTTTCATAAAACAACAATTACATCACTCCAAAAGTGTTGTAGCGTTGAGACAATAATCCACACATTCTTGATGAACAATCTTTTTAATACCAGCACAATCACATGTGCATTTACCAAAGGTTTTTCTGACAAACCAACATGTTTGTTGTATAACAATTTTTGTGGTGTCATTATCCAAAATCAAAATGTGCATTTTATAGAAAACAGGCCTGTGTAAAACCCACAAGAAAGACACAAATCTTGATCTTACAAAGTTCACATTCGGTAGAACTTGAAGGCAATATCAGACATGAGTATTTAGGAACTGTGTTTGATATAGCGTTCAGATGGGGGGAAATCACCCCTGGAAAAGCCAAATTTGGAAGATGCACACAAATTTCACAATGTCAACATGTGCTAGCTGCCATCAGGGGGATCAAGGGACGTGTTTTGGGGGAGAAAGCCCTTCCTCACCGCTACTTTATTATTGAGGAAGGGGTTGCACCCCCAAAACGCGTCCATTGATCTCCCGTGATGGCAGATAGCACATGTTGACACACTGTGTGCATCCTCCAAATTTGGCTTTGGGAAAAATCACAAAAACATTTCGCACATTGTAGCAGACAAAAGAAGAAAGTGATTTGGAGGGGTTTTAAACTCGCCCCAAAACATCAATGATGTTTTTATATTTTGGAATAACATCATTGATGTTTTGCTTGATGATTTCCAATTGTAAATTACACCCCATGATCTCCCTGATCAGGATCTGGGCACTTTCGGATGTGAAAGGATCTTCATCCACAACCTCACGATCACCTAAAAAGAGAGGAACCCCAAAATAAATTAGGTTTGCAAAAAAATGCCGCCATCCATCTCTTATCTGAGCCTGTGGTTGCAGACACTCACCTGTTGTGGTGACTAGTTCCACCACGTCTTCTTCCTCCTGCTCATCTTGTGTTGGGGGGATTTCCCCTTCTTCCAGAGGGGGGGGCTCTGGTCTCCTCGGATGAGGGGTGTCCTCCGAGTCTTTTCTCCCCTATGTAAAACAAAAATGGTATAATTAGCACACAGATATTTGAGGTCAGAACTATAAAGATGAAACATTGCTTGGAAGTGGGGTACAATTGTCAATTTTAGCAGAGTTCCAAGATGTAGCTTTTTTAGTGTCCTTTGTCAAGCTGCAATACTTTACCTGTTTGGTACAAGCTTCACAGATGTAGCCCCCCTATAGTATACACTGGAGCACCTGTGTGGCCCCCCTAATAAAAATGGTGTTCTTGTGTCCCACACTAGTGCTCCAGTGTCCAGATGTGAAAACAGCTGCTCAGTGTCCTCTCCTTACACACAATCTAGTTTGCATTTCATTCTAGTAACAAAGCCATCTACACAACCCAATTCTTTGAAGCCAAGTATAGGGCGTCAAAATGGTGGCCAAATGCATATGGGCTAAACAATGGTATTTTATAGTCCGAAATAAAAATGTGTGATCCGAACGAATAATGTGCCCATGAACATGAAAGTTGCCATTTTAAACTGTACAACAGTTCCTAAAAGCACATGGAGCAGCACGAACGTAATAAACACAAAAAGAATAGGAACACAGCACAACTACTTACTTTTTTGCAGCACTCTCCGGATCTTTCTGTACTGCTCATGTTCTCGTAATTTCAGGTCCGACCACGGCTTCCTGAGCTGATCTTTCGATCATCGTACCCCGAATTTCCGGTGCAGACTCCTGACCACTTTCGCCATGATCTTGGCCTTTCTGACATTGGGGTTGGGGTAAGGCCCATACTTTCCATCATAGTCGGCCTTCTTCAGGATGTCCGCCATCTCCAACATCTCCCCAAAGGACATATTTGAGTCCTTTAATCTCCTTCTGGATCGGGACGTTTCAGGCTCCGGCCTTTCCTCCTCCTCCTCCTCCTCGTTGCTGTACTTAGCACTATCCTGCTGTCTCTCCGCCATGTGCTCTTCCTCCACTGCGCCGAACGAAAAGGGGCGGGGACTAGACTAGAAAGAACGTCAGGGGCGGGCGGAGTTATACGCATGCGCAGTGTGTATAAATCGTAACGCGCGCGTCTTACGTACGATCTGTGAGCGGAGGAAGGAGCATCGGAGACGCCGATCGTGCTAACAAAGGTAGGATATAAACTTGGGCCTATACTGCGTCGAAATGGAAGCCTATATTGTAACAAGATTAGGGGAGTTTGGCCTGACATTAGGGTTTGTCTTGTGTTGTGTCTTGCAGAGAAAATGGATGGGTTCAACGACCACAATTTCCTGCCCCTGTTCATAGACAAGTACAGGGAGCTGCCCTGTCTGTGGCAAGTGAGACACCCCCACTATAACCACAAACAGAAGAGGCAGGCAGCGCTGGACAAACTGCTGGAGTTGGTGAAGCCGGTGGTCCCCACAGCAACCATCCCTTATTTAAAAGCTAAAATTGGTGGCCTGAGGAGCACATATCTTAGGGAGCGCAAGAAGGTCACAGATTCCCAGAGGTCCGGAGCTGCAGCAGATGACATTTATGTCCCCAGGCTGTGGTACTATGAGAGACTGCGATTTCTGTCAGACCACACTGAAGTCAGGGAATCCCTCTCCACTCTTCCTTCCACCCTTCCTTCCATCCCAGCTGAGGTTTCCGATGTCCAACCTGGGCCTTCCAGCCAGGAAGAAGTGGAGGAGCCCAGCTGGAGTCAGGTATAGTATTCTTCGACAGATTTCTGGGCAATAAATAAATGATGTTTATTAGATGTTATTATTGATCACTAATTGCTGATTAAAAAAAATGCTTTACATATCAATAGACAGTAGTGGGCACCCAAAATTGGGACAAGAATGAAAACTGCTGGGCTCAGAATGATAGTCTGTTATATTTGTTAACATTCAATTTGCAGCAGTCAGGAGGTGAAAATTGTGTGTGATTGATGGAAAAAAAACTAAAACTATGTCCCTTTTTCATACACAGGAAGACCTCAGCCAGGAGGAGGCTGTGGAATGTGGCAGTCAGGAGGAGGCGGGGATTATTAGTGTCAGCCAGGAGGAGGCGGGGATTAGTGGCAGCCAAGAGGAGGCGGGGCTAAGTGTCAGCCAAGAGAAGCCTGGGACAAGTCGCAGCCTGACTGAGTCTCAGGTTCCTCCCCTCCGCCTGCCATACAAAAGGGCCAGGAAGGCCACTCCGAGTCCCGTGCAGGATTCAGCGTACAGGCTGATCCAGGAGGCTTCGGCGTCCCTCAGAGCCTTCCCCAGTCCTGAAGAGGCCTTTGCCTGCATGGCTGCCACAAAATTGCAGGGCATGCAGGAGGGCCAACGCAAGATCTCTGAGGACCTGATTTATAAAGTGTTACGTAAGGGGGAGAGTGGGGAACTGACACACAAGACGGATGTCATGGAGAGGGACGATCCTCCTCCTCCTCATCCTCCTGCTGCCACAACTCCACCACCACAGCCAAAGGCTGGAAGGAGGCGTGGAAAGAAGACCAAAGAGTGATTGCCCTGGGTTCAGTCTGGTCTGACAGAAGATGCAGTCTCTCGTATGACCACAGCCTGGGGACACAGATGTCATCTGCTGCTTTCCAGATCTCTGGGACTTCTGGACCAGAGTGCACTCCCTTATGATATGGACTCCTCAGGCCACCAATTTTGCTTTTAAATAATTGATGTGTGCCCTGGGGGTCCAAGGCTTCACCCACTTCTGCAGTTTCTCCAGCGTTGCCTCCCTCTTTGTTTAGTTGTGAGCCCTTAATAAAATATTTTTAGGGAAATTCTACTCTGTGTGTGTTTTCATCCAAAAAGGACAGTTTGTTGGTAACGATTCAGGTACATTTCTAAAGTACAATGTGAAATTAACAAGGGACAACAACACCAAACAATCTCCTACAGATTAAATAGAACAACATATTAGTGGAGTTGTGGGAACTTGTCACCAAAAACACACAAACATTTTCGGGAATACAAATCAAAATCACCAAAAAAAAAAGAAAAAAAAAAGAGAAACACAAAAAAAGAATCTACATTAAAGTCCAAAAATAACAAAAAAATTTGTTGTCAGATGTGAGAAATCTAAATATATTGAGGGAATCCCGATAAATAGTAACGAAATAAGTTTGTGAGAAGTGTGTGTGAATATGAGCATCAAAACTACTTAATTCTTGTCACATTATAAAGAAGAAGAGAGTGCGCTGTATTAAACCATTTTGAACATTGCAGCGTGATGAAAGTGCTGTATCCATTCCGAACGCTACGTTTACCAGAACGAGCTGTCCCGTGTCGGAATTTCTTCTGAGCATGCGTGGCACTTTGTGCGTCGGAACAGGCCACACACGGTCGGAATTGACGCGATCGGATTTTGTTGTCGGAAAATTTTATCTCCTGCTGTCCAACTTTGTGTGTCGGAAAATCAGATGGAAAATGTCCGATGGAGCCCACACACGGTCGGAATTTCCGACAACACGCTCCGATCGGACATTGTCCATCGGAAAATCCGAACGTGTGTACGGGGCATTACTGCTCCTCACAGCCTGTCTCACAGAAGCACTATGAGTCACCCTCCTCCGCACAGCACAGTGAGTCTGATTTTACCTCAGGAATGACCCCTCTTATTCCACAAAATTCCACTATTGGCCCTGACTTATTGGCTTAATTTGAAAGGGTCTTACACAAGGCATTACAGAACACCTCAGATGCCATTACAGACAAATTGACACGTTAAATTCGTGAAGTGGGCCGCTGAAATTCAATCCTAGAACAAAGGGTGGATGAATTTGATATCACTACCTCAGTTCACACAAAAGAATTGGAGTCCCTTAAAGAAGATTACACTAATCTCCAAACCCGCCTTGAAGACTTTGAGAACAGAGCTAGAAGATCTAACCTATGGATACGTGGTATCCCTGAGGATATTAAAGATTTACAATCGACTGTAACAGCACCCTTCCAAGAACTTGCCCCATCAATACCGATCGAACGTCTAGAAATGGAAAGAATACACAGAGCCCTAAATTTACGCAATGCAGATGGACCACCTAGAGATGTTATACTGAAAATGCATTATTTTCGTACCAAAGAGCAACTTATGGAGGCGGCAAGAAACAAAGACTCCTTGATATTTCAAGGGCACAGATATCAAATCTTCCAAGATCTGTCTCAAATTACACTTCTCAAGCGCAAGGAAATGAAACCACATCTGCAAGTTCTTCAATACCACCGCATATCATATCGCTGGGGCTTTCCTTTTTCTCTTCGTTTTTCATACAAAGGTACTCAATACACATGCAAATCAACAGAAGATCTCAATGTAATTAAAGACCTCCGCCTGTCCACTCCAACTGCAACTACAGATGGACCCAAACATCGACTGTCATCTTTCCCTCCCCCACAGCTCCAGGATCTTCGGGACTCTCAAGCAACTCAGGCTCCACTCAGCCCCCACAAAAGAGGACACTTTACTTCGTCACCTCCTGCTGAAGAAGATATTACAGACAGCTGAACTCTAATTGGGTGATACCTATTTAATCACTTCTTTTTTCTTACTATCGATACAATACTCTCTCTCAACCATACCACATGTTATACCTTTGTAGTAATACAGTGCAGTATACAATGTTACCTATTAAACCAATAGGATACTTCTCCAATACAAATTCTTTTAAATTGTTATATCCGTTATGATATTGCTAGGATCGGTTGCTTTCATTAGATCATCATCTAACCAGTTGCCTAAGGGATATACCCTGCAGCTGCATCCTAGTCCTTCTAATGTTTTAAATCATATAGTTTGCATATATCCTTAGATGTTAGCTGTTAAATAGGTCTAATAGCTGACCTCTTAAATTTTTCTTTTTCTCTTCTGAATAGTTAATTTCCATAAATTGCAAAGGTTTACTTAGCCAATTGTGTTTGCAATTATTTTAAACTAAAATATATAGATATTAACATTTTTTTTTTCTTTTCCAAGTTTAATCTACATCTTTTGACTCATCAGTTCAATGATATCTAATACAATATCAGTAGGCCATCGTAGTCCCGGAGACAGTTCACTGCACCTCCTTTTTTTTCCTCGAGTGCCCAATATTGATTGGACGCTCTTTGGAACATCTATATCTCTTGGTTGGTGATTTATCACCACCCCTTAGATATTAGCTCCACTTAGGAGCAACCTTTTTTATATTTATTAAATTCTTTATTTTTTCCCCTTTTTTTTTTTTGTTGTTTTGTTTTGTCTCTCTTTAACACATTTTATACTAGCGTATATCAATACTGCACAACCCTTGCTGAACTTCTGTTTCATATTTCTGTTCCATAGAGAAAATCTACATTCCCTAACACTTTTACACCAGAGAAATACCCATCTTCAATAATGTCTTCCCTGAATATATTAACACTTAATGTACAAGGTCTCAACTCTCCTCCAAAGCGCACTAAAGCCTTTAATTTTTTCTCCAAACAATTGGCACATGTGGTGTGCCTACAAGAGACACATTTTATCCCACAGTCCACACCAAAATATTTCAGCCGTAAATACCCACAAGTTTATACAGCATCTGCCAATACTAAACAAAGGGGAGTTCTAATAGCATTCCACCATACGACACCATTCACCCTCACCAAAGAGCTCAAAGACCCTGAAGGGAGATATCTAATCTTATCTCGATTTTTATTAGATAGTGAAGTTACTATAGTCTCCTATTACGCTCCCTAATAAAAATCCACTACTATTCCTCTCTCACCTTTTTTCAGTAATTGATTCGCATAAACAAGGTACCCGTATTATTGGAGGAGACTCAAATCAAACAATATACCCATTCCTTGACAAATCCCCAACCCCTCATACCACACCTAAACTTTCCTATCAGAGACTACTGAACCAACACTCACTACTTGATACCTGGCGAGAACATAATCCTGCAAGATGACAGTATACACGTTACTCTCATCCTCATAAACAATTTTCCCATATAGATCATCTTTTTGTTTCAGTTAGCACCTCCGCATTCATTCTGAACTCCAATATTATACTTTGTACTTGATCAGACCATAACCCAGTCATAACAACTCACTCCTCATTGGTTCCAAAACCCAATCATAAAGCATGGTGCATAAATGACAGGCTCTTAGCGAATTCTACATTTAGATTAACCTTGGAGGAAGCCATAAAAGACTATCTTACTCACAACAAGGCCTCTGATATGGATCCTTTAACTCGGTGGGAAGCTCTTAAACCCTATGTTAGAGGGGTCTGTATTAGTCAAGCATCTCATATACGTAAGCAAAAACAACAACTTCATAAATGCCTAGAGGAAGCATTTTACAAAGCTTTTGAAACTTTTCAAGCTTCACCATCCCCACATAATAAATTAAATTACGATAAATCACGCATAGAACTTGACCTTTTTTTTAACAGAATCAGCCGAGAAAACTTTACGCAAAACTAAACACACTTTTTACATGCAAGCTAACAAGCCAACTACATTTCTGGCTTTAGCACTACGAAAGACGAATTACACCCTATCCGCCTAAAAATTGCTAAAGATAACTATACTAGCAACCCGCTGAAAATCCTTAACGAATTAAAAAAAAAACTAACAGAACTATACAAAGAAACAAAAATGTTAAACCAATCACACCTAAACAATCTCTTATCTACGATTCACCTTCCTTCACTCTCTCAAACTCAACAAGACTTACTAGAGAAACTTATTACTGAGATAGAAATACAAACTGCCATTAAATCACTTAAACTTCGCAAATGCCCTGGTGTTGATGGTTTATCAGCCACTTACTACAAACGATTTACTTCATTATTGTCACCCCTCATGGTTGATGCCTTTAACCTTCTTCTTAATGATCACTATTTCCATACAGAATCACTTAGCGCCTCCATCTCCATGACCCCTAAGCCCAATACAGACGACACTTCTTGGGCTAATTACAGACCAATATCTATCCTTAACATTGATATCAAAATTTTAGCCAAGATTCTCTCTTCCAGACTCAATCCTATAATTGGTTGTTTGATACATAAGGGTCAAACTGGATTTATTCCCTCAAGACAAGCAGGCGACAACATCCACAATTCTAGCTCATATAGCACGTTCCCGCCGTATTCCTACATGTTTCCTTTCATTAGACATACGAAAGGCATTTGACACCCTATCATGGCCTTATCTACATTCTATTCTTAACCAATGGGGATTCGTCCACATTTCCTCAGATGGATCACTACCTTATACCACAATCCGAAAGCGCATATTGCATACTCAGGATTTAAATCTGATTCTTTTAATATAGAAAGAGGAACTAGACAAGGTTGCCCCCTTTCCCCTCCTTCTTTTTGCTTTAGCGATAGAACCCCTAGCCCAACTTATTAGAATTAACCCAAACATTAAAGGTCTAGAACTTGGCAGCTACCATTATAAATTATGCATGTTTGCAGACGATGTCCTAAATTTTTAACATCCCCTATAACATCAGCACAAACTCTTCTTGATATTCTTTCGACATTTGAACAAGTATCAAGCCTCTCAGTTAATCTACACAAATCAAAAGCCCTAAATATTTCATTACCCCCTGATCTTCACACCCAATTAATTCATTCCTTACCATTTGCATGGTCTCCAATTTCTATATCCTATTTGGGAGTCAACCTTACGTCTAACCCAATGGATCTATATGCTACTAACTACCCGCCAATGCTATCACAACTCTCTAAACTCCTCTCAAACTGGTCAAATTTACCTCTGTCATGGATGGGTAGGATTGCAGCGATAAAAGTGTCTATCCTTCAAAACATTTTATATCTATTCAGGGTTCTTCCTATCGCTGTCCCATCACATTTCTTAAGTATCTTACAACGGAAAACTTTACAATACATTTGGGGCAATGCCAAACCTCAGTTACCTAAACCTACCCTGTATCCCCTCAGAATCCGAGGGGGTCTGGGTGTACCAGACTTTACCAAATACTATTATGCAGCACAACTGTCACAATTAACTAAATACCACGCTACATCTGAAATTCCACTATGGGTGGCATTGGAATCGGTTGACTGTGATCCTCTTTCTACAGCAAATCTTTTATGGCTTTCTCCATCACAACATCGGAAGCTTACTAATCCAATTACCAAACTCAGCCTTTCAATCTGGGATAGACTGAAAACTCGATTTGGCCTCCAATCTTCACACAATCCTCCCCTCTCGTTCTTACATAACCCATCATTTTACCCGGCCTGGTCTTCCCCAACATCTTTCCTAGCTTGGTCAAATGCAGGATTAACGAGAGCATATCATTTCTATAAAACCCGGGTTATCAAACCCTTTCCAACTCTCTTTGAAACATGTAATATCCCGCCCTCAGAAATGTTTAGGTACCTACAAATCCAAAATTTCCTGTCTACTAATGCACCTTCAGACTTGACGTCTCCTAATCTCACCGTATTTGAAAAAGTTTGCAACAATGATCCTCATAGAAGAGGACTTATCTCAGATATATATACTCAACTACTCTCACACAACTCTTCATCCCCACTGACTTATACTACAAAATGGGAAACAGACCTTCAACTACAACCTGAACAAATAAACTGGTCCCAAATATGGCATAATGCAAAATCAGCATCACCTAATATTGTCGCTCTCGAAACTAATTACAAAGTTCTCACCAGATGGTACCTAGTCCCTGCCAGAATTTCCAAGTTTTCTCCACAATACCCGTCCCATTGCTTCTGAGGATGTTTAGCACTAGGAACACACATGCACATATGGTGGGAATGTAAAATAGTTGAATCCTTTTGGTTGGAGGTGTTTAAGATGCTTTCTACTATGTTTAAAGAGGGAGTCCCGCGAAAAAAAAACCTTTAAAAGTCAGCAGTTACAAGTACTGCAGCTGCTGACTTTTAAAATAAGGACACTCACCTGTCCCAGGGTCCAGCGATGTCGGCACCCGAGACCGAATCGGTCCTCGGGTGCTGCCGCCGCCATTCTCTGTAAGGGAATCAGGAAGTGAAGTGCTGTGGCTTCACTTCCCGGTTCCCTACTGCGCATGCGCGAGTCGCGCTGCGCTTCCTAACTGGTCCCCGCTGTCTCTGGGACCCGTGTGTAGTGTCCCAGCAGACAGCACGGTGGGGACGGGAAGAGGCATAGACTGCCGTGGGAGTCTATGCCGGAAGTGGGTGCAAATACCTGTCTTAGACAGGTATCTGCACCCCCCTCCCCCCTGAAAGGTGCCAAATGTGACACCGGAGGGGGGGAGGGTTCCGAAAAGCGGAGGTTCAATTTTTGTGTGAACCTCCGCTTTAATATACCTTTGCTTCCTGATCCAACCACAGCACTCCTAAATGATAAACCAAATATTTTATCACACTGCCAGTTTAAACTCATGCTCATAACCACAGCAGCCAAACAGACCATAGCGAAAGCATGGAAATCTGACTCACTCTGTATTTTGTCATTTAAGAACAGAATAAGTTCATGATCCACGCAAAGACCGAAGCAATCTTACTTGACAATTTATCGAAGTATGAAGCCTTATGGAGACCATGGTTTGAGCATTTCCTACCTCCAAGATTCGATAATTCATTATGTCTTCTTTAAAGACATTATATGGACAACCTATAATGTTACTATAAACTATATATATCGTCTTTAATTAGTGGTTTTCTCTGGTAATTCCCCCATGTCCCAACCCCTTATCTCCTTACCCCCAACACTGTGCAGTTACTACCCTCTTCACTTACTACTTGACTTTCTTGAAGTGTGAATGACTAAAAATAGTTGGAAAGACTTATTTAATCTCCAGATGAAGCCAAGCCATATTGCAGGAACTTGGCCCTGGAACTATTTACTGATTCTCCCCCAACTATCTTACTTCCTTTTCTTTATTATATTTACTTTACCACATCTTACCTCTCCACACACTTCTTAATAAACTTATTCTAACCAAATTCCTCCTATACTTTACCTTTAATTTGTATAATTCTTGTTTTCTGTACTCACTTATTATGATATAAACGTTTATAATATATTGTGTGTTACTTTTCATACCATAATCACCTATGTGATGCATTACAATTGCCTGTTACCTTATATATACAAGAATGTTATTATCTTTCTTTGTAAACCTGAACTATATTTAACTCAAAACAATAAAATTTTAAAGAAGAGATGTGTGGGGAGGAGAAATGTGGGTGCACAGCTGTGGTGACTGAGGTAGTTTAGGCCCAGCCATTGACTTGTATAGGAGTGTGTATAGAGCGTGTGTGGGGCTCCCTGACAGGGAATACACCGCAATCTACACTGGACAGTAATAAGAGGAGGGAAGAGGGGGGACACATTCCACACAACACTACAAGGGGGAACTCTACTTCCTGCTCTGTGTGTGTGGGGGGGAAGGATTTCTCAGTGACACCTCAGAGTGAGGAGCCGTCCTCCATCTTGTGTCAGGTCAGAGCTCATTGGAGGGAAATCTTCTCCTTCATCTTCCATAGAAATGTCCCCTCCAGGGACGGCGCCCCCCACAGCTAGAGACACCGAATAACATTTTATAAAATGAATGGACTTTTCTTCTCCATTATTGATGAATATACAAAGTACAGATAAGACTGGACACCTCATCCTTCTGATGTAGAAATCCTCTCCCAGCCCTAAGGAGCCATTCCCATCCCCCATTCCCATCCCCCGTTCCCATCCCCCATTATCATCCCCCATCCCCCGCACCCCACACTCCATTCATTTCAATGGGACGCTCTTCATGTGGGAAAGTCGCTCACGGTCGTTTCTGCCGCCGTCACTTTTGCGGCGTTTGCGGGGCCGGACTGGCCTACCGGGATAGCTGGATATATCCCGGTAGGCTGCCTGTGCTCCGAGGCCGCTGTCAGCTGGGAGCTCTGTAACTTTTTTTTTTTTTAAAAGAACAGCTGAGAGAGAAGCGGCAGCGGCTGTGCTGTGAACAGGAGGCGGGGCTGACTGAGGAAATGTGTAGCAGTGAGGTCCGGAGGAGCAAGTAACCATCGTGCAGCAGACAGTGTACCCCCCTCCCTCTCCAGCCCGCCACAGTTTCATGAGATAAATACGGCAAATGTTGATGGAATTACACGTCTTATTTTACAAGCATTTTTTAGTGAATTGCAAAGAAACCTCTGAAAACTGCTGATGGATTTTATCGCTGATCCCGACCACTTGGCGCCAGTATAGCGTCTTTCCAGTATACTGCGCCAAGGTGGCCCCGCCCCCCTGGATTACACCATCCAACACTTCTGGGTCTGGGGCACACAGCGGGAGCTGATCTGCAGGTACCACAGACTCCATGTCCACCGGCACCCACCGATCGTTCAGCACAGAGGCCGAATGTGACCTGTCAGTAGAGGAGACATGGATCCTGTGTTCCTGCAAAGCAACAATCAATGCCTTCCCCTAGTAAAAGTGTGAAGGAATGTGATGTAGATAATAATAATAGTAATCTGAAAATGTCTATTTTCTTATGTGCATACATATTTTTCTCCTTACTCATTATATAAGTATACAGATTTGCTCTGTTCCTATATTTTCTCAAAATGGCGTGTACCCCCTACCTCCCACACACAGAAGAACGCGGAACTGGAGATAAGAACAAAGAGAGCCAAACCTCGTTATGAAAATTATCCATCTTCTTTTCTATCTTGACCAATGAGATGTACCTATTAGACTGACATAGCAATGACGTATTTGTGTGTATAAAACATTAACACCGCCTTGAATAAATTAGAAGTGTAACAGTAACGAAACTGAGCGTGTCTCAGTGTGTTTACTTTTATATGCATGCATATCAACACTTTTCCAATTAGAGACAGCAGCAGATAACCTTGAGCTCGATTGGAGCTCTTAATCATTTCCATAACAGTTGGTGCCGAAACCCGGGACCTCAGGCTACGGTCGAAGTTATACCGCGACAAGCATTCGGGCGTTAACTGATTAATGAGAGTGGGGTTTGCGCAGCCCTAACAGTACCGGTGAGTTGATTTATATTCTTACCACTGTACGACTCTCTTATCTTTCGGTTGACGGCTGGATTCTGTCGGTATGCTGAGACTGTCTTAGAGGCAGGTATTTCCTCGCCTGAGGTTGTTTAACGAACCTGTCAATGGGTTTCTGCTGACTGTATTTGTTCACTGTCTGCCATTCTTTGGGCTACGAAACTCAGCAGTCTAAAAGTGCTACATGCGTGAATGTATGGTCTCATCTCCAGACGAGCTGTCGGCCTCTGGGATGAGATAGTTTTTTTGTAGCAGTCGTTTATAGACAGGTGTGCTCTAGGTTCAAGGAACCTTTGAGGGTTATCTCAGCTGCTGGCTTTGCAGTCTGAAAGCGTTACAGAGGACTCACCCCAAGAAGAGTTGTCGGCCTCTTGGTGTAGAGCTGTAGAAAAACGTCTATAAACGGGTTTATTTTTGCAGGGTGGTCTGCCCTTGCGTTTATCTTAGCCTGCTGAGGCTTTACGGTTCAGAGAGTGGCAGGTGTAATGTCCTGTCGTGATTGTATTTGTGGTTTATTGTTTGCTATATACACGAGAGGGGGTGGGGACTGGTTAAAGTCGGAGGGGGGCTGCCCGGGAGATCTGTTGGGTCGCGGGCCGTTGCTCCTCACTACCCCTAATGTGTTTGTTCTTGTTCTGAGATTAACCGTACATTAGTCTTATGAGCTCCCACCGAAGGAATTTGCTGATAAGAACGCTGAGAAAAATATTAACTCCTTGGTTGTATGTATTCCCCTCTCAAGCCGTTAGCCGAGAAACAGAAAGTGATATTGTAATGAAAGTGATATTGTAAAGAAGGAGAGAAGAAGATGTTGAAATAGTTAACAAAGTTGAAAGAAGTGACGAAAGTTATGTTGCAGAAGAAACAGGGAGAAAAATCCTGTGTGATAAAGAAAATTGGATAAAGGAAGTTAAGAAAGATGGCGATTGTATTATGTATGTATAGCTGATGATATGTTGGAACTTTAAACAAAGGAGGGGAGGGACAGCACTGCCCTCCGTCTAACAACCACTCCTTTCTCACCACCCAAGCACAACCCACTGTGACAACTCAGCCCGGCGGCCATCTTAGTGCACCCATGCCTTCACTTTCTACCCAGTCCAGTGCACTTCCTGCCGGCGGCCATCTTGGTACACCCAGTAAGCTTAAACAGCCTGTACCCAGCCCTCCCTGTTTTAGACCAAGATGGTTCATACCACACACCTGTCTTCCCCAATACGGGAGCATCACATTCCCAGGCTGGATATGTTAATGATGAAGAAGCATCTGAATGGGAAGCCCGACAGCAGGCAGCAAGGCCACCCACTGATTTAACCCCCAATCCGGCTCCAGACTCTCAGTTCCGAGAGGATCTCAAACACATGCTGGCAACCGTAAAGAACAGTGCCTCTTGTCAGCCCCCGCCCCAACAACAGTCTCGGTTACCAGAAGGGGCACCAGTGATGTATGTCGCTTTTACTCTATCACAAGCAGCGGCCTTAGTGACAAGTCTGCCTGACCCAGAGAAGCAGCCAATTCCCTTCTACCACAGGATAGTGCAGATACAAGAAACTTACTCAGCTGCCTGGAGAGACTTGATCAGCCTATGCCAAATCAAAGCAGGATATGTCTTTTGGCCAGTCATGCAGATGGCCTTCAATGATGCCTGCCTGACAAGTGCCACTTCCTACACCTCAGGCGTGGAGTTCTGTGCACAACTCCACGACTGGGCAAAGGAGAAGTTGACGGATCAGAAGACCACAATCCAAGATATTACCCAAGATAAAGGGTAGTGTGTGAAGAAGTATCATGCTAGACTCATAAAGACACACACACACATGTTATCAACTGCTTTTGTTTCAGGGCTCAGAGAGGATATCAGAAAAGGCCTGATGGTGGCCCGCCCTGAATACCATTCAATGAAAATGTCTGATTTATTGTTGGTGGCCAGAGGTATAGAAAATCAAAAAGGTAAAAAACCAACGCCCCTCATGGTAACCCATGATGAAGATCCCGCCTACACTCGTCCACCACCACTGCCCAATACCAGGGTAAGGATTACCTGTTACAACTGTGGGAAACGGGGTCACATAAGGAAAGAATGCAGAGCCCCAAGATGTCCCAGACGAAAAACCTACCACTTTCCTCATTGACAGGGGTGCAGCCAAAAGTGTGTTGAGAGCGGTGAACCTGCCTAATAATTCTTTCCTTTCCACTTCCTGATTTGCTTGCCAGATTTGTGGTGTCCTCTACATGTCCCTTGAATCTACTAGGAGTTGATGTGTTGTCCAGACTACAGGCCTCAATCAGGACACGCCTGAAGGGGGGTGAAGTTACATACTCCCCTATCTTTAGAAGACTCATCTGCTTTGTGTTCTCTGCCTCTCCTGATGACACTTAATGAAGAAAAAAAAAAAAAAAAAAAACTTCAAGTTCAATACTGCAGGAAGTACTTGACAGAATCCCTGCGTGCCTATGGTCCACAGGACCGGGAGACAACGGTAACTTAAAGGTGCCACCAGTTTCAGTCAAGCTAAAAGAGGGCGCTTCATTGCCCCGGAAACCACAATAACCCCAAGAAGAGAATCCTAAAAAGAGAACCAGGTACCTACTGTGGATGCCTTTGACTGCAAAATACCTCACAGAGGTGGACCTTACAAACGTTTTCTTCAGTGTCCACCCTCACCCCTTCTGCTGGTACCTTTTCGCATTCATCCACGGAAAGAAACGGCAACATACCTAAACAGTTGTGCCACAAGGGGCACAGAACTTTCCAAGCCAGTTTGCAAAAGCTATGGCTATCATCCTTAACACATGACAAAAGGAACACCCGGAAGTGATTCTCTTCCAACATGTTGATGACCTTCTCTTTTGTGCAGCTGACTTACCCCCTGTTGAAGTCACCTCAGAAAGCCTGTTGTGCTATCTTGCCAACCAGGGCTGCAGAGCCTCAAAGCCCAAATTGCAGTGGTGCTCAACACCTGTCATTTTCCTTGGACTAATTTCCTAGTGCAGAGCATGGATTCCAGAAGCCTTCCTACTGATGCTCTGCAATCAGACCCTTCCAGATGTCTCCTGAAGAAATATCTAAAGTTTGAAACCCTTGAGTGCGCCACCCCCGGCGCTAGGGCTCCCAGCCTACGACAAAACGCTCAAGCTCTTTGTATCCGAACGTCTGGGACATGCTGCAGGTGTACTCACCCAATCACATGGCATCAGCCTACGCCCCATAGGATATTATTCCTGTCTGCTGGATGCGGTAGCAAGAGGAGGCCTATTGTGTCTCCGAGCTGGATTTGCTACACAAGCTTTGCTTGACAAAACTTTGAACTTGGTCCTCGGACACTGCCTCGTTCTGCTTGTTCCCCATGACGTTGTTGCCATATTCAACCAAGATCCAGCCGAAACACTTGTCCACTACCAGACACTTGAGACTCCTGTGTTCCCTCCTACTGGACAGCATTACTCTATTAAGTTGTCAAACACTGAACCCTACCACCCTTCTTCCACTTCTCGAGGGGGGAAAGGAGGAGGAGGAGTAGAGTCTTGACTTGTCACCCCCGTGACCGCACAGGACACGCGGTCACCACTGAAAACACTGTTCTACAAGTTGAAGCCTTACCACCGGTGATGTCTACACAGGATGCAGAGCTGTAAGCACTTACTACAGCACGTAAATGGGCAGAGGGAAAAAGAGCCAACATTCATATGAACTCAAGATATGCTTTCAGCATTGCCCATGATTATGGTGTTATCTAGGACAGAGGATTCCTGATGGCTGCAGGAACACCTGTGAAAACTTGATTGATGCCTTGCTTCTCCCAACCCAAGTGACTATTCTGAGTAAAAGCACACGACAAAATGAACTCAAAAGAAGCTTAAGGCAATCATCGAGCCAATACAGCTGCCAAACAGACAGCTGGTGGTCCGCGGGAAGTGGACAGCAGGGTGGTAGAAGAAGACCACCCCGTGCTTACCTTACAGACTTTCCCAGTGGACAGAGTTTATCTAAAAGAACTACAGGAAACAGCAAGTCCGGATAAGAAGGAAAGCTGGAAACGGAGAGGAACAACTCTCAGAAATGGACTATTCGAGTGCAACAAGAAGCCTTGTCTACCCAGGAGTATGTACCCAGCCGTGGTGCAATGGGCACATGGAGCTGCCCACTTGACAAAGACTTTTATGAACTCTCTTATCAACAAGTGTTGCACCAAGAGTTAATCCACTGACCGACAGCTTCTGCAGATCATGCATTATCTGCACCAAATGTAACCCAGAATGCACAGAAGAAGCACCTGGCAAAAGCCCTATACCCCATTCCAGAGGATGCAAATTGATCATTCTCAAGTGCCAAGAAGTGACAGATTTGAAAACGCCCTAGTGGAAGTGGTCACGACTGCCAGGACCACAGCTAAGAAACTACTGAGTGAGATAGTATGTAGATTTGGGGTCCCAGAGGTGATATTGAGAGATCAGGGACCAGCCCTAACAACAACCCTTACTAAAGAGATTTGGGCAGCACTGGGGGTTCAGTTGGCACTACACATCCCATACCACCCTCAAAGTAGCGGGAAGGTAGAAAGGATGAATGGGACACTAAAAACAGGATGTTAAAGATGGCCCAATAGACTAACATGAGTTGGCCCATTGCCCTGTTCAGTGTCAGACACACCCCCAGGGGAAACATGCCCTATCCCCTTATGAAATTTTGTTTGGTTCAGCTCCCAGACTTGGTTGTTACTTTCCACAACAGTTACAGTTACAGTCTGATGTGTTGACTAATTATGTAACCACATTATCACGAGAATTAACCTGAATGCATGTCCAGGTGTTTTCTTCCATTCCAGATCCTGAATTAGATACAGGAACACACCAACTACTGTCTGGAGATCCTTGAGCCAAGTTATGATGGTCCATTCCAAGTTTTGCTGACCACAGCCACCTCAGTCAAGTTGGCCAGGAAGAACACCTGAATGCACGCTTATCACTGCAGGAGAGCGTGTTTTCGGGTGCTGCATATCCTTTTTCTGTTTGATCTAGGGGGGAGGGGCCCAGGAGGTGGCCATCACAAAAATGATAACATAATTACGTTTTGGTGTAACTCTTCAGGTACACATGTGACCACCTTTACCTTAGATTACTGTGACATAGTACCTTGTCCGTTTGACCCTTCATGGTGATGCCATTGGTACAGTGATATCCTGACGGTAAGGACATATATGTATGCCACACAGACAGTTACTGGGGACAGAGTTGTGGCTTCTGTGGGGGCCAGTGGGTTGGAACACAGGGCCAGACTGGGCGACCACAGAGTGCATTAGACAAAAAAGATGAAAATAGAAAGCCCCATATCCTAACCAAAGATACCCCTGATACATACACTGACCCAGCACACAGTCAGAGGAGGAAGCGAGCAGCTCTCTCCGGAAGCTTTGATCCTCATGTATACATACATGTCATAGGGGTTACAAGGGGGGTCCCTGATGAGTTTAAAGGCAGGGATCAGGTAAAAGCTGGTTTTGAGTCTTTGATCCCCATAACAACTGTCAGCAAGAATGTAGATTGAATTAACTACATGTCATGGTTATGCAATAAAGTTTGTCGATCAGCATACCTGTCTCCATGTGTTCATCTCTAGAGACCAGCTGACCCTCACCTGACTGCTTTTGTAACCTCCCCTCTAAGCATGGCCCCACCCCAGGCCATATCAGGGAACCCTATATTAACCTGTGCACTGCAAGCCAGCAGTGCTGATCAACCACTGTGTGTTAGCCTCTATGTGTACTTGCTGTGTTTCCTACATCTGATTCCTGTTACCGACTTTGGCCTGTTCCCGACCATCCCTGTTTGCCTGTGACCCTGATGTTCCAGCCAGCTCCCTCCTTCCTCATCTCCTGTAGTCTACCGTGAGCGTGAGCTGTGAGACCCTGGGGACCGCGACCTGGAGCCAGACTGCAGCGCAGTCCATCCTCACCACTAGAGGCTCTGGTGAACACCCGCTGGCTCTTAGACTCCGCGCCCTGGGGAATCTATGCTCTAGCTCCCAGTGGGATCTGTGTCAGTGATCCAGTAGACCTGATTCCTGAACCTCCCAGGGTACAATCCGCAGCAGTCAGCCGTAGGGTCTACTACCTTGCGGTGCACTCCTGATCCCAACGGTGTGCATCTGTCACCCAGCCTCTAGGTGACCTGACACTACACATATTATAACCAACAGAGATTTGTAAATTACTCTAAAGACGCCCTCCAGGGAATTGCTGACCAGCTAGCCCCCACTTCCTACATGACATTCCAGGACCTGATGGCCTTAGACATGGTGCTAGTGGGGAAAGGAGGTGTTTTGTAAAATCATAGGAAAAACCGGGAACCTGTTGTACATACATTCCTGATAATACTGGCCCAAATGGTAAGGTTACTTTAGCTATAAAGAAATTAGAAGATCTGTCACTAGAGTTGAAGAAGAACTCAGGTATCACAGACCCATGGGACCAATATTTTAGCTGGATGAGTGGGTGGCAGAAGGTGCTCGCCCAGATACGGGTAACGGTATTAATAATCCTGGTCCTTTTAGCCCTGATTATATGCTGTATTCTACCTTTTGTAAAAAAGTTAATGAGCAAGGCTGTAGACAATAGCACACCTACATTTCTCCACCAAGAAGAAGAGGACCTCCTTATGATGGAAGATGACAAACCCTTCACTCCTCTACAGTCACTCCCTGTCCATAATCTCACAATCCTATAGGTTTATAGGGATAGATAGCGCCTGACTGCACCTCTCCAGCTGTATCGAGGAGGGAAGTGAACAGTTGCTGCCCAATTCTATATACAGCCTAAAAGAGTTGCTGAGGAGAAGGGCCAGGCTAAAAAGTAGGACCTTTAGTATTAGGGACAGAAAAGAGAAAATAGTCATTTTAGGGGGGATTGTGAAGGAATGTGATGTAGATAATAATAATAGTAATCTGAAAATGTCTATTTTCTTATGTGCATACATATTTTTCTCCTTACTCATTATATAAGTATACAGATTTGCTCTGTTCCTATATTTTCTCAAAATGGCGTGTACCCCCTACCTCCCACACACAGAAGAACGCGGAACTGGAGATAAGAACAAAGAGAGCCAAACCTCGTTATGAAAATTATCCATCTTCTTTTCTATCTTGACCAATGAGATGTACCTATTAGACTGACATAGCAATGACGTATTTGTGTGTATAAAACATTAACACCGCCTTGAATAAATTAGAAGTGTAACAGTAACGAAACTGAGCGTGTCTCAGTGTGTTTACTTTTATATGCATGCATATCAACACTTTTCCAATTAGAGACAGCAGCAGATAACCTTGAGCTCGATTGGAGCTCTTAATCATTTCCATAACAAAAGCACCTCCCCCCACACTACACAAATACACCAGCTAGACACACAGTTATCCCCTTGATTGTCTCTGATGTTTAACCCCCGTCCCAGTCAATGTCATTAGTACAGTGACAGTGCATATTTTTAGCACTGATCACTGCATTAGGCTATGTTTCCACTATTGCGTCCCCAAAGTCGCGCAATTTTGCCCTGATTTTACCGCAACTTTTTGCCGTGACTTGAAGCAATGCCTGTGTCTATGGACCTCGCATCAAAGTGGGACCAAAGTAGTTCAGGGACTACTTTAAAGTCGCTGCGACTTGAAGTCACACAGATATGAACGGTACTCATTGAAAATCATTGGGGTATAACTTGTCATGCGACTTTTCAGTCCCAAGTCGCATAAAAAGTCGCACTAATGGAAACATAGCCTAAGTGTCACTGGTCCCCAAAAAAGTGTCAGCTAATGTCTGATTGTCCGCCACAATATCGCAGTCCCACTAGGAGTCATTGATCACCACCATTACTAGTAAAAAAATGAACATATATATATACAGTGGGGCGGAAAGTATTCAGACCCCCTTACATTTTTCACTCTTTGTTATATTGCAGCCATTTACTAAAATCATTTAAGTTCATTTTTTTTCCTCATTAATGTACACACAGCACCCCATATTGTACACACAGCACCCCATATTGTACACACAGCACCCCATATTGTACACACAGCCCCCCATATTGTACACACAGCACCCCATATTGTACACACAGCACCCCATATTGTACACACAGCACCCCATATTGTACACACAGCCCCCCATATTGTACACACAGCACCCCATATTGTACACACAGCACCCCATATTGACAGAAAAACACAGAATTGTTGACATTTTTGCAGATTTATTAAAAAAGAAAAACTGAAATATCACATGGTCCTAAGTATTCAGACCCTTTGCTGTGACACTCATATATTTAACTCAGGTGCTGTCCATTTCTTCTGATCATCCTTGAGATGGTTCTACACCTTCATTTGAGTCCAGCTGTATTTGATTATACTGATTGGGCTTGATTAGGAAAGCCACACACCTGTCTGTATAAGACCTTACAGCTCACAGTGCATGTCAGAGCAAATGAGAATCATGAGGTCAAAGGAACTGCCTGAAGAGCTCAGAGACAGAATTGTGGCAAGGCACAGATCTGGCCAAGGTTACAAAAAAATTCTGCTGCACTTAAAGTTCCTAAGAGCACAGTGGCCTCCATAATCCTTAAATGGAAGACGTTTGGGACGACCAGAACCCTTCCTAGAGCTTGCCGTCCGGCCAAACTGAGCTATCGGGGCAGAAGAGCCTTGGTGAGAAAGGTAAAGAAAAACCCAAAGATCACTGTTACTGAGCTCCAGAGATGCAGTCGGGAGATGGGAGAAAGTTGGAGAAAGTCAACCATCACTGCAGCCCTCCACCAGTCGGGGCTTTATGGCAGAGTGGCCCGATGGAAGCTTCTCCTCAGTGCAAGACACATGAAAGCCCGCATGGAGTTTGCCAAAAAACACCTGAAGGACTCCAAGATGGTGAGAAATAAGGTTCTTTGGTCTGATGAGACCAAAATAGAACTTTTTGGCCTTAATTCTAAGCGGTATGTGTGAAGAAAACCAGGCACTGCTCATCACCTGTCCAATACAGTCCCAACAGTGAAGCATGGTGGTGGCAGCATCAGGCTGTGGGGGTGTTTTTCAGCTGCAGGGACAGGACGACTGGTTACAATCGAGGGAAAGATGAATGCGGCCAAGTACAGGGATATCCTGGACGAAAACCTTCTTCAGAGTGCTCAGGACCTCAGACTGGGCCGAAGATTTACCTTCCAACAAGACAATGACCCTAAGCACTCAGATAAAAAAATGAAGGAGTGGCTTCACAACAACTCCGTGACTGTTCTTGAATGGCCCAGCCAGAGCCCTGACTTAAACCCAATTGAGCATCTCTGGAGAAACCTAAAAATGGCCGTCCACCAATGTTTACCATCCAACCTGACAGAACTGGAGAGGATCTGCAAGGAGGAATGGCAGAGGATCCCCAAATCCAGGTGTGAAAAACTTGTTGCATCTTTCCCAAAAAGACTCATGGCTGTATTAGATCAAAAGGGGCTTCTACTAAATACTGAGCAAAGGGTCTGAATACTTAGGACCATATGATATTTCAGTTTTTCTTTTTTAATAAATCTGCAAAAATGTCAACAATTCTGTGTTTTTCTGTCAATATGGGGTGCTGTGTGTACATTAATGAGAAAAAAAATTAACTTAAATGATTTTAGGAAATGGCTGCATATAACAAAGAGTGAAAAATGTAAGGGGGTCTGAATACTTTCCCTCCCCACTGTATTTACCATAGATTGTAGACGCTATAACTTTTGCGCAAACCAATCAATATATGCTTATTGGGTAATTTTTTGCCAAAAAACATGAAATTTTATTTAGATTTTTTTATTGGAACGTTTTTTCAGTGAAGTGACCGGCCTCAAGTGATGCACAGACATGAAACAAATCCTCCTACATAAGTTGTACCTGTTTATCTACAGTCGTCTATCTCCTACATCAATTCAAAGTGGTCATCCAAAAGTGTCAGCCATCTCCTACTCTGGCTGCCTTTTAGGTGACCCCTGAAAACTCCTCTCTTCATGGAAGCCTATCGCGCCACCAACTAATCTTTTATCACTTCCACCAGCTCCTCCCCCACAGTTACAACCTTCTGTACCACTTGCCCCACCCTATTAGATTGTAAGCTCTTATGAGCAGGGCCCTCTGTGTACGGCCATAACCCCTCTTGTATTTTCTTGTATTGTAACTAGGGATGAGCTTCGAGTTCGAGTCGAACTCATGTTCGACTCGAACATCGGCTGTTCGCCAGTTCGCCGAACAGCGAACAATTTGGGGTGTTCGCGGCAAATTCGAATGCCGCGGAACACCCTTTAAAAGTCTATGGGAGAAATCAAAAGTGCTAATTGTAAAGGCTTATATGCATGGTATTGTCATAAAAAGTGTTTGGGGACCCAGGTCCTGCCCCAGGGGACATGGATCAATGCAAAAAAAAGTTTTAAAAACGGCCATTTTTTCGGGAGCAGTGATTTTAATAATGCTTAAAGTCAAACAATAAAAGTGTAATATCCCTTTAAATTCCATACCTGGGGGGTGTCTATAGTATGCCTGTAAAGGGGCGCATGCTTCCTGTGTTTAGAACAGTCTGACAGCAAAATGACATTTCAAAGGAAAAAAAATCATTTAAAACTACTTGCGGCTATTAATGAATTGTCGGTCCGACAATACTCATAAAAGTTCATTGATAAAAAAACGGCATGGGAATTCCCCACAAAGGAACCCCGAACCAAAATTTTAAAAAAAATTACGTGGGGGGTCCCCCTAAATTCCATACCAGGCCCTTCAGGTCTGGTATGGATATTAAGGGGAACCCCGGACAATTTTTTTTAAACAAAATGGCGTGGGGTCCCCCCAAAAATCCATACCAGACCCTTATCCGAGCATGCAACCTTGCAGGCCACAGAAAAAGAGGGAGGGATGAGAGAGCATCCCCCCCTCCTGAACCGTACCAGGCCACATGCCCTCAACATTGGGAGGGTGCTTTGGGGTAGCCCCCCAAAACACCTTGTCCCCATGTTAATGGGGACAAGGGCCTCATCCCCACAACCCTTGCCCAGTGGTTGTGTGTGTCTGCAGGCAGGGGGCTTATTGGAATCTGGAAGCCCCCTTTAACAAGGGGACCCCCAGATCCCGGCCCTCTCCCCTGTGTGAAATGGTAAGGGGGTACTTTTGTACCCCTACCATTCCCCAAACAAACTGTCAAAAATGTTAAAAATGACAAGAGACAGTTTTTGACAATTCCTTTATTTCAATGCTTCTTCTTCTATCTTCTGTCTTCTTTCTTCTATCTTCCTTCGGTTTCTTCCTCCATCTTCTTCTTCTGGTTCTTCTGGTTCTTCCTCAGGTGTTCTCGTCCGGCATCTCCTCCGCAGCGTCTTCTTATCTTCTTCTCCTCGGACCGCTCAGCATCCATGATGGCATGGAGGGAGGCTCCCGCTGTGTGACGCTTCTCTCTTCATCTTTTTCTTCATCTTTTCCTCTTCATCTTCTTCTCTTCATCTTTTGTCTTCATCTTCTTTTCGGGCCGCTCCGCATCCATGATGGCATGGAAGGAGGCTCCCGCTGTGTGACGCTTCTCCTCTTCTGACGGTTCTTAAAGCGGGGGTCCACCTATCTATCGTTTTTTTTTTTTGGAGTTCATTCACAAACTTTTCTTCTCATGATTATCTACTCACATGTTCTGTGTAATAAGTCCGCCTGTGTCCGATTTAGTTGTAAAGAATAACTTATAAAATTCACTGAAGGCGGTTTCCATCTTCACTGTGGGCATTTGAAGCCCACAAGCATGTATTTCCTGGATGCGGTGAATGCTGTGCTCCCAGCATTCACCGAGATGTTGTGATGACGCTGTTGCACAATGCATGCTGGGAAGCCTGAGACTAGGTCCCAGGGACTGTGAGGGACTGTGAGGGACTGTGGGAGGTCTGGGAGAGGCTAGAAACACGCCTACTCCCATGGGAGGAAAACCAGGAAGTGCTAAGAAGATTAGAAAAAAAAGGTAATTACGGCGATTTAATTTTTTTTACACAGCATGTCAGCATCTAGGCAAGGAAGAGAATGCATAGAGATAATGTTCAAAATTTGGGTGGAACCCCGCTTTGAATAACAGGGGGCGGGGCCACCCGGTGACCCCCGTCCCCATCAAGTCCCCATGCGTCAGAGGGGGGCGGGGTCACCGGGTGGCCCCACCCCCTTGTTATTTAAGAATCGTCAGAAGAGGAGAAGCGTCACACAGCGGGAGCCTCCCTCCATGCCATCATGGATGCGGAGCGGCCCGAGGAGAAGAAGATAAGAAGACGCCGCGGAGGAGATGCCAGACGAGAACACTGGAGGAAGAACCAGAAGAACCAGAAGAAAAAGAAGATGGAGGAAGAAAAGAAGAAAGAAGATAGAAGATAGAAGAAAGAAGAAGCATTTAAATAAAGGAATTGTCAAAAACTGTCTCTTGTCATTTTTAACATTTTTGACAGTTTTTTTTTGTGAAATGGTAGGGTACCCCCTTACCATTTCACACAGGGGTGGGGCCGGGAACTGGGGGTCCCCTTGTTAAAGGGGGCTTCCAGATTCCGATAATCCCCCTGCCCACAGACACCCACAACCACCGGGCAAGGGTTGTGTGGATGAGGACAACATGGGGACAAGGTGTTTTGGGGGGCTACCCCAAAGCACCCTCCCAATGTTGAGGGCATGTGGCCTGGTACGGTTCAGGAGGGGGGGCGCTCTCATCCCCCCTCTTTTTCCTGCAGCCTGCCAGGTTGCGTGCTCGGATAAGGGTCTGGTATGGATTTTTTTTTTTTGCGCGGGGTTCCCCTTAAAATCCATACCAGACCTGAAGGGCCTGGTATGGAATTTAGGGGGACCCCCACGTCATTTTTTAAAAAAATTTTGGTTTGGGGTTCCCCTGTGGGGAATTCCCATGCTGTTTTTATCAATGAACTTTTATGTGTATTGTCGGACCGGCAATTCATTAAATTACTTTTTTTCCTTTGAAATGTCATTTTGTGCAGGGAATGTTCTAAACACGGGAAACATGCACCCCTTTACAGGCATACTATAGACACCCCCCAGGTACGAAATTTAAAGGAATATTACACTTTTATTGTTTCACTTTAAGCATTATTAAAATCACTGCTCCCGAAAAAACGGCCGTTTTTAAAGCTTTTTTTTGCATTGATCCATGTCCCCTGGGGCAGGACCCGGTCCCCAAACACTTTTTATGACAATAACTTGCATATAAGCCTTTAAAATTAGCACTTTTGATTATTCATGTTCGTGTCCCATAGACTTTAATGGTGTTCGCGTGTTCGAACAAATTTTTTGCCTGTTCGCAAGTTCTGGTGCGAACCGAACAGGGGGGTGTTCAGCTCATCCCTAATTGTAACTGTACTGTCTCCCTTTTATATTGTAAAGGGCTGCGTAACGTTGGCGCTCTATAAATCCTGTGTGATAATAATAGTAAAGTGCAGAATTTACACAGGATCTCTCAGCTCTGTAAAGCAGGGAGTGGAGAGCAGCAGTTACACACTGTAAAAGAGCTCTGAGAGCTGATTGGAGGAAAGGGACACGCCTCCTTCACACAGCACACAGGAAGAGAGCTGAGGCTGTCACTCACAGGATGTGCCCTCCCCTGTCACCTTTTTTTCTCTTGGTGTCAGGAAAACTTGTCAGAAGTGATTCATGCTGATAGCAGAGGAATGAGGCAGCGGACAGGAATGACACTTAGTGCTCTGGATTGAGACAAGTGCACACTATAGAGGGATATGCTTTGCTCATATTTCATGTCTGGGGCTTACAACCACTTTAATATTTGATTGGAATAATTTCCCCCATGTGTGGTATATCCGCTGAATGAGTTGTGAACTATAGATTGTTTATTCCTTTCAGAAGAGATCAATTGGAAAAAGAAATCTCATTTATCAAAGTGTGCATGGCCCCCATTGGGCTCATCCCGTACACACGGTCGGATTTTCTGACGGGAAATGTTCGATGGGAGCTTGTTTTCGGAAATTCCGACCGTGTGTTGGCTCCATCGGACATTTTTCGTCGGCATTTCTGCCACACAAAATTTGAGATCTGGATCTCAAATTTTCCGCCAACTAAATCCGTTGTGGAAAATTGCGATCGTGTGTACACATTTCCGACGCACAAAGTTCCACGCATGCTCGGAATCAAGCAGAAGAGCCACACTGGCTATTGAACTTCATTTTTCTCGGCTTGTCGTACATCTTGTACATCACCGCGTTCTTGATTTTCGGAATTTCCGACCAACTTTGTGTGACCGTCTGTAGGCAAGACAAGTCCGTCGGAAAAAAAAACATGGATTTTGTTGTGGGAAAATCCTATCATTTGTACCGGGCATTACTGTACAATCCACTTTAGATCTACCAAAGCTATAGAATATGAGGCCCCACCTAAACTAGACAACCAATCACTATACAATCAGGTGTGCCCCTTCCACTACATACTTGTTGATAGAGCTGATGGAGATTGTACCATGTATGGTGAGTTTTATGGATGGCTTTGATGTCCTGTAAATGTGTTTCTATAGCTCATTACAGACATTTCTGCTCCTTGTTCTCCTAGACATCTGATTGGACCATGAAGAATCTATATCCTGTACACATTCATCAATAGACAAGAAAAAACATGTACAAATATCTCACAATATCCCTTCCTACAGCTAAACAGCTGAGATTGTAGAACAAGAGAGGTAGGAATGTAGATGATCTGTGTGTATGGATTTCTGTGTGATCAGTGGTGGCCCGGGCATTAAGAGCACACGGGCGCTACCCCCTCTCTCCTGCCACCCTTCTATCACCAATACATAGACTCATGCATTGCATGAATCTATCTATGGCCGCCACTGCCACCCCCTATTCAGGCATCCGGCCCCTTTTCAGGTGCAGGGCGTCTGAATTACAGTGGCGGGGGATGTTTTTAAAGCACCTTATTAGAACCAGAGGCTCTAATAGGAGTCAAAAAAGGTGACCTGTGAGCGCCATACTGGGCACTCGCAGGTCACTCAGCTGTGTTAGGAAAGCGAATATTCATTTTCTTTTCTAACACTAAACCGCCTTTCTGCCAATTGGGTGCTCGGGTCTGTTACCTGTCACCTGATTGGCTGAAACGTCAGGCGCCACTATTGGACACCTATTAGGAGGAGAGGATGGGAGATGAAGACGGCAGGAGACAAATGAAGGACCCCGCTCATTGCCCGCTGCCCCACCAACACAGGGTAAGTGCCGGGCAGACGGCAAGTGGGCAGGGGTCATACTGGCTGCATTTAATGGGCACACTGGCAGCATTTGAAGGGCATGCTGGCAGCATTTAGGCACACTGGCAGCATATGGGCACACTGGCATCATTTGATGGGCACACTGGCATCATTTGGGCACAGTGGCAGCATTAGGCACAGTGGCTGCGATTGGCACAGTGGCAGCGTTTGATGGGCAGAGTGGCGGCAATTGATTTTTTTTTCAAAAAGAAATTGTGCCCCCCCCAAAAAATTTTGAGCACCAGCCGCCACTAGATGAGGTATATGTACCACACTTATGGTACTAGGAAAGTCTTCAATTCCTTACTGAAGAGATTGACACAAGAGCTTCCATAAGTTCTCTACCATCAACCTCTGCAGCTTCACCAGTCCCTAATGATTGCCTCTCCCTGGAACAGGATCTGGAAAACTGGTGAAGAATTATTCTCACAGGTAATTACAATGATGGTCGGAGAGGCCTCACGACGTGTACATCCTTACTTTGAAGGGGGATATCATTATTATGGAGGCAGCTAGCTGCCATAACCCCGGTATCCTCTTCTTCAGCCGGCGGTCCGGTTTCCGATAATAGGAGTCTCTGCAGCAGATTCGCCACAAGATCACTTTTATCGGTGGCGAGGGAGGGGCCGCACTCCCGCCGCACTCTGGTGCCCTCTACCGCTTACCGGGGCCGTCATCAGCGGCAGAGGCAATTGGATCTTCACCCTTGCTGGGCATGGAGACGAGTGAGGGGAAGATGGCCCCCGCCCATAGCTCTTAAAGGGCCATTTTTTTATAGTTTATTTTAAATGATATTGTTTTTTATTGCATTTAGGTGTATATATGAAATCTGATGACTTTTTGACCCCCCAGATCTCATATTTAGAAGGTCTTGTTATGCTTTTTTTCTATTACAAGGGATGTTTACATTTCTTCTAATAGGAATAAAAGTGACACAATTTTTTTTAAATAAAACAGTGTAAAAATAAAAGGTAAAATAAATAAGAAAAAAAACTGTAAATGCGCCCCATCTCGCCAAGCTCGCGTGCAGAAGCGAACGCATACGTGAGTAGCCCCCGCGTATAAACGGTGTTCAAACCACACATGTGAGGTATCACCGCGATCGGTAGAGCGAGAGCAAAATTTCTAGCTCTAGCTCTCCTCTGTAACACAAAACATGCAACCTGAAGAATTTTTTAAACATTGCCTATGGAGATTTTTTAAGGGTAAAAGTTTGTCACCATTCTACGAGCGGGTGCAACTTTGAAGCGTGACATGTTGTGTATCAAATTATTCGGCATAACATTATCTTTCAAAATATAAAAGAAATTGGGCTAACTTTACTGTTGTCTTAATTTTTAATTCAAAAAAGTGTATTTTTTCCAAAAAAAGTGAACTTGAAAGACCGCTGCGCTAATATGGTGTGACAGAAAGTATTGCAATGACCGCCATTTTATTCTCTAGGGTGTTAAAAAAAATGTATAATGTTTGGGGTTCTAAGTAATTTTCTAGCAATAAAAAATGTTTTTAACTTGTAAACAACAAATCTCAGAAAGAGGTTCGGGTCCTTAAGTGGTTAATATCATCATATTGTCCAAATAGGTTTCCTCTTGTAATCTGTGTTTTGTTTCAGAATCCATAGGTAATAGAAATAAGATGGATGTCATCATGTAATATAGGTGTACAATTTTATTACATTGATCATTTTTATATACCGCCCAGGACAACACGGAGGTGATCGCTCCCACCAATCCACAAACACCTGAGGAAAGAGGAAAGAAGAGGAAGGATTTGGTGGATGGGATCTCTGCATTTCTCTCTCAGGCAGCTGTTTCATTACACAGAAGACCTGATGACTCCGATGTCTTTGTAATTGTTGTAGCCAATAAACTTAAAATGATGTCCAATGAGCAACGACAGATGGTGGAAATGTTGCTCCTTGAGGTTCTGCATAAGGCTCTGTTTCCACTACTGCAAGTTGTTGTGCGACTTGTCAAAACCCATGTATTTCAATGGTCCCCATTCTAACTAGTGCAACTCAAGTCGCAGCGACTCCAAAAAAGGTTTTTGCACTACTTTGTTCTGACTTTGGTGCTCACATGGTTTTCACCAGTCGCATGACATCGCATCAAAAATCACATAGTAGAGTCAGAGTGTAAATTGCATGACTTTGGGGACGCAATAGTGGAAACATAGCCTAAAGGTGTTAATGGTAAATTAAAACACAAGACCCACTTAGAGGATCAACCAGCTTTTCAAACACCAACACCTTCTGTGCCCCCCATAGTGCCCCAAACATGACATCAGCAGGGCACACATTGGTGATATCCTCCTGGAGAAAGGCCACCTTCACAGAGGTCACATGATTATAACTAAGGATGTGCTCGGGCGTGTTCACACAGCCCACATTCCTGAGCCTGCCAGGAAGTCGGCACTGGAGAGCGCTAATCACAGGCAGTGAGACATTTCCTGATCTCTGCAGCCGCACATCGGGACATCGTCTCACTGCCTGTGATTAGCGGAGCTGTGCGAACACGCCGGAGCTCACCCTTAATTATATCAAATAAAAATACAGAGCTGTCTAAATAGCCTTTCCAGAAGATACAACAATTATGGTCCTGCTTCTTCTAGAAAATACATCCATTAAGGTCCTGCTTCAGTTTATAATGTGAGATACACACAAAAAAATAAATATCAAAGAAAAAAACTGCACTATATAAGACCATATAAATGTTGATAATTCACTGCGAGTAATGGGATGTCCCTATCTCATAAAGGACATAATTGCTCCCAGTCTATAGGAAAGTTCTAGTACCTAATAGAAAAACAATTTGCATCACAGTAATAAATCCAGGATGTATTATAAAATTATTCACATGATACAGTCAAAGAGAAGTCATTGGAGACATTAATAGTCACACAGATTCTCTAAACAGATATTGCTGCTGGTCGCTGAATGTTCACATTAACTCACGATCTGTCACGCCTCACATACAAAGCACCCTCCCAATGTTGAAGGCATGTGGCCTGGTACAGTTCAGGAGGGAGGGGGGCGCTCTCTCGTCCCCCCTCTTTTCCTGCGGCCTGCCAGGTTGCGCGTCGGATAAGGGTCTGGTATGGATTTTTGGGGGGGACCCCACGCTGTGTCACTCCTCACATACAGGGATTTGTGTGTGTTTACACCCAAACGTCCCTGTTCTGCCTCTCGTGCCCGAGATCGCTCGTGGCCGGCGGTCATTGCAAATGTCGGCCACGAGCATCGGCACCCCCACAGTGCAGCGGGCACGTGTGCGCAGCAGCTATCGCGATCCCACAAGCCGACAAATAGCTACGACAGCTTGCGGGATGGTGCCGACCTGCCGCAGTATAATAACGGCGGCTGGTCAGTAAGCGGTTAATATATAAAGCATTATACTATAAAATGATATCTATATATGGGAACAGTTGCAGTAAAAATATTATATCGCTGATATTGCATTCTAACCTTCTTTAACCGGTTCAATACAGGGCATTTTCACCCCCTTCCTTCCCAGACCAATTTTTAGTTTTCAGCGCTGTCGTAATTTAAACGACAATTGCGCGGTCGTGCGACGTTGTACCCAAACAAAATTGACGTTCTTTTTTCCCCCACAAATAGAGCTTTCTTTTGGTGGTATTTGATCACCTCTGCGGTTTTTATTTTTTGCGCTATAAACAAAAGAAGAGCGACAATTTTGAAAAAAACACAATATTTTTTACTTTTTGCTATAACAAATATCCCATTTTTAAAAAAAAACAAACAATTTTTTCCTCAGTTTCGGCTGATACGTATTCTTCTACATATTTTTGGTAAAAAAAAAAATCGCAATAAACATATATTGATTGGTTTGCGCAAAAGTTATAGCGTCTATAAAATACGGGATAGATTTATGGCATTTTTTAAAATAAATTATTATTATTTTTTTTTTTACTAGTAATAGCAGCGATCGCGCTTTTATTTCGTGACTGCGACATTATGGCGGACACATCGGACACTTTTGACACATTTTTGGGACCATTCACATTTATACAGCGATCAATGCTATAAAATTGCATTGATTACTGTATAAATGTGACAGGCAGTGAAGGGGTTAACCACTAGGGGGCGGGGAGGGGTTAAATGTGTTTCCTAGGGAATGCTTCTAACTGTAGGGGGAGGGGACGCACAAGGGGAGGAGACCGATCAGTGTTAGGCTGGCCATACACTATGCAATTTTCTTATTCAATTTCCTTTAGATTTACCTTCAACTATGTAGTGCAAGTGCCTGCCTGATGAGATACAAATTGAAAGGGTTTAGGTTTATGAATACAAACAAACCAGGTACATATTTGGCTCGGGCATTAAATTCAACTAACAAATCTTTCAAACCAATACGTTTGAAATTATCAAAAAATGTTTACACTTGTAATCCAGTTAAAATAGTCCATAAATTTCACTCACATCTCGCAACTTTATACAAGACAAACAATGAATTTAATCCTACAGAGGCTGAATCCTTCTTCTCAAAAATAACCTTACCTGAGTTATCTCAGAATCAAAAAAGCAGTTTGGATGAGCCTATAACTATAGATGAAGTTGCTAACGCCATAAAAGACCTAAAACTTAACAAAAGACCAGGCCCAGACGGCTACTCGGCTTTATACTATAAAACATTCTCAGAAATACTCTCTCCCATTCTCACTGAAACTTTTAACAAACTTCTAGATGGACATTCTTTTTGGCAAGAAACACTAATGGCAATTGTTTGTATGATCCCAAAACCCCTTTCTGATGATACTTCCTGTGTGAATTATCGGCCTATCTCTCTGTTAAACCTCGATATTAAATTATTAGCAAAAATAATAGCAAAACGCCTCAATAGCATTATAGGAAAATTAATACATAGAGATCAAGTAGGCTTCATGCCAAATAGACAGGCAGGTGATAATATACGCAGGGCAGTGTTATTGGCACATATTGCTAAAAAACGGAAAATCCCTTTATGTTTTCTATCTCTCGATATTAAGAGGGCATTTGACACAGTATCCTGGCAATATATGCAATATTCATTACAAAAATGGGGTTTTGGACCCCACTTTTTAACATGGATCAAAGCATTATATAATAAACCCAAAGCCTATATAAAATATGCTGGATACAAATCTGAAGCCTTTAATATCGAAAGAGGTACCCGACAGGGTTGCCCATTATCTCCCTTATTATTTGCCCTTATACTCGAACCCATGGCCCAATACATCAGAACAAACCAAACTATAACTGGCATTGAAGTAGGAGGTATTACACACAAATTATGTATATTTGCAGACGATATATTACTTTTTCTATCATCACCACAGGTCTCTGGTCCTAACTTAATACCAGCTCTTGATGGGTTTGCAGCCCTATCCGGCCTTATGATTAATCCTAAGAAATGCCTAGTGCTTAATATTTCACTCACAAACATGGAATTGATCCCGGCTAGGGCTGCACTCCCATTCACATGGGCAGAAAAATCAATCCCATATCTTGGAATTCATTTAACAGCATCTCATTCTGACTTATTCTCAACCAATTATCCTCCTGTATTAAGACAGATCACAAATCTAATAAAACAATGGTCGCAACTTCCTTTATCCTGGATAGGGAAGATTAATGCAATCAAAATGACTATTCTACCCAAATTGCTTTATCTATTCAGAGTCCTCCCTATTCCAATTCCTTCCTATTTTTTGAGAATAGTACAAAAAAGAGCAACTTCGTTTATATGGGGCTCTTCTAAACCACGTATACCTATACACACACTACATCTTCCCAAAAATAAAGGAGGCCTGGGATACCCTAATTTTACTAACTACTACAGAGCAGCACATTTGGCCAGTCTGTCCAAATACCATGCAAAACAGGAAATTCCATTATGGGTATTTATAGAGGCTTCAGAAAATGACCCTCTATTAATATCAAATTTATTATGGCTTGATCCTAAAGACCGCTTTAAAATTCATAATCCCATAACTAAACACTTCTTATCTCTCTGGGATAAACTAAAAACCAAATATCAGTTACAATCTCCACACAATCCTCTCCTTTCTTTTATCAGAAATCCGGCCTTTTACCCGGCATGGATCTACCCAAATTCTTTTAAAGCTTGGACAACATCAGGCATTCAGACACTAAATGACTTCATAGCATCTAAATCATTCCTTTCATTCCCATCGCTTAGAGAAAAATATGATCTACCAAACTCTGAGATATTTAGATATCTCCAAATCAAAAATTTCTATACACCATTCCTAAAGGGGGATACACCATTATCCCAATTATCCATTTTTGAATCAATCTGTACAAAAGATCCATTTGCTAAAGGTACAATTTCATCACTTTATAATCAATTATATGGAGTAGCAAATCTTAATAGACCCTCTTACGTTCAGAGGTGGGAGGAGGACCTGGGACGAACTTTAGAAGACACGGACTGGTCTAACATATGGCTCACATCTAAGACATCTTCACCCAACATCTTAGCACTGGAGACAAATTATAAAGTCCTAACTCGCTGGTACCTTGTACCCGCTAGAGTGGCAAAATATTCACCTAATACCTCAGCTCTTTGTTTTCGAGGATGCCCAGAAATAGGCACATATTTACACATATGGTGGACGTGCCCAGTAATCCAAACCTTCTGGAAGGAAGTCTTCGTGATTGCATCTAAAATATTTAAAAAAATAATACAACCAGATCCATATTTAACTTTACTTAATCTAAAACCGGAATGGTTAACACTCTCTCAATTCAAACTTATGATCCAACTAATAACAGCTGCAAAACAAACAGTGGCCAAGGCATGGAAATCTCCTACATTGGTACTAGCAGAAACAATTCACAGAATGAATAATACAATGTCCCATGCTAAGATGGTAGCCATCGATCAAAATCAAATTCCAAAATTTGAAAAACTTTGGCATCCTTGGATAAAACAACAGTTCCTGTCAAACTTCAATGACTCTGTCCTGTTGCCATGGTAACAGATTAAATGACTTACAGAGACACCCATTCTAAGGCTTCAAAGAGAACTAAAAAGAATAATAAACTGACGAGTGGGACAACCTTGTGGACCATACCTCTACCTTTCAACCCTTTTTCTTCTTTCTCTTTCCTTTTCTCCACCTTACGATTAAAGCTCATTATCAGAATTTATTTGACCTATATACACTCTACTTGTAAACAATATGTATAGTAGGTATAAATCATTTAAATAACTACAAAAGTAACTAAGGAAATGATATATATCTTTAATTTAGGTTTACGTGAACCCAATGTTTAATATTTGAAATTTCATGATATTTACCTATATAAACCCTACTGTAAAACAATGAGCTTACTTTATAGATCCTTGTAAACTTACTTTATGTATCTTTATAACATTGTATACTCAATAAACTTCTTTTGACAAGGAAAGGGTTTAGGTTTGACCTCATATTATATGGTTTTGGTAAATCTAAAGGAAAGTTGAACAGGAAAATTGTATAGTGTATGGCCAGCCTTACTCCGTACTGGGAACACAGATCGCTCTCCTCTGAGCTGACAGGCTGTGGATCTGTGTGTTTACACACACAGATCCACGGTCTGGCCCGGTTAACGGGCAATCGCGGGTGCCCGGCGGACATCGCGGCCATCGGGCACACGCACCGGGTCCCGAGCAATGTGGCGGGGGCGCACGCGCGCCCCCTAGGCGGCCGGGAACCCGAGGCCATCATATGACGTCCACCCAGGATGGGAGATCCCATCTGTGGACGTCATTTGACAATAGGCCGGTGCTGAAGTGGTTAACAAAGGTGAAATACATTATTTTCAATGCAGAGATTTGGCTTCTTATAAAATGTTCTTTGTACTCATGTGCTCTTCCTTCTACTTCTATACACATATGTGATCAAACATCACCTCATTAGTGTGACCTATAAGTTCCCATCACAATGCCCATCAGTTCTGCATATCAGTGCCACCTCATCAGTGCCCATCAGTGAAGGAGAAAACGCACTTATTTACAATATTTTGTAACAAAAACAAAGAAAAACGTTAAAAAAAAAATTTCCGGTATTTTGGTATTTGTTTAGCAAACAATAAGAAAGGTGATCAAATACCACCAAAAGAAATCTCTATTTGTGGGGAAACAATGATAAAAATGTTGTTTGCCAACGCAATTTACAAAGTGACATGGCTGAAACCTGTAAATTGGGGAGGAAAGGGGGAAAGTTCTCTGTATGGAAGTTATTAAAAGGGATATTAAATAACCTCATATAAAGATATATTATACGCTGATATTCTGCATGTTGTAAAACTGGTTTAATGTCAGATAACAATGGAAAAGAAGGTTTTATTTCTTTCCCACCATCATTGTTTACTTTTTGTGTCTGGTTCGTTCGTTTGTTTCCGATCATGTGCACTACCATTCCCTCTATTATTTTCCTATGATTACCATACTATTGATACGATGATCGTTCGTTGTGTTCACAAACGAAAAAAAAATGTCAATCTTGTTCCTTCTATAAATTTCGTACGATCAGCCTCAATCGGAGGTGAAAGGCGTGTACTAATGACTAGATTATCGAACGATCTATCCGAAAGAGGTATTTTTTGTACAATTTTCTCATCGTGTGTGCGGGGCATTAGTCTTCTCAATTGTTTTAGTAGAATAAAATAGTTTTAATTTAGTTGACAAAATTAACACTGCGAAACAGACCGGTATAAAGCAACAACTTCACCAAATATCACAAAAAAATGACTTCAAAGTGTAACTAAAGGCAAAACTTTATTTTTTTCATTTAGGATAGTGTAATGGGGTGTTAGAACCCCCATCAGTTTTTATTGTGCCATCTGTGTCCCATTGGGGAGAGTTTCCTTCTGTATTCTGATGTGGGGAATTGCTCTCCCTATGACTGTGAGTGATGAGGAGAAACATTGTGAATAGAGAGAGAGAATCTCCCTAACAGGGCCACAGACAGTAATAAAAACTGACAGGGGTTCTAATCCCTCTCTGCTGTATCCATCCCAGTGGATGTGCTGTCATACAATAAAAAACTGAACTGTTTCCGAGATAAATACGGCAAATGTTGATGGAATTACACGTCTTATTTTACAAGCATTTTTTAGTGAATTGCAAAAAAACCTCTGAAAACTGCTGAGGTATTTTATCACTGATCCTGACCACTTGGTGATGTCAGAAGGGGGCAGGGTTACGTAACGGGTGACCCCGCCCCCCTCTGATGTCACATGGAATGCCACAGGGAAGTCCCCGTCAAGTCCCTGTGCGCCAGAGGGTGGCGGGGTCACCGGGTGCCCCCCCCCCCCCGTTATTTAAGAACTGTCAGAAGAGGAGAAGCGTCACACAGCGGGAGCCTCCCTCCATGCCATCATGGATGCAGAGCGGCCCGAGGAGAAGAAGGAAAGGAGATGCCGATGCCGCGGAGGAAGATGCTGGACGAGAACAAAGGAGGAAGAACCAGAAGAGCCAGAAGAACCAGAAGAAGAAGAAGATGGAGGAAGAAACCGAAGGAAGATAGAAGATAGAAGAAGGAAGAAGCATTTAACCACTTGACGACCGCCTCACGCCGATTTACGTCGGCAAGGTGGCACGGACAGGCAAAATCACGTACATGTACGTGATTTGCCTTCCGCGGGTGGGGGGTCCGATCGGACCCCCCCCGGTGCCCGAGGCGGTCGTCTTTTCTCCCACGGCGATCGGAGATGAGGGGAAGGCCATCCGTTCGTGGCCCCCCCCCTCGCGATCGCCGCCGGCCAATGAGAACATTCCTTTGCTGCTGTATGCTAAACAGCAGCAAAGGAAATGATGTCATCTCTCCTCGGCTCGGTAATTTCCGTTCCGGCCCGAGGAGAGAAGACAAGTGAGTGAGTGCACAACACACTACACACACAGTAGAACATGCCAGGCACACATTACACCCTGATCCCCCCCCCGATCGCCCCCCCGATCCCCCCCCAATCACCCCCCCCCCCCTGTCACAAACTGACACCAGCAGTTTTTTTTTTTTTTTCTGATTACTGTATTGGTGTCAGTTTGTGACAGTTACAGTGTTAGGGCAGTGAGTGTTAGGCCCCCTGTAGGTCTAGGATACCCCCCTAACCCCCCCTAATAAAGTTTTAACCCCTTGATCACCCCCTGTCACCAGTGTCACTAAGCGATCATTTTTCTGATCGCTGTATTAGTGTCGCTGGTGACGCTAGTTAGTGAGGTAAATATTTAGGTTCGCCGTCAGCGTTTTATAGCGACAGGGACCCCCATATACTATCTAATAAATGTTTTAACCCCTTGATTGCCCCCTAGTTAACCCTTTCACCACTGATCACCGTATAACTGTTACGGGTGACGCTGGTTAGTTTGTTTATTTTTTATAGTTTTAGGGCACCCGCCGTTTATTACCGAATAAAGGTTTAGCCCCCCGGTCGCCCGGCGGTGATATGCGTCGCCCCAGGCAGCGTCAGATTAGCGCCAGTACCACTAACACCCACGTACGCAGCATACGCCTCCCTTAGTGGTATAGTATCTGAACGGATCAATATCTGATCTGATCAGATCTATACTAGCGTCCCCAGCAGTTTAGGGTTCCCAAAAACGCAGTGTTAGTGGGATCAGCCCAGATACCTGCTAGCACCTGCGTTTTGTCCCTCCGCCCGGCCCACCCAAGTGCAGTATCGATCGATCACTGTCACTTACAAAACACTAAACGCATAACTGCAGCGTTCGCAGAGTCAGGCCTGATCCCTGCGATCGCTAACAGTTTTTTTGGTAGCATTTTGGTGAGCTGGCAAGCACCAGCCCCAGGCTGCGCCAGATTAGCGCCAGTACCACTAACACCCACGCACGTACCATACACCTCCCTTAGTGGTATAGTATCTGAACGGATCAATATCTGGTCCGATCAGATCTATACTAGCGTCCCCAGCAGTTTAGGGTTCCCACAAACGCAGTGTTAGCGGGATCAGCCCAGATACCTGCTAGCACCTGCATTTTGCCCCTCCGCCCGGCCCAGCCCAGCCCAGTCCACCCAAGTGCAGTATCGATCGATCACTGTCACTTACAAGGCACTAAACGCATAACTGCAGCGTTCGCAGAGTCAGGCCTGATCCCTGCGATCGCTAACAGTTTTTTTGGTAGCATTTTGGTGAACTAGCAAGCACCGGCCCCAGGCAGCGTCAGGTTAGCGCCAGTACCGCTAACACCCACGCACGCAGCATACGCCTCCTTTAGTGGTATAGTATCTGAACGGATCAATATCTGATCCGATCAGATCTATACTAGTGTCCCCAGCAGTTTAGGGTTCCCAAAAACGCAGTGTTAGCGGGATCAGCCCAGATACCTGCTAGCACCTGCGTTTTGCCCCTCCGCCCGGCCCAGCCCAGCCCACCCAAGTGCAGTATTGATCGATCACTGTCACTTACAAAACACTAAACGCATAACTGCAGCGTTCGCAGAGTCAGGCCTGATCCCTGCGATCGCTAACAGTTTTTTTGGAAGCTTTTTATTGAACTGGCAAGCACCAGCGGCCTAGTACACTCCGGTCGTAGTCAAACCAGCGCTGGAGTAACACTTGGTGACGTGGCGAGTCCCATAAGTGCAGTTCAAGCTGGTGAGGTGGCAAGCACAAGTAGTGTCCCGCTGCCACCAAAAAGACAAACACAGGCCCGTCATGCCCATAGTGCCCTTCCTGCTGCATTCGCCAATCCTAATTGGGAACACACCGCTTCTGCAGCGCCCGTACTTCCCCCATTCACATCCCCAACCAAATGCAGTCGGCTGCATGAGAGGCATTTTTATGTCCTCCCGAGTACCCCTACCCAGCGAACCTCCCCAAAAAAAGATGTCGTGTCTGCAGCAAGCGCGGATATAGGCGTGACACCCTCTATTATTGTCCCTCCTGTCCTGTCAATCCTGGTCTTTGCATTGGTGAATGTTTTGAACGCTACCATGCACTAGTTATTAGCGTAGGGTACAGCATTGCACAGACTAGGCACACTTTCACAGGGTCTCCCAAGATGCCATCGCATTTTGAGAGACCCGAACCTGGAACCAGTTACAGTTATAAAAGTTAGTTACAAAAAAAGTGTAAAAAAAAATATATATATATAAAATAAAAAAAAATAGTTGTCGTTTTATTGTTCTCTCTCTCTATTCTCTCTCTCTATTGTTCTGCTCTTTTTTTACTGTATTCTATTCTGCAATGTTTTATTGTTATTGTTATTGTTATTATGTTTTATCATGTTTGTTTTTCAGGTATGTAATTATTTATACTTTACTGTTTACTGTGCTTTATTGTTAACCATTGTTAACCATTTTTTTGTCTTCAGGTACGCCATTCACGACTTTGAATGGTTATACCAGAATGATGCCTGCAGGTTTAGGTATCATCTTGGTATCATTCTTTTCAGCCAGCGGTCGGCTTTCATGTAAAAGCAATCCTAGTGGCTAATTAGCCTCTAGACTGCTTTTACAAGCCGTGGGAGGGAATGCCCCCCCCCCACACCGTCTTCCGTGTTTTTCTCTGTCTCTCCTGTCTCAACAGGGAACCTGAGAATGCAGCCGGTGATTCAGCCAGCTGACCATAGAGCTGATCAGAGACCAGAGTGGCTCCAAACATCTCTATGGCCTAAGAAACCGGAAGCTACGATCATTTTATGACTTAGATTTCGCCGGATGTAAATAGCGCCATTGGGAAATTGGGGAAGCATTTTATCACACCGATCTTGGTGTCATCAGATGCTTTGAGGGCAGAGGAGAGATCTAGGGTCTAATAGACTCCAATTTTTTCAAAAAAGAGTACCTGTCACTACCTATTGCTATCATAGGGGATATTTGCATTCCCTGAGATAACAATAAAAATGATTAAAAAAAAAAAAATGAAAGGAACAGTTTAAAAATAAGATAAAAAAGCAAAAAAATAATAAAGAAAAAAAAAAAAAAAAAAAAAAAAAAGCACCCCTGTCGCCCCCTGCTCTCCGGCTAAGGCGAACGCAAACGGCGGTCTGTCGTCAAACGTAAACAGCAATTGCACCATGCATGTGAGGTATCGCCGCGAAGGTCAGATCGAGGGCAGTAATTTTTGCAGTAGACCTCCTCTGTAAATCTAAAGTGGTAACCTGTAAAGGCTTTTAAAGGCTTTTAAAAATGCATTTATTTTGTTGCCACTGCACGTTTGTGCGCAATTTTAAAGCATGTCATGTTTGGTATCCATGTACTCGGCCTAAGATCATCTTTTTTATTTCATCAAACATTTGGGCAATATAGTGTGTTTTAGTGCATTAAAATTTAAAAAAGTGTGTTTTTTCCCCAAAAAATACGTTTGAAAAATCGCTGCGCAAATACTGTGTGAAAAAAAAAAATGAAACACCCACCATTTTAATCTGTAGGGCATTTGCTTTAAAAAAATATATAATGTTTGGGGGTTCAAAGTAATTTGTTTGCAAAAAAAAATAACTTTTTCATGTAAACAATGAGTGTCAGAAAGGGCTTTGTCTTCAAGTGGTTAGAAGAGTTGGTGATGTGTGACATAAGCTTCTAAATGTTGTGCATAAAATGCCAGGACAGTTCAAAACCCCCCCAAATGACCCCATTTTGGAAAGTAGACACCCCAAGCTATTTGCTGAGAGGCATGTCGAGTCCATGGAATATTTTATATTGCGACACAAGTTGCGGGAAAGAGACAAATTTTTTTTTTTTTTTTTGCACAAAGTTGTCACTAAATGATATATTGCTCAAACATGCCATGGGAATATGTGAAATTACACCCCAAAATACATTCTGCTGCTTCTCCTGTGTACGGGGATACCACATGTGTGAGACTTTTTGGGAGCCTAGCCGCGTACGGGACCCCGAAAACCAAGCACCGCCTTCAGGCTTTCTAAGGGCGTGAATTTTTGATTTCACTCTTCACTGCCTATCACAGTTTCGGAGGCCATGGAAAGCCCAGGTGGCACAAAACCCCCCCAAATGACCCAATTTTGGAAAGTAGACACCCAAAGCTATTTGCTGAGAGGTATAGTGAGTATTTTGCAGACCTCACTTTTTGTCACAAAGTTTTGAAAATTGAAAAAAGAAAAAAAAAAAAGTTTTTTCTTGTCTTTCTTAATTTTCAAAAACAAATGAGAGCTGCAAAATACTCACCATGCCTCTCAGCAAATAGCTTGGGGTGTCTACTTTCCAAAATGGGGTCATTTGGGGGGGGTTTGTGCCACCTGGGCATTCCATGGCCTCCGAAACTGTGATAGGCAGTGAAGAGTGAAATCAAAAATTTTCACCCTTGGAAATCCTGAAGGCGGTGCTTGGTTTTTGGGGCCCCGTACGCGGCTAGGCTCCCAAAAAGTCCCACACATGTGGTATCCCCATACTCAGGAGAAGCAGCTAAATGTATTTTGGGGTGCAATTCCACATATGCCCATGCCCTGTGTGAGCAATATATCATTTAGTGACAACTTTGTGCAAAAAAAAAAAAAGTGTCACTTTCCCGCAACTTGTGTCAAAATATAAAATATTCCATGGACTCAATATGCCTCTCAGCAAATAGCTTGGGGTGTCTACTTTCCAAAATGGGGTCATTTGGGGGGGGGTTTGTGCCACCTGGGCATTCCATGGCCTCTGAAACTGTGATAGGCAGTGAAGAGTGAAATCAAAAATTTACACCCTTAGAAATCCTGAAGGCGGTGCTTGGTTTTCGGGGCCCCGTACGCGGCTAAGCTCCCAAAAAGTCCCACACATGTGGTATCCCCATACTCAGGAGAAGCAGCTGAATGTATTTTGGGGTGCAATTCCACATAGGCCCATGGCCTGTGTGAGCATTATATCATTTAGTGACAACTTTTTGTAAATATTTTTTTTTTTTTTGTCATTATTCAATCACTTGGGACAAAAAAAATAAATATTCAATGGGTTCAACATGCCTCTCAGCAATTTCCTTGGGGTGTCTACTTTCCAAAATGGGGTCATTTGGGGGGGGTTTGTACTGCCCTGCCATTTTAGCACCTCAAGAAATGACATAGGCAGTCATAAATTAAAGGCTGTGTAAATTACAGAAAATGTACCCTAGTTTGTAGACGCTATAACTTTTGCGCAAACCAATAAATATATGCTTATTGACATTTTTTTTACCAAAGACATGTGGCCGAATACATTTTGGCCTAAATGTATGACTAAAATTTAGTTTATTGGATTTTTTTTATAACAAAAAGTAGAAAATATCATTTTTTTTCAAAATTTTCGGTCTTTTTCCGTTTATAGCGCAAAAAATAAAAACTGCAGAGGTGATCAAATACCATCAAAAGAAAGCTCTATTTGTGGGAAGAAAAGGACGCAAATTTCGTTTAGGTACAGCATTGCATGACCGCGCAATTAGCAGTTAAAGCGACGCAGTGCCAAATTGGAAAAAGACCTCTGGTCCTTAGGCAGCATAATGGTCCGGGGCTCAAGTGGTTAAATAAAGGAATTGTCATTTTTAACATTTTTGACAGTTTTTTGTGAAATGGTAGGGGTACAGTACCCCTTACCATTTCACACAGGGGGGATGGGGGTCCCCTTGTTAAAGGGGGCTTCCAGATTCCAATAAGCCCCCCGCCCGCAAACCCCCACAACCACCAGGCAAGGGTTGTGGGGATGAGGCCCTTGTCCCCACCAACATGGGGACAAAGTGTTTTGGGGGGCTACCCCAAAGCACCCTCCCAATGTTGAGGGCATGTGGCCTGGTACAGTTCAGGAGGGAGGGGGCGCTCTCTCGTCCCCCCTCTTTTCCTGCGGCCTGCCAGGTTGCGCGCTCGGATAAGGGTCTGGTATGGATTTTTGGGGGGGACCCCACGCTGTTTTTTTTTAAATTTTGGCCGGGGTTCCCCTTAATATCCATACCAGACCTGAAGGGTCTGGTATAGATTTTAAGGAGGGACCCCACACAATTTTTTTTTTTTTTTTTAATTTTGGCGCGGGGTTTCCCTTAATATCCATACCAGACCTGAAGGGTCTGGTATAGATTTTAAGGGGGGACCCCACGCAATTTTTTTTTTTTTTTTTTAAATTTTGGCCGGGGTTCCCCTTAATATCCATACCAGACCTGAAGGGCCTGGTATGGACTTTAGGGGGACCCCCACGTCATTTTTTAAAAAAATTTTGGTTCGGGGTTCCCCTGTGGGGAATTCCCATGCCGTTTTTATCAATTAACTTTTATGTGTATTGTCGGACCGGCAATTCATTTATAGCCACGAGTAGTTTTAAATGACTTTTTTTCCTTTGAAATGTCATTTTGCTGTCAGACTGTTCTAAACACAGGAAACATGCGCCCCTTTACAGGCATACTATAGACACCCCCAGGTATGAAATTTAAAGGAATATTACACTTTTATTGTTTCACTTTAAGCATTATTAAAATCGCTGCTCCCGAAAAAACAGACATTTTTAAAACTTTTTTTGCATTGATCCATGTCCCCTGGGGCAGGACCCAGGTCCCCAAACACTTTTTATGACAATACCATGCATATAAGCCTTTAAAATTAGCACTTTTGATTTCTCCCATAGACTTTTAAAGAGTGTTCCGCGGCATTCGAATTTGCCGCGAACACCCCGAATTGTTCGCTGTTCGGCAAACTGGTGAACAGCCGATGAGTTTCGAGTTCGACTCGAACTCGAAGCTCATCCCTACTGACCACCAACATTCCCTAGGGCTAGGGCCCACCCACTTCCAGTGCCAATGAATATGCCCACTGGCCATCCCACTGAGTCCTTCGGCGCACCCACTTTTATTTTAACACTCTCCACAATGTATCTCCACCTCCAACCAGTATCATCCATCCCTCTCCACAATATATCCCCATCCACGCCCAGCTATATCCATCCCTCTCCACAATATATCCCCATTCACACCCAGCATCATCCATCCCTCTCCAAAATATATCCCCATCCACGCCCAGCATCATCCATCCCTCTCCACAATATATCCCCATCCACGTCCAGCATCATCCATCCCTCTCCAGGATTCTAAGCATGGATGGGGATATATTATGGAGAGGGATGGATGATGGTGGGCGGAGGTGGGGATATATTATAGAGAGTGATGAGGATGATGGCTCAGAGGTGGGGATATATTATGGAGAGGGATGAGGATGATGATGGGCGGAGGTGGGGATATATTGTGGAGAGGGTTGAGGATGATGATGGGTGGAGTTGGGGATATATTGTGGAGAGGGATGGGGATGATGATGGGCGGAGGTGGGGATATATTGTGGAGAAGGAAGATGATGATGATGGGCGGAGGTGGGGATATATTGTGGAGAGGGATTGGGATGATGATGGGCGGAGGTGGGGATATATTGTGGAGAGGGATGAGGATGATGATGGTCGGAGGTGGAAATATATTGTGGAGAGGGATGAGGATGATGATGGGCGAAGGGGGGGATATATTGTGGAAAGGGATGGGGATGATGATGGGCGGAGGTGGGGATATATTGTGGAGAGGAATGGGGATAATGTTGGGTGGAGGTAGGGATATATTGTGGAGAGAGATGGGGATGATGATGGGCGAAGGGGGGGGATATATTGTGGAAAGGGATGGGGATGATGATGGGCGGAGGTGGGGATATATTGTGGAGAGGAATGGGGATAATGTTGGGTGGAGGTAGGGATATATTGTGGAGAGGGATGGGGATGATGATGCTGGGTGGAGGTGGGGATATATTGTGGAGAGGGTTGAGGATGATGATGGGTGGAGTTGGGGATATATTGTGGAGAGGGATGGGGATGATGATGGGCGGAGGTGGGGATATATTGTGGAGAGGGATTGGGATGATGATGGGCAGAGGTGGGGATATATTGTGGAGAGGGATGGGGATGATGATGGGCGGAGGTGGGGATATATTGTGGAGAGGGATGGGGATGATGGGCGGAGGTGGGGATATATTGTGGAGAGGGATGGGGATGATGATGGGAGGAGGTGGGGATATATTGTGGAGAGGGATGGGGATGATGCTGGGCGGAGGTGGGGATATATTGTGGAGAGGGATGGGGATGATGATGGGTGGAGGTGGGGATATATTGTGGAGAGGGATGAGGATGATGATGGGCGGAGGTGGGGATATATTGTGGAGAGGGATGGGGATGATGGGTGGAGGTGGGGATATATTGTGGAGAGGGATGGGGATGATGATGGGAGGAGGTGGGGATATATTGTGGAGAGGGATGGGAATGATGCTGGGCGGAGGTGGGGATATATTGTGGAGAGGGATGGGGATGATGATGGGCGGAGGTGGGGATATATTGTGGAGAGGGATGGGGATGATGATGGCTCGGAGGCAGGGATATATTGTGGAGAGGGATGAGGATGATGATGGGCGGAGGTGGGGATATATTGTGGAGATGGAGGGGAAGGAGAAGAGCGGAAACACGCCCACTCTCCTCCCCTTCTTGTCCTGACCCAGAAAGTGATGTCTATGATGTCACTTCCGGGTCAGCCTCTCGATGTCCCCGGGTAGCTCAGCTGGTAAGTAATGTGATCTGTATCAAAAAACATTCAGAGGAGCCCAGAGGAGACATTGGGGGGACTTCTAGACCCCGCATGTCTCAATAAAGAGAACCTGTCACCTAAAAATCAGCACATTGGGAACTTTTTTGTCTAATGTGATAAAAAAACGTTAAGTAAAAAAATGTATTTTTCTTTTGCAAAAAAATAAAGTTACACCCAAGCATATAAAATCCCCCCAAAATGTTGCTGCTTCCCCCACATATATGAATGTAAGTGCATGTGTCGGGGGTGCTTATGCATGGAAATGTTGATTATGATACACATGTTATATATCACCACGCACGCCGGAGTGAGAACAATAATTCTAACACAAGACCTCCTCCATAACACTAAACTGATGACCTATAGGGGGCATTTTAAAAAAAAAACTGACAGCTCAGGTCAGAGCCGCTGTACTAAGTATGCAATGTTAGTACAGCGATCTTCCCCGCTGAGCTGTTGTGTTCTGACAGGGGGACACCCCTCCCCCACTAGAACACTCCAATCAGCGATCTCTGCCATTGGCTGATCGGGAGTCATCTGCTGCTTCTCCAGACTTTTCGATCGGCCAGCTTCTGTCGGACAGACTGACATACACATGGGCCCAATGTCTCCCAACAATCGGCCGTGTGTACCCGGCTATACCCTCAGAGGCTGCTGTCAGATCTGTTCAGCACTGGGGAGAGCCGGCTTCTATATACAGTTGTACTGACTGATCGGCATTTTTCAGGGTTTGCTTACCAGACCCCCTAATTGCAGTTTCTGCTGCCAGTGTGGGGAGGAGGTGGCCAGGGGGGGGTCAGATAACAGAAGAAATATGTGGGGGTAAAAACACCCTGCCATGTCCCAAGCTGTCAGTGCAACTGTATGCAGGAGCTGGAGGGAGAGACCACAGCCCCGCCTCTTCCTGGTCCTCTTCTCCACTCCTGGCTCCCCTCTCCACTCCTGGCTCTCCTCTCCACTCCTGGCTCCCCTCTCCACTCCTGGCTCTCCTCTCCACTCCTGGCTCCCCTCTCCACTCCTGGCTCTCCTCTCCACTCCTGGCTCCCCTCTCCACTCCTGGATCTCTTTTTCTTTTTAGACTTTCTTTTTTTTTTCTATTTTCATCTGCTGATCCTGCCAGTAAGTTTGTTTTTTTTTTGTTTTTTTTTTCAAAAGAACAAGCTGTCCTGCAGATTTGGCAGTTAGAGACAAACCAATACCACTGAAAGTAATGATTAGATTTTTTTCAAAAGCCTTTATCCCAAAAGAAAAAGAAACGGTCTGCTGGTGCTGCTTTAAAAGCTGGAGTTTGGCTTCAATTTGTTAGTGTATCTAAATCTGCTAGTCCATTTATGGCTCCTTTCACACGACCAGCCCACTCGGATCCTCCTGTCTGTTTTCAGGCAGATTTGAGTGGGCCGTCCATTGACTCCTATGGGGAGATGGATGTCAGCGGAGATGTGTTCACTGGCACCCGCCTGCCATCTGATTCGCTAGAATCAGACATATGGCGATACGTTCGCCCATCCCTCTGGCGGATTGGATGAGATCTGATGGACATGCTGTCTTTTTTCCTCCGATCTCTCCATAGGAATCAGCGGCTCTCTGACAGGCCCCTCCCCCGCTCAGTAAGCAGAGACCGACCTGTCATCCGCTTGCTCAGCGGAGATCAATGGATCGATTCCCTGCTGAGCTGGTGGACTCCGCTAAAGGGATCCGCTTCGTGTTGAAGGGGCCTAACACTCCTCTCCCCCTAGACTGACAATGCTGCTGTCCAAAGGTGTAAGTAAAGGTTCACAGTTATGTGGTGTGGGAAACACAGAGATCTGTGTGCTTTTCCCACACCACATGCAAATCGCACAACCCAGGAGATCTGCAATGGGTGTCAATACAAAGTTACCAACACCCCAAACACAGGTCACATAGACACTGCCTTTGCCTGCATTGGATTGAATTGTACAAAACAATGGTGGGGGTGTGGTGTGCTGGGATGTGATGTGGTGTGGTGTGGTGGGATGGGATGTGATGTGGTGTGGTGGGAGTGTGATGGAATGAGATGTGGTGGGGTGTGGTGGGGTGGGATGGGATGGGATGTGATGTGGGGTGGGATAGGATGTGATGTGGTGGGGTGGGAGTGTGATGGGATGTGATGTGTTGGGGTGTGGTGGGGTGGGATGGGATGTGATGGGGTGGGGGTGTGGTGGGTTGGGGGTGTGATGGGATGTGATGTGGTGGGGTGGGGTAGTGTTGGGATGGGATGGGATGTGATGGGATGGGATGTGATGTGGTGGGGTGGGGGTGTGGTGGGATGGGATGTAGTGGGGTGGGGATGTGATGTGGTGGGGTGGGGGTGTGGTGGGATGGGATGTGATGTGGTGGGGGTGTGATGGGATGTGATGTGTTGGGGTGTGGTGGGGTGGGATGGGATGGGATGTGATGGGGTGGGGGTGTGGTGGGTTGGGGGTGTGAGGGGATGTGATGTGGTGGGGTGGGGGTGTGTTGGGATGGGATGGGATGTGATGGGATGGGATGTGATGTGGTGGGGGTGTGGTGGGATGGGATGTGGTGGGGGTGGGGGTGTGGCGGGATGGGATGGGATGTAGTGGGGTGGGGATGTGATGGGATGGGATGTGGTGGAATGGGGATGTAGTGGGGTGGGGGTGTGGTGGGATGGGATGGGATGTGGTGGGGGTGTGGTGGGATGGGATGTGGTGGGGTGGGGGTGTGGTGGGATTGGATGGGATGTGGTGCGGTGGGGTGTGGTGGGATGGGATGTGGTGGGGTGGGGGTGTGGTGGGATGGGGTGGGGGTGTGATGGGATGTGGTGCGGTGGGGGTGTGGTGGGATGGGATGGGATGTGGTGGGGGTGTGGTGGGATGTGGTGGGGTGGGGATGTGGTGGGGTGGGGGTGTGGTGGAATGGGATGGGATGTGGTGGGGGTGTGGTGGGGGTGTGGTGGGATGGGATGTGGTGTGGTGGGATGGGATGGGTGGGGGTGTGATGGGATGGAATGGGATGTGGTGCGGTGGGGGTGTGGTGGGATGGGATGGGATGTGGTGACGTGGGGGTGTGGTGGGATGGGGTGGGGGTGTGATGGGGTGGGGGTGTGATGGGGTGCGATGTGATGTGGTTGAGTGTGGCTCATAAAAGGTACATGCATTTCTTTGGTGCAATGTGGTGTGATTCACATGCAGTTCATAGTGCAGATTGAGGCTTTTACAGGAGGGGTGTTACTGGGCAGATCAGGGGAAAACAGAGGGGAAAAAGCCATAAAAAGAAAAGGAATGCAGGCGCCACATCCAATGATTGAAGCTGCACATAGGCATGCATGCAGGGTGTGCCAGGTATGCCTGGGCACACCCTAATCACCCTGTGCTGTGCAGATTCCCCTTGCTGCTTGGCTGCAGAGAAAGGGACTGGGAAATCTCTGTCCTCAGTCCCTTTCTCTATCTCAAATGTGAGACATCGGGGATCTGTTTAGACGTGTGATATTTCACCAAAGTACAAAATATTTTACAGCGCACACAATCAAGAATGACATTTCCTGCAGGGCTAGTTAAAAACACCTGAACATATTCAAAAAATACAGGGGTTTGGTCACACTATATGATCATAGAGTGCTAAGCCCACTTACTGCGACAAAGTACCCCAAATTAGTGGGTCCTACTCTAGCAGGGGCGTAACTAGAAATAGCAGGGCCCCATAGCAAAATGTTGTATGGGGCCCCCCTGCAAACAGCCCCCCCCACAGCTGCCCTAGTGTCAATGCAGCGTGACCTGTGCCACATACAGCGTGACCTGTGCCCAATACAGCGTGACCTGTGCCCAATACAGCGTGACCTGTGCCCAATACAGCCTCACCTATGCAGAGGAAGAGGCAAGCCACCCGGATCAGCAGAGAGTGGGATTGCCCGCTGTAATAGCTTTCATTTTAATTTCCCGTCTTCCCAGGGCTCATCGTCACATAGCCCCACCTCTTGGCCCGACGCCTTTGATGACATCACATGTCCCGCATTGGATCGGCGTTCTGTCTATCAAAGGCACCGGGCCAAAAGGTGGAGCTATGTGACATGAGCCCCGGGAACACTGGAAGTTCTAATGAAAGCTCTTACATCAGGCAATTCAGCTCTCTGCTGATACGGACAGCTCGCCTTTTCCTTTCCTCTCTCTTCCCCTGGCTGGGAGACTGTGCCGGCGGTGCTCTTATCCTCACTGGGCCCCACTCGGCTGCGGGCCCCATAGCGCCCGCATGGGTCGCTATGGTGGTAGTTACGCCCCTGTACTCTAGTAATAGAATGGAAGATCCTTCTCAACCGTGGGAGCTGAACTCCTCTATGTGGGAGAACTGAAGGGGATACATCATATATACTGATGGCCACTAAATAAGAGGTAATGAGGAGGGGGAGGGGTGCTCCATCTTGAATTTTAACGCATTGTAGGGTGTGCCCCCCAAATACGTTTTTGTATATTGTAATAGACCTTGACCAGGTTTTTTGTGCTGGAGCACCCCTCCTCATTACCTACTGATCTCTCTCTCTCTCTCTCTCTCTCTCTCTCTATCGCTATAGATATATCTATCTATCTATCGCTATAGATATATCTATCTATCTATCTATCTATCTATCTATCTATCGCTATAGATATATCTATCTATCTATCTATCTATCTATCTATCTATCTATCTATCTATCTATCTATCTATCTATCTATCTATCTATCTATCTATCTATCTATCTATCTATCGCTATAGATCTATCTATCTATCTATCTATCTATCTATCTATCTATCTATCTATCTATCTATCTATCTATCTATCTATCTATCTATCTATCTATCTATCTATCTATCTATCTATCTATCTATCTATCTATCTATCTATCTATCTATCGCTATAGATATATATATCTATAGATGTATATCTCTATATCAGTGTGTGTGACTCCTGTAATCTCCTCTGTTACCACCTTGAATATTTGCTATTATCTGGAGACTTGTGTCATGAGTTATTTTGTTTATACATTTGTGAGTAGTTTTCTATTTGACTTTTAAATAAAATATTTTCCTAAGGATAATGCACAAGGTCGGTGCGCCGTTGTTTTCTTTCTTTTTCCTTTGACTGTTAGGATACCCCTATCCTTGAGGGCAGAAAGACCAGAGACATTCTCCATCAGGAGATCAAGTCCATCTGGTACTCACTTGTGTACAGGAGTGTTTTGTTTTCTGCTATGTACAATATCTGTAGATGGGAGGAAACTCGGTGGAAGTGAAACTTCCTCAGTCACATTTCCTTCTCTCCCCTCCCAAAATTCTCCATATTGTTGTTTGTGTTCAGAGCTTCCCGATCGTCTCTTCACAGACCGGTGTGACCAGAAAGGTAAGATTACATAGAACCTGATCTAATATACTGAGTGATGCCGAGTGATAATACTGAGTGTTAGGATGGGGGATGGAGGGTGCAGATGTGTGATGAACGATTGTATGGAGGATGATCTAGGATGGGGGATGGAGGGTGCAGATGTGTGATGAACGATTGTATGGAGGATGATCTAGGATGGGGGATGGAGGGTGCAGATGTGTGATGAACGATTGTATGGAGGATGATCTAGGATGGGGGATGGAGGGTGCAGATGTGTGATGAACGATTGTATGGAGGATGATCTAGGATGGGGGATGGAGGGTGCAGATGTGTGATGAACGATTGTATGGAGGATGATCTAGGATGGGGGATGGAGGGTGCAGATGTGTGATGAACGATTGTATGGAGGATGATCTAGGATGGGGGATGGAGGGTGCAGATCTGTGATAAACGATTGTAAAGGTGCAGCATCTTTGAGGCGCTTTAGGAGCGGTGTATACACCACTCCTAAAGCGCCCCTGCCCATTGAAGTCAATGGGCAGCGCCACTGCACCGATGCTTTTCACCCCTTTTTCGCCCGCTAGCGGGGGTTATAAGCACCCCACTAGCAGCTAAAAAGCACCACTAAAATGTTGGTAAAGCACCGCTAAAAATTGCAATTTACCGCCGACGCCCCAGTGCCTCAGTGTGAAAGTGCCCTGAAGGACCTTATGGAGCCAGGTTGATCCACACCAGGAGGTGAGTGGGGCAGAGAGCATCCAGCCGGTCATGCAATATTTAGTTCTATGGGTGTTCATTATTACCATAGGTGGTATCTTAGTTGTATCTCGTTACCTTTTTGTTTTTGCTATTTTGTGTAAATGTCACTGCTGTATATTGCTGCAGACAAGAACCTTGCTCATTCGAGCCGTTACAACAGTTTTTGATCTCTATTCGTATAGAGCTCTGTTTGTAAGCCTAGTCCCCCGCCCCTTCCCGTCCTCCTTTCCAATTTGTAGCTCCTCACCCTGTCACTACATATGCAGGTGGCACAGCTGCAGCCAATCAGCTTTGAGAAAGGAGCCGTGGGCGGCTCTGAAACGCGTTAGCCATGCCCAGCATTCCTGCCCCATCGCCGAGACTCAGCCACCTGTGTTCACTGCCTTGTGGAGTTCTGGGCTTCAGTCTCCACACCGGCTGGACGCTCCGTGCCCCACTCACCTCCTGGTGTGGATCAACCTGGCTCCACATGGTCCTTCAGTGTCACAGCTCCAATGACCCCTGGTGGATCTGACATGTGCTTTATTGTTCATCCTCATGTAAGTTGCCATTTGTCTAAATAAATAGACTCATTTTTTTTGCATACTGCACTTAGAGTGGCGCTCCTTTTGTTTCTGTTTTTATGCTGCATAGAGATTGCTTCATCTCCTGGGAGCTGCCTTGTCAGGAACCATGAATCAGACTGAGACAGAAGTGCGGTAAAAATCACACTATTTATTAAAATGGTATAAACAGAGCAAACGTAGTCAAAACATAGCCAGAGTTCGGTAACCAGGATGGGTAGTCAGAACAAGCCAGAGAAACAGGAGTCCAGAGATCAGCGAAGTCGGGTGCAGCAAACATGATCAGGAACCAGAAGGGAAGTCAGCCAAGCAAAAGTCTTTCACAGGAAAACACAGCAGAGAGAGTCCAGATATGTTGACCAAGGCAAAGGCACAGAAGATCTGATCCAAGCAATTTATATATCCAGCAGCTCTAGCTGACAAGCAGGAAATGAAGACCAGGTGGGTCACTGTGGAAGGAAGAGTCTTTGGCAATTAACCGACAGCTGAGCACAGAGCTCTGAGAAGGAAGGGCTGAGCCCAGCCCTGACATGCCTTCTATCCATGGCCATCTTGTATCCAGTCCGTTGTTTCTCCAGCATCATCACCACTCAGGCTGTCACTTTGGATCCTGTGTCTCATTCACCTGGGCACCATCTATTTTTTATTTTATTTCAATGAATGATGGGCCTGTGTGGGTGGAGCCAAGCTGATTTCAAAAAGTGACAGCTAGTATGGGGAACTAGGAGGAAAATGGGTGGAATATGTTCCCAAAAGGTGAACTTATCCTTTAACAGATTGCAGGAGGATAATATCAGGGCAGATTCAGGTACTCGCATTGCTTTTATAAAAATACATTTAATAATGTATTCATTTTGAAAGAGTTGCAATAATTTGCATCAATTATATATGTATGGAGTTAGATAAAAGCTGCCTATGTGGCTCTAGGTCTTAGTTTTGGAAATATTGTTATAAAAAATAAAGAAATCTGGACAACATAGTAACCATTAGTGACAATGTATCTCTGTGTCTAGGTGTTCCGTGACATGACTGGGATTCAGATGTAGAAGAACTAAGACCGATCAAAGAGATGGAGGAGAGTTTCTCAAAATCCTTCAAAAGAGTGTCTAATAGAAGACCCAGGAGCTCCGGTAATCTCTTTTTGTCTTTTATTTCCCCGATCAGTTTTAACAAAATATGACAAATTTTATGAAGCATCAAATACTGAATACTTCTATTCACCCATTTATGAACTTGTTATATATTTGCTGCAAGGTAATCTATATTTTTCCATTGCTATATATTTAATAGTTTACATAGATTATATCTACAGGGGTGCAATGAAATAAAAAAAAAAAGATTTGAAGCCAGTATAGAACAGGCCAAACACAAGAGTACCGGAACTTTAAATATGTCTTTGAGAACTAAACCGACACTAGAACTTGTATAATAAAAATGCAACATTTTATTACATTAAATATTTAAGACATAAACACTTCATTAGGTATACCATACAGTATAGAATTACAAGGATAAAATTGGTACAGAGCTGGAGTTCAGTTGATCAGCAATTGTATAGTAAGTTTATTTAGTCTACATGTGAAAAAATTAGAAAAATGAGGAGCTGCAGCCTCTATCAATAAATTCACCCTAAGGTGAATCTAGAAGAAATGTGAAAAAGAGGGGATAGGTATGGTGCTGCTCTTATTAAGAGGTGACCTACAACCTCTAAATACTTGAGGGGTGTGTGTCACGGGTGCATTTAGTGCAAAAGTGACAATAAAAGTGCAGGAAATAAATATTTGTATATTCACAAAAATCCACAAAAAAATCCTACTGTGTAAACTTCCTAACCGCTTATACATAATACATATTGTTATGTTCAAACGAAAATAAAATAAAATAAACACAATCCTGTGCAAAACCTGAAATTCAAAGTGACATTTATGTGCAAAAAAATCCAACATATATGACTGGTGAAAGAAGATCTTGCGAGCCACAGATGGGTTAATGCCTCTAAAATAAAACCCTCAGTGTTAACAGCTGCAAACACTAATCACGTTCCATATCTCGTGCAAATAACAATGTAATAAAATAAATGTGTCTGCGCTAGAAAAGCTAAAATGAATATAAAAATCAGTGTATAAAAAAAAAAAAAAATCAGTGTATAAAAATCGTATATATCTGTGCTTTAAATAAACAACAATCTATCACCATACACTTAAATAATGAATTGCAATATGTGACAAATTAATGATATAATCAGCAAAGTGCAAGGTGCATATAATCACTAAAAGTCCTAGTGCAAACTCTGGTTGAAAAGAGTGCTCACTCTATAAATATGTGATGATCAAAGTTCATAAATAAACTCCCAGAGTGTTCAAATATAGTGTTCATATCCTGTAGTATCCATCGTGCTTATCCACAAAAAAATGTGTGAAATAAAAACCATGCTCCAGTGCTCTCCCGGTGACCCCCACAGGCATATACGCTCACCTCAGAGCGTGTGACACAGTACTTAACTATGTCAAATCACGCTTGGGAGCCACTCCTGGGCTCTAATAGATATGTTGATGATGTCCTCCAATTTGCTCAATAATCAGCATTCCATTACATGAATGAAAAAAAAAGGAGAAGCTCCATAGTGTAACATTGCAAATAAATATTTATTCCAAATAAAAACACACTCTTACTAGGGGTACTCACATTCTGTGGGTGCGTGAGTGCACCATCCTAATCTAGGCTTCACAAATGAAAACACAGCGCTGGTGTGGCGTGCGGTGTGGTATGCTGCTCTCGTTCGTTCCTCCGTGCTGACAGCCCCGTCCTGGCCCCTCCCCTATGCGTCTTCGGCACAGGGATCACGTGCCTTCATCAGGGGATTCCCCCATGTAATGGAATGCTGATTATTGAGCAAATTGGAGGACATCATCACCATATCTATTAGAGCCCAGGAGTGGCTCCCAAGCGTGATTTGACATAGTTAAGTACTGTGTCACACGCTCTGAGGTGAGCGTATATGCCTGTGGGGGTCACCGGGAGAGCACTGGAGCATGGTTTTTATTTCACACATTTCTTTGTGGATAAGCACGATGGATACTACAGGATATGAACACTATATTTGAACACTCTGGGAATTTATTTATGAACTTTGATTATCACATATTTATAGAGTGAGCACTCTTTTCAACCAGAGTTTGCACTAGGACTTTTAGTGATTATATGCACCTTGCACTTTGCTGATTATATCACATATTGCAATTCATTATTTAAGTGTATGGTGATAGATTGTTGTTTATTTAATGCACAGATATATATGTTTTTTATACACTGATTTTTTTTATTTTTTTTTATACACTGATTTTTATATTCATTTTAGCTTTTCTAGCGCAGACACATTTATTTTATTATATATGACTGGTGTATATTGTTGCTGTGAAACTGGGTTCAGAAATATGCATATACCGTTCTTAAACCCTGGTGTATAAAAAAGTCCAACAAAGTGACAATGTGCTCCTTCAAATTGTTCTGTGCTTCTTAGAAAATAGTGCCCCATAAGAAAACGCACTCACCGCTATTATTGACCCCACAAGGAGGTATTTCACCTTCATGGTATGAGCCACTGTGCAGCCTGTGGAGTGAGAGGAAACTTCCTGTCCTGTGTTCTCCAAGTGCCTCCTTGTCTGCGATGTAAGTGGGCCACATGTAGAGAGGAAAGAGACTCCATAGTGTGATACCGTACAAATATCCAAACATTTATTAATACTACTGATGGGTACTCACATTTAATAAAAATCATTAAAAGCAAAAACAGTATTTAAAAACAGGAAACTGGAGCGATCTGCACTCCACGGCTTGCAACCGGAAGTGATGCAATGACGCTGTATAGTCCCGCCCTCCAGATGACGTCCCATTGATAAAACGCGTAGGGTGGGACTATACAGCGTAATTGCATCACTTCTGGTTTCAAGCTGTGGAGCACAGATCGCTCTGGTTTCCTGTTTTTAAATACTGTTTTCGGTTTTAAAGATTTTTATTAAATGTGAATATCCATCAGTAGTATTACAGTTTTTCTCCATTGTTTTGGCTCATTTCTTGAAACAGAAATGACATTCTCAAAACTCTAAGTTCATTTGGCAAAACAGTCTTACAGTTCAGCACAACTCTATAACTCACGTGCAAAAGCTCATATCTCTCCCAAAACTGTTCACTCATGCTTCAAAACCATATTCCTTTCCCATATAAAGAGTCACTGCCCCCAAAATGGCAAAGATTCTTCTCAATTGCTTTGGCTCATTTCTTGAAACAGACCAGACGTTCTCAACTCTCTTGGTGCTTTTGCCAAAATAACCTGGATGGTTCAGCACAACACCATGGTTCACCTTCAAAAGCTCATATCTTTCCCAAAACAGTTCACTCATGTGTCAAAAATAAATTTCTTTCTCATTCAAATAGTCAGTGCCCCCAAAATGCTTCATCCCTTTGGCATTGTGTAAGCACTGCAAGTCAAAATGTTTAGATGTTTTGTCTCTAAGGCAGAGGACCATTGAAATATTCCTTTATGTCCACCTTTCAGGCTGGGTTCATACTGGTGCGACACGACAGCCGTCCTACTTTGGATCCGACTTTGCCCTGCGACATGAAGCCGGCATGTGTCCGACTTTCAATGAACGGGGATCCGACTTGGATCCCCGCCAATGCCCGGCATTGTTTGGTATGAATCTTTAGGGGGAACTCCGCGCCAAATTTTAAATAAAAATCCGACATGGGTTCCCCCTCCAAGGGCATACCAGGCCCTTGAGGGGAACCCCCTACGCCGAAAAAGCGGCGTGGGGGGGTCCCCCCAATCCATACCAGACCCTTATCCGAGCACGCAGCCCGGCCGGACAGGAATGGGGGTGGGGACGAGCGAGCGCCCCCCCCCCCTCATGAACCGTACCAGGCCACATGCCCTCAACATGGGGGGTTGTTGCCTTGGGGGAGGGGGGCGCGCTGCGGCCCCCCCACCCCAAAGCACCTTGTCCCCATGTTGATGAGGACAAGGGCCTCTTCCCGACAACCCTGGCCGTTGGTTGTCGGGGTCTGCGGGCGGGGGGCTTATCGGAATCCGGGAGCCCCCTTTAATAAGGGGGCCCCCAGATCCCGGCCCCCCACCCTATGTGAATGAGTATGGGGTACAGCGTACCCCTACCCATTCACCTAGGGAAAAAGTGTAAATTTACAGTTTTTCTCCATTGTTTTGGCTCATTTCTTGAAACAGAAATGACATTCTCAAAACAACATGGACAAATCTCCAAACCACTTGGCAATTGTTCAGAACTGAATTGAATTTCTCATTCATTTCATCAAAATTGCAAATGTCTCAGTGCATGTCTCAATGTCTCAGTACATTTCTCAAATGATTAAGTACAAGTAGTCTACATTTAGCACAATTTCCAAGTGAATAGATCTTGTTGATCTAAACTGATTGTCAATTCTCAGTCTAATGGTTCTTCTCTCCAAAACCTTTCAGCGTCATTTCATTGTTTAAGTCATTACATGCACAATAGTCTGTTCAATGGTCAAAATTATTCAGGAACCATAATACCATGAATACCATATGTGAATCTCTTGGAACATTTGATAAAATGATTACAGAAATTGACAGTCAGGTGCAACTAGAACTTGACTAACAAAGGAGGAGTTGGAGTTGGTCTCAGATGACCAATCAAATAGTATGTTTAGTTACCTGACAGGTGCTGTCTATGATTGTAAATGCTGCCAAACATGTATATATAGAGTTTGACCATGCAGGACCAGTACAATTTCTGAACATGGAGGCATCTGGCCAAGTAAATAAACAAGGGAAACTGCCTGCTCGAGGAAGAAGAAGAGGAAGAAGAGTAAGGGTAAGTGGTGGTGGAATAGGGGGAAGAGGCAGAGGAGCACAAACACACTATGCTGTCCCTGATGAAATTCGGGCCACAATTATAGATCATGTCATCAACCAAGGACACACAATGGCGGAGGCAGGTCACCGAGTGCAGCCTAATGTGCCTCGCTCTACAATCTTCTCTATCATCCAAACCTTTCGCAGGGAAAACAGGTATCTAGTCAGTCAATGATGGAATTATATAATGTATAGGACAGGACACTGTGCATATAGCAACAAATATGTTTATTTACGTATTCATTTAGTGTGTGTGTGTGTGTGTGTGTGTGTGTGTGTGTGTGTGTGTGTGTGTGTGTGTGTGTGTGTGTGTGTGTGATAGGCCTACAGTATTACAGTATCTTACCTCAGTGGGATGTTACGTATAATACTAACAATGACAAGAAAAATATTGTAGAAAATAAACTATGGAATAGTATGGAATAGTTTATTTTCTACAATATTGATGATACAGTTTACAGTAGTATTCCAGTCACTGTGCAGTGATGCATTGGAATTGTGGTAAAGTTACTGTAAGTAAAACAATAATACGATTACATTGGTAATTCATTCTGTACGGAATACATAAGGTATAAATTACGAATGGAGTGTTGTCCTTTGAATTCTATGTCTAGGATTGGACGACAACCTGGCACGGGTGGCCGAGGAAAACTTCTCAATGAACAACAAGAACAAGAGATCTGTAACATGGTGTTGGCAAATAATGCCATCACATTGAGACAAATCCGCACTGCAAGACAATGTCATATTCCAAAATGTCATCTCTATAAGTATCTCCACAATAGCCCGCATATTGAAGAAGCATCAGATGACAATGAAGTAAATTTACAGGGTACCATTTGAGAGGAAGTCTGACAAAGTGAAAGAGCTGCGGTACCAGTATGTACATGTAAGTCAGTCACTGGTTGTCCATCAAGATAACCTTTTTACAATCACCATAAGCAAATGTATTGGTTTCAGTACCCACTTTACCTGATTTCTGAATCTAGGTAATCCAGATATGAAAGTATTTGATTTACATATCTGATTTATAAACATTTTGTCTAAAAACTGCAGCTTACTGTATGATGCAATTATCATTATAATCCTTATTTTGAAGAATATAACATACAATACAGTAAGAAAAAGGGTCAAAGAGCTGCAATTACAGTAGTGCCTCCCTTGTAAATCTATCTAATACTGTGGGTTTTACTGTAACATTTCAGTAAGTCTACTCATTGATCATTTTTCCCCTCCCCTTTCTGTCAAATACCCCCTGTAGTACCTCTGCATAGGGTACATGTACCCCAGGTTTGGAACCACTGGAATACTGGCCAGTAATATATTGAACTTGTGTAGAACATAGAACATTCCTATGTGACTGTCTGTAACTGTAGTGTATGACTCTTCTGTATGACTGATTTGATGTTTTCTTTTTTTACTCTATTGTAGAGAATAATGGCATTGGAAGGAAACGAGACCTCTCACATACTCGTGTATGTGGATGAGGCTGCCTTCAACCTGGCCAAGGGCTGAAGACGTGGCCGAAATTTTATTGGCCACCGGGCCACGGTGGATGTCCCAGGCCAGCGAGGGGGCAATATAACTATGTGTGCTGCCATTTCTGAGAATGGTGTGGCCACTCACATCCCCAGTCTTGGCCCATACAATACACAGAAGCTCCTCATCTTCTTGGACCGCCTTCATTTGGATTTGATCCCTGAAAATAAGAGAGGTCTCATAGGGCCTCACCTACCACAATATATAATTGTATGGGACTATGTGAATTTCCACAGTGGCCTGCTTATCAGGGCCTGGTTCACTGCTCATCCAAGGATGGATATGGTGCTCCTACCACCTTACTCTCCTTTCCTCAACCCTATTGAGGAGTTTTTCTCCGCTTGGAGGTGGAGTGTGTATGAGCATCGGGCTCAAGATCAGAGGTCTCTGCTCCATGCAATGGATGCTGCCTGTGAGGATATTACTGGAGATCAGTGTAGGGGATGGTTGCAACATGCACACCGTTTCTTCCCTCGTTGCATCGCAAGGGAGGATATACGCTGCGATGTTGACGAGAATCTTTGGCCAGACAGACAGCAGCGTGTGGATGGGCAGGAGGGTGAGGACGGTGGCCAGTGAAGAGATGTTACAGTAGTTGTGAAACTCCAGCTTTATTTACAGCATTGTAGGCTAAATGTAATTTTCCTTGTTTTATGTTTGTGTGTTTATATTTCCGTATATTATGCTGTATACATTTTCTTTTTACTCTGATGTATGGAAGTTACTTTGTGTGTGAATAATAATGGTTACAATACTGTAAAGTAATTTTTCCTTGGCAGTGTGAGTGCAATGTGTGATGTCAAACCTTGGAGGCTACTCTTATCCTAAAATCTTTTCTTTTTTTTCAGTTTTATACACAATTGTATTCAGTTAGCTAGACAAAAACTGTACAGTAACCATTGTCAATGAAGGACTGGGCTAAGACTGAAAGGTGGACATGAGGGATATTTCAATGGTCCTCTGCCTTAGAGACAAAACATCTAAACATTTTGACTTGCAGTGCTTACACAATGCCAAAGGGACGAAGCATTTTGGAGGCACTGACTATTTGAATGAGAAAGAAATTTATTTTTGACACATGAGTGAACTGTTTTGGGAAAGATATGAGCTTTTGAAGGTGAACCATGGTGTTGTGCCGAACCATCCGGGTTATTTTGGCAAAAGCACCAAGAGAGTTGAGAACGTCTGGTCTGTTTCAAGAAATGAGCCAAAGCAATTGAGAAGAATCTTTGCCATTTTGGTAGCACTGACTCTTTATATGGGAAAGGAATATGGTTTTGAAGCATGAGTGAACAGTTTTGGGAGAGATATGAGCTTTTGCACGTGAGTTATAGAGTTGTGCTGAGCTGTAAGACTGTTTTGCCAAATGAACTTAGAGTTTTGAGAATGTCATTTCTGTTTCAAGAAATGAGCCAAAACAATGGAGAAAAACTGTAAAATAAAACACTACACAGATTTTTAAAGCATTTTATTAGACAGCTCCGGGGGTCTTCTTCCGACTTCGGGGGTCTCTCCGGTTCTTCTCCACGCTCTCCGGATCTTCTGCCGGGCTTCTCCGCTCTCTTCTGCTCTTTTGCCGCTCTTTTGCTAAAGCGGAGGAGCCCGGTCTTCGGTCTTCTGCCCTCCTTTCTTCTTCCGATGTTGACACGACGCTCTCTCCGGCTAGAATGCTCTCTGTGCGCTCTGCTCTGACTTATATAGGCGGTGACCCCGCCCCCTTATGCCGTCACAGTCCCTGGGCATGCTGGGACTATGACGGCATAAGGGGGGCGTGGTCACCGGGTGATTACCACGCCCCCTAAAACGTTACAGTCCCAGCATGCCCAGGGACTGTGACGGCATAAGGGGGCGTGGTCACCACCTATATAAGTCAGAGCGGAGCGCTCAGAGTGCATTCCAGCCCCAGAGAGCGTCGTGTCAACATCAGGAGAAGAGGGCAGTAGGCAGAAGATTGAAGACCGGGCTCCTTTGCTATAGCAAAAGAGCAGAAAATAGCGGAGGAGCCCGGCAGAAGATCCGGAGAGCGCGGAGAAGAACCGGAGAGACCCCCGAAGAGAAGAAGGCAGCAGACCGGGCTCCTCCGCTATTGCAAAAGAGCAGAAAATAGCGGTGGAGCCCGGCAGAAGACCCGGAGAGCGCGGAGAAGAACCGGAGAGACCCCCGAAGTCGGAAGAAGACCCCCGGAGCTGTCTAATAAATTACTTTAAAAATCTGTGTAGTGTTTTTTTTTAAATTGACACTTTTTCCCTAGGTGAATGGGTAGGGGTTCGATGTACCCCATACTCATTCACATAGGGTGGGGGGCCGGGATCTGGGGGCCCCCTTATTAAAGGGGGCTCCCGGATTCCGATAAGCCCCCCGCCCGCAGACCCCGACAACCAACGGCCAGGGTTGTCGGGAAGAGGCCCTTGTCCTCATCAACATGGGGACAAGGTGCTTTGGGGTGGGGGGGCCGCAGCGCGCCCCCCTCCCCCAAGGCAACAACCCCCCCATGTTGAGGGCATGTGGCCTGGTACGGTTCAGGAGGGGGGGGCGCTCGCTCGTCCCCACCCCCATTCCTGTCCGGCCGGGCTGCGTGCTCGGATAAGGGTCTGGTATGGATTGGGGGGACCCCCCCACGCCGCTTTTTCGGCGTAGGGGGTTCCCCTCAAGGTCCATACCAGACCCAAGGGCCTGGTATGCTCTTGGAGGGGGAACCCATGCCGGATTTTTATTTAAAATTTGGCGCAGAGTTCTCCCTCAAGATCATCTGAGCACAAGTCGCGTGCCGAAGTCGGATCATGCAAGACGGCAATCCGACTTTGATCCGACTTCAATGATAGTCAATAGGCTGAAGTAGGATCAAAGTCGGACCAAAGTAGTACAGGGAGCATTTCTAAAGTCGGAACGACTTGTGTCGGACCAGTTAGGACGGCTCCCATAGGGAAACATTCAATTTCACACGTCATGCGACATGAGCTCCCAATGTCGGAGCGTTTGTCGGACCAGTGTGAACCCAGCCTCAGTCTTAGCCCAGTCCTTAATTGACAATGGTTACTGTACAGTTTTTGTCTCGCTAACTGAATACAATTGTGTATAAAACTGAAAAAAAAGAAAATATTTTAGGGTAAGAGTAGCCTCCAAGGTTTGACATCACACATTGCACTCATACTGCCAAGGAAAAATTACTTTACAGTATTGTAACCATTATCATTCACACACAAAGTAACTTCCATACATCAGAGTAAAAAGAAAATGTATACAGCATAATATATGGAAATATAAACACACAAACAAAAAACAAGGAAAATTACATTTAGCTTACAATGCTGTAAATAAAGCTGGAGTTTCACAACTACTGTAACATCTCTTCACTGGCCACCGTCCTCACCCTCCTGCCCATCCACACGCTGCTGTCTGGCCACAGATTCTCATCAACATTGCAGCGTATATCCTCCCTTACGATGCAACGAGGGAAGAAATGGTGTGCATGTCGCAACCATCCCCTACACTGATCTCCTGTAATATCCTCACAGGCAGCATCCATTGCATGGAGCAGGGACCTCTGATCTTGAGCCCGATGCTCATACCCTCTCCACCTCCAAGCGGAGAAAAACTTCTCAATAGGGTTGAGGAAAGGAGAGTAAGGTGGTAGGAACACCATATCCATCCTTGGATGAGCAGTGAACCAGGCCCTGATAAGCAGGCCACGGTGGAAATTCACATTGTCCCATACAATTATATATTGTGGTAGGTGAGGCCCTATGAGACCTCTCTTATTTTCAGGGATCAAATCCAAATAAAGGTGGTCCAAGAAGATGAGGAGCTTCTGTGTATTGTATGGGCCAAGACTGGGGATGTGAGTGGCCACACCATTCTCAGAAATGGCAGCACACATAGTTATATTGCCCCCTCACTGGCCTGGGGCATCCACCGTGGCCCGGTGGCCAATAAAATTTTGGCCACGTCTTCGGCCCTTGGCCAATTTGAAGCCAGCCTCATCCACATACACGAGTATGTGAGAGGTCTCGTTTCCTTCCAATGCCATTATTCTCTACAATAGAGTAAAAAAAGAAAACATCAAATCAGTCATACAGAAGAGTCATACACTACAGTTACAGACAGTTACATAGGAATGTTCTACACAAGTTCAATATATTACTGGCCAGTATTCCAGTGGTTCCAAACCTGGGGTACATGTACCCTATGCAGAGGTACTACAGGGGGTATTTGACAGAAAGGAGGGGAAAAATGATCAATGAGTAGACTTACTGAAATGTTACAGTAAAACCCACAGTATTAGATAGATTTACAAGGGAGGCACTACTGTAATTGCAGCTCTTTGACCATTTTCTTACTGTATTGTATGTTATATTCTTCAAAATAAGGATTATAATGATAATTGCATCACACAGTAAGCTGCAGTTTTTAGACAAAATGTTTATAAATCAGGTACGTAAATCAAATACTTTCATACCTGGATTACCTGGATTCAGAAATCAGGTAAAGTGGGTACTGAAACCAATACATTTCGGGAACCACTGCTTATGGTAATTGTAAAAAGGTTATCTTGATGGACAACCAGTGACTGACTTACATGTACATACTGGTACCCCAGCTCTTTCACTCTGTCAGAGTTCCTCTCAAATGGTACCCTGTAAATTTTGCTTCATTGTCATCTGATGCTTCTTCAATATGCGGGCTATTGTGGAGATGCTTATAGAGTGACATTTTGGAATATGGCTTTGTCTTGTAGGATTGCAGTGCGGATCTGTCTCAATGTGAATAAAAAAAAATGAGTAAATAAACATATTTGTTGCTCTATGCACAGTGTCCTGTCCTATACATTATATAATTCCATCATTGACTGACTACATACCTGTTTTCCCTGCGAAAGGTTTGGATGATAGAGAAGACTGTAGAGCGAGGCACATTAGGCTGCACTCGGCAACCTGCCTCCGCCATTGTGAGGCCATGGTTGATGACATGATCTATAATTGTGGCCCAAATTTCATCAGGGACAGCATGGTGTCTTCGTGCTCCTCTGCCTCTTCCCCCTATTCCACCACCACTCACCCTTACTCCTCTTCCTCTTCTTCTTCCTCTTCCTCGAGCAGGCAGTTGCCCTTGTTCATTTACTTGGCCAGGTGCCTCCATGTTCAGAAATTGTACTGGTCCTGCATGGTCAAGCTCTATATATACATGTTTGGCAGCATTTACAATCATGGACAGCACCTGTCAGGTAACTAAACATACTGTTTGGTTATCTGAGACCAACTCCGACTCCTTCTTTGTTAGTCAAGTTCTAGTTGCACCTGACTGTCAATTGCTGTAATCATTTTATCAAATGTTCCAAGAGATTCATATATGGTATTCATGGTATTATGTTCCTGAATAAATTTGACAATTGAACAGACTATTGTGCATGTGATGACTTAAACAATGAAATGATGCTGACACGTTTTGGAGAGAACAACCATTAGACTGAGAATTGACAATCAGTTTAGATCAACAAGATCTATTCACTTGGAAATTGTGCTAAATGTAGGCTACTTGTACTTAATCATTTGAAAAATGTACTGAGACATTGAGACATGTACTGAGACATTTGCAATTTTGATGAAATGAATGAGAAATTCAATTCAGTTGTGAATAATTGCCAAATGGTTTGGAGATTTGTCCATGATGTTTTGAGAATGTCATTTCAGTTTCAAGAAATGAGCCAAAACAATGGAGAAAAACTGTAATAAATGTTTGGATATTTGTACGGTTCTTGTTCTTGTAAGGATCTTGTTACCAGCAGATTCCTCCCTGGGCCCCTTCAAACACCTTTAAGTCAAGCAGCAACGGGGGTGGCAGCAACACTGTTAGAATCCCTAATACTACTATTGTAGTTTTACTGCCATATAGGGCACTGTTTGAACTGTTTTGCTCTTACTGTTATACATGTTAATTAAGAATGTCACACGTTATGACTTGTTTTCCTCTCTTCCCCTTGCAAACTTGCTAACCTGCTCGGTAGTGACCCATCTACACATCCATATATCCTCAACTAACACTTTGGTCCACTGCCGCACAGAACAATCTCATAAATCACACCATTTCAACAACACTCGCATGGATGTCCTCTCTCATCCCATCTACTTCATCCATACCAACATCAACACAAAGCTCACAAATAGGGATGAGCCGAACACCCCGCTGTTCGGTTCGCACCAGAACATGCGAACAGGAAAAAAGTTTGTTCGAACACGCGAACACCGGTAAAGTCTATGGGACACGAACATGAATAATCAAAAGTGCTAATTTTAAAGGCTTTGCAAAGGCTGCAAGTTATTGTCATAAAAAGTGTTTAGGGACCTGGGTCCTGCCCCAGGGAACATGGATCAATGCAAAAAAAAGTTTTAAAAACGGCCGTTTTTTCAGGAGCAGTGATTTTAATAATGCTTAAAGTCAAACAATAAAAGTGTAATATCCCTTTAAATTTCATAGCTGGGGGGTGTCTATAGTATGCCTGTAAAGGGGCGCATGTTTCCCGTGTTTAGAACAGTCTGACAGCAAAATGACATTTCGAAGGAAAAAACCCATTTAAACCTACTCGCGGCTATTGCATTGCCGACAATACACATAAAAGTTCATTGATAAAAACGGCATGGGAATCGGGAACCCCGAACCAAAATTTAAAAAAAAAATGACGTGGGGTTCCCCCTAAATTCCATACCAGGCCCTTCAGGTCTGGTATGGATATTAAGGGGAACCCCGCGCAAAAAAAAAAAAAAAAAGGCGTGGGGTCCCCCCAAAGATCCATACCAGACCCTTATCCGAGCACGCAACCTGGCAGGCCGCAGGAAAAGAGGGGGGGACAAGAGTGCGCCCCCCCTCCTGAACCGTACCAGGCCACATGCCCTCAACATTGGGAGGGTGCTTTGGGGTAGCCCCCCAAAACACCTTGTCCCCATGTTGATGAGGACAAGGGCCTCATCCCCACAACCCTGGCCGGTGGTTGTGGGGGTCTGCGGGCGGGGGGCTTATCGGAAACTGGAAGCACCCTTTAACAAGGGGACCCCCAGATCCCGGCCCCCCCCGTGTGAAATGGTAAGGGGGTACTTACCCCTACCATTTCACTAAAAAACTGTCAAAACTGACCCCACCCAAGCTATAGACCAATTTCTCTACTAAATGTAGACATCAAAATATTCGCCAAAATCCTAGCCAACCGTCTACTCCCTCTTCTTCCCACCATTATTTCCCACGATCAAACGGGTTTTATCCCTGGAAGGGAAGCTAGGGATGACACGATCAAAGCAATCAACTTACACCATCTCCTGACCTCCTCCAACCAAGCTGGATTTTTTCTATCCCTCAGAGAATGCAGAGAATGCATTTGACAGGGTGGCCTGGGACTACATGGAAGCAGTACTGAGATTCATGGGTTTGGGTAATCACCTATTAAGCTTCATAATAGCCCTATACACCAATCCCATGGCCCGAGTCAGAGTCAACGGCCTCTTGTCAAATGCCTTCCCTATCCGTAATGGCATGAGGCAGAGATGTCCCCTTTCCCCTCTACTGTTTACACTTACCCTCAAACCCTTCCTATGCAGTCTCAAATCCAACCCAAACATTAAAGGAATACAAACACCTGAAAAAGAATACAAAATTTCAGCCTTCGCTGATGACATACTCCTCTTCCTCACAGAACCTCACATTTCTCTCCCCAACTTGCTGGCAGATTTCCACCATTTTAGACTAATTTCTAACCTGAAAATAAATGTATCCAAGTCCTGTGCCCTGAACATCTCTCTACCCAAACACACAGTAACCCAGTGCCAAAGAAATTTCCCCTTCCAATGGGAAAAAGAAGCAATAACCTACCTAGGTATCCAAATACCCAGCCAACTTAACAACCTCTATACAAAGAACTACTTACCAATCCTGCAACGCCTTACCTCCGATCTTAAACGCTGGAACAAACCCATCTTTTCATGGTTCGGCAGAGCGGCAATACTAAAAATAAATGCCCTGCCGCGCCTACTCTATATACTGCAAACTGTTCCGATTCATATTCCTGCCTCCTTCTTTAGTACATATAAAAGTTTATGCACCAAATTCCTCTAGGGAAACAACAGACCAAGAATTAGCTATCAACATAAGAATTAAATACAACATAACATTAAAAACACTTAGAAGATGGAGGAAATAATCAGGCACATCATAAACATGGTGAGCGGCTGCATTGGAAGGGGTCACGGTGGAAGAAAGCCTTCAGGAGGATGGATGCATGGCTGGTTGGATTCGTACAGCAAGATGAAACACTGGAAGCCGCTGTGGTGCCGGCGTCTTCAGCGAGGAGAAGAGACGGACCCGGAAGTGATGTCATCCACTGTGAGACTCTGTAACCAGCCTGGACCGCAACACAGAGCCAGAGGGGGGATGTGACGTCATAAAGAAGGGACGTGTTTCGGAACCATCAATCGTTCCTTTGTCAACCTGTGATGAATCCAACCAGCCATGCATCCATCCTCCTGAAGGCTTTCTTCCACCGTGACCCCTTCCAATGCAGCTGCTCACCATGTTTATGATGTGCCTGATTATTTCCTCCCATCTTGTAAGTGTTTTTAACCCAGTTGGGGCATTAAAAATAGCTTTTCTTCTACACTTAGAGGCGCCTTTTGTTTTGCTTATGTTCCTATAGATCCTGCTTCAGTCTGTTAAGCTGCAGCCCTTTGTTTTGAAGATACCACCACATCATTGCCATCACCAGTACTTTTTGGACTATTTGTATAGAGACTTTTTGCAGATTAATGAAGTCCTGAGCGCCCTAAACTCCCAATCTTTACTGAATTAGCTATCAACACCTGTCATTACCGAAGCATAAAGGAGGAATTGGGCTCGCTGACCTCCAAAATTATTACAAATCTTGCCACCTTTCCAGAATCCTGGACTGGAACATACATCAAAAATACAAAGATTGGGTCTCCCTCAAAGCCTCATTCACATCCTCCCCCCTCCACCTATTACCCTGGAACATCCCAAAACACATACCACCTGAAACCCGGATGCACCCTCTAATAGGTCCAACAATCAAATGCTTCCACAGCATCTGCAAATCAACCCCCTTATCCTCTACACTATGCCCTCTCACTTCCCTGCGTCTCAACCCTGACTTCCCTCCTGGAATGCACAATAGCTACCTAACTGACACATCGTCACACAGAGATGTCCATGTTCACCATTTCTTCTCACAAGGCAAATTATTACACAGAGAAGAACTGCCTTCCAAGGTCAACGACACCTACATCTCCCCCTGGAACTACACATTACTTGTACACTACATAAAGTCACTGGATAGAAAATTCAAAGTCTCCAGACCATTATCACCTTTCGAAACATTGTGCATAAAGCAATCTCCACAAAGCCAATTGATCTGCACTATGCACACCCTCCTATTCACGAACGTCCCTTCCAACACGGGTCGAGCCTGTAAATCATTGGAAAATGATCTCTCCATATCCATGTCACAAAAAGACTGGGAACGAGTCTACCTGAACATCCACAAAGGATCTGTAAACGTCTCCACACAGGAGAACTGATACAAAGTCCCATCACGATGGTACCGAACCCCCTCCCTCATCCACAAATTTAATTCAGACATCCCAGACACGTGCTGGGGATCCAAACAGGAAAAAGGGACCCTCCTACACATTTGGTGGAGCTGCCCCACTATCCAGATTTTTTGGGGCAAAATTCACCAAATTATAAAGAAAGTAACCACAAACACACTGGACTTCTCTCCAGCACAATTCCTCTTACACTTTACCACCTTATCGAGTCGTAACTACTTCAAAACTTTAGCCATGCACATGGTAAACGCGGCAAAACAATGTATTCCAATACATTGGGGCACTTCATACACCCTGTCGGTAAAAGAATGGCTAAATAGAATCCCAAAATAGCTGAAATGGAACGCCTCATCAGTATCGCCCACGATACACTCAGTAAATTCTCTACAAAATGGGCCTGCTGGATCCACTTCCAGACAACAACAGACTGCAAGGACCTCACCTCTGCCAATACACCTCCCACTGGACATCCTCCTACGACACCCGCATAAATCCAGAATCAACTCAAACACCCTCTTATACTCACTTAGACTGTAAAACAATGACCTATCTTTATCGGACATGCCTCCACAAAACCTGCTGCTCCCCCTACCTTCCCCCACTGGGGGGGAAAGAGAGATGGATACCAAACACCCCCCCGGTACCCAATCACTATCTACAAAATTATACCGCATTGCCTCATCCCCTTCCCCCTCTCTCCTATCCCACGTCCCCTGAACACACCAATTTCCACCCCCTTCTTATTACCACCGACACACCTCTCCCCAGATACCTAAGTATCCTCCTAGATAAACAGAAAACCTTGCGCGAAACCCGACCTACCACACTTTACTCTACCAGAACCCCTCTCGATACACCCCGACACGACCAAAACATTTCCACTTCCTTCATAACCCCTATCCTGCCCATAAGGTTATAAAACTCAAAAGCCCAACCAAAATTATGAACTCAACAAGCTTCTAACCCAACATATACAGGGTTCTTCCTCTTCAATCTAACGTTATTTAACATTTTTGATGTTCATAACCTTTAAGTTACATTATTTACATACTTTGACCATTGTCACTTGACTTATTTGATGTATTTCTACGAAACTCTACATATGTGTGTTCTTTACTATTTCTAATAAAAACTTTATGGAAAAAAAAAAGGAACATCCCGTTCCAGAATAGGCACATATTGGTGTTTCCCGATTTCTCGTCAGAGGTCCAGAAACAGAGATCCTGCTTCGTGGATGTCAAACGGCGCCTCAGGGCACATCATTTGAAGTATGCCATGTTGTTTCCGGACCGACTCCGCATCGTGGGGGACGAACGAGCCCATTTTTTTGAAGACCCAGCACTCGCCTCGGCCTGGCTGAATCAGCGCGACGCGGAGAGAAATGGTACCGCCTGAAGGAGACCCCCATCTGACACCTAAGCCTTTTCACACCTGGCTCCACCATGGATACTTGTCCCACTCGGTGCCATAGCCTCGGAACTATACCCGTTGTCTTTTTCCTGCATTTTATCCCCTGCACTGAATGGCTCCCTCCAGCCTTTAGCCTCAATGCACACTTCACCTGCATATCTTGAGGCCTGTTCCCCCTCCTATATTTGTCAGAATCACAGGCCCTATGACATTATCACGCTGGGCACCATGATACGTGACTTCACCAACCGGTGAACAAGCCTCCTACTACCGCACTCATTATTCACATTGGAAAGGGAACTATTTTTTATCCCCTTTTTACTTTCCTTTTTCTTTTCCCTTCTCACAAAACAATTTTTCCCTTTTTTTCATTATTTCTTTTTGCAGTGAGTGAGCTCACAGTCACTATCGAACACCCAACGAACACTGATAAACTGTGTACAAGACACAAGTCCTATCGCTGGGTCCTTCTCCAGCGAATGTTCGCCCCCCTAACTAGTTAGTTAGTTGGTTGATATCACCCATACTCTCAGGAAACCCCCATGGATGATGGTATGGCCGACGCAGATCTGTCTGTTCTAGTAGTTAACTTGTAAAGACAGTTCTGCATAAGTTACGGGTATTATGCTCCAGCTAATTTGGGGAAGCTGAGGGCTGGGTGGGGGGAAAGGGGACTATACATGTTTGATTAATGTTACTTGTTTGTAATGTAATATGTTGCACGAGCTGTAAGTATGCATGGTACATTCTTCTGTTTAGACAATCTGGGTTGCACACACCTCTTTATTGTGTGGATGACCTTGTTCTGGGGACCGATCCACCACTCCTTATGCAAAATATCTTACCCAATAATCTATGGCCACCATAAAATTCCTAACCTGGAATGTCCATGGGATACGGGACAAGCTTAAGCGCACAGCAGTGTTTGTCTCAAAATCTTACAGGGCAGATGTCATAGTTCTGGTGGAGACGCATGTCACTGGTCTACTCCAACTTACACTTAAACACCCATGGATAGGGTGGGCGTTTCATGCCACCCACACTCCTTACTCCCGTGGTGTATCCATTTTAATAGCTAAAACAACCCAATTTGGAATAATTTCAGTACAAAAGGATCCCCAGGGCAGGTTCATCTTTCTGCACTGTACTTTATATGGCAAGCAATACCTTATTCTGGCCTACTACATTCCTCCGCCTTACAATTCCAAGGTGGTTAATGAGGGGTTCTTGTACATGGCCCAGCACCCCACAATCCCCACCATTTGGCTTGGGGACTTTAACATGGTCCTAAACCTAAACCAAGGACAGATTACAATCGAGTCAGACTTCCCAGCAACCCACCACTACTCGACTGAGCCGCACACTTACAGAATTTTCATTGACAGACACATGTTGCTTTAAACACCCAGACCCTCAGGCCTTTTCATGTTTTTCAGTGAGACACTCCACTGTGTCCCGAATAGACTTTACTATGGTCTCTGACGTTTTGCTTCCCCTGCTTGAGGACTCAGGCTATCATAATAAATCCCTGTCCCTCCATGTTGGGCATCTATACACCTGGCTCCTCCAGCTGGACCCCGATCTTGGTGCCTCCACCCATTTTGGCTGTCTGCCCTGACCGATCAGGATGACATACAGAAGGAGTGGCAGTTTTACTTCCACACAAACCGGTACACGGCATCCATAGGCCTAGTATGGGAAGCTTTCAAACTACATGTCCGCTCCACCCTCTCCAGATGCATAAACAGAATGAAGGCTTCCTCCAAACTAGTGCTACAACAGGCCTCAGAGAGGCTGGTGTCAGCAACAGACGTGTTCATGTCAGACCCCACACCCACCAATGTCTCGGCGCTTAAATTCCAAACCCGCATAGTTGATCAATTACATTATGAAAAGGCCAAGCAGAAGCTCTTCAAGACAGCGAGTATTCGAACAGGGTGAGCGGGCGGGAAAGATTTTGGCTTACTTGGCCCATCAGGATTCTAGGCCACCAGTGGTGGTATCCTTGATGGATGCACAGGACACACCTATAACTGACCCATCATCGGTAGTCTTGGCATTCCGCTCATACCACGCCAATTTATACTCCTTACAAGTAACCGTCACTGTACAGGAGACCCAGGCCTTCCTGCAGAATATACCTTTCCCCAGCTGTCTGAAACCCAGGTAACTGACCTTAAGGCCCCCCTAACCAAGGATGAGTTTGCTCTGGCAATAGCATTCCTGGCGCCCGCCAAAGCCCCAGGTCAGGACGGCCTGCCATTAGATTTCTATGCAACTTATTCTGAGGTATTGATCCCTAAACTTATGAAGTTATACAACCATATATTTGAATCTGAAACCCTACCCGAATCCCTTCGTCAAGCGGTGATCATCGTGCTCCCCAAACCAGGCAAAAATCCTCAATACCCTGATTCCTACCGCCCAATCTCATTACTGCAGACGGACATTAAAATATTGGCGAAAGTACTAGCCACTCATCTTAATCAAATTTATTATATCCCTTATCCACCCTGATCAAACTGGATTCATGCCTGGGAAAAACACAGCCATGAATATTTGTCATCTCCACATGAATCTCCAAGCTTGCCATGAGACAGTAGGTACCAGAGCAGTGATAGCGTTAGATGCCGCTAAGACATTTGACTCTGTGGAGTGGGCATCCCGACAGGGATGCCCGCTGTCCCCACTGCTATATGCCCTAGCTGCAGAACCTTTGGCCATTTCACTAAGAACGATTTGAATATCCATGGTCTTCGGTTGGGCCCTCTCGTGGAAACGGTGTGCCTTTACGCAGATGACATGCTCCTCTACTTGGAGGACACATTGGCCGTCTCTACAGACTACCCCCAAACCATCGAGGAATTCAGAAAACATTCAGGGCTGCACATGAATTGGTCTAAGTCACAAATTCTACCCTTAGACCTGTTTCCACCAACTAGTTGTTCTGCTTCCCTCCCATTGAACAGGGTGTCCTTTTTTCAATACTTAGGGGTAAGGATTACTAGAGAGCCCCAAGAATATATTAATAATAACATAGAACCCTTTTTTACATTCCTTAAAACTCGTACTCAATCTTGAATAAGACTCCCATTGGGGGTGACCGGGAGGATCAACCTTGTAAGGAAACCAGTAGAAATCGCCTGGCGCGCGCTAGTGTGCATGCATGTGCGTGGCGCCCGGAGTACATGCGCAGGAGCATGCCTTAGTGCCAGTTGGAGCCAGTCGGCCTATTTAAAGGAGGCCCCAGCAACTGATCAGTGCTGACTGGTCTTCAGCTGTGTTCCTGTTGCTCTGAAACCTGTGTTCTGCCTGATTCCCATTGCTGACCTAGGCTCCTGTTGACCCAGCTCTGAACTCTGCTATACCTGAGCTCCGGTTCTTGATCCTGGCTGCCCGCCTGTTGATGAACCTGGATATCCCTGTGACCTTGCCCTGGTGCCCAGCTGGGCCCAGCACAACTACCCGAGTGTCTGCAACTACAGTCCTGCGACCAGCTGCGACTACCTGCTCTGCAACCACAGTCCTGCGACCAGCTGCGACTTCATGCTCTGCAACCACAGTCCTGTGACCAGCTGTGACTTCCTGCTGCAGGTTTCCAGGTCTCCATCTGCAGGCACTTGTGTTCCTCCTGTTCCTTGGCTCCTTCTGTTTCACTCTCAGCGGGACCTGGACTGGAGATACAAAAGAGGCCGACCTTGTCATTTCAGTCTCCCTTCAGGTACGTGACAATCCTTACCAAAGTGAACCTGTTGCCAAAGTTCCTTTACATGTTCTGGCACTCTCCAGTTCTAATCCCCCTAAAAAGCTTCAAAACGCTCAACAGTATTCTCAACACTTTCATTTGGGGACCCAGTAGACATAAATTAGCATGGAGCACTCTCAAAAACCGAACCTCTTCAGGGGGAGCAGCCCTCCCAGATTTCCACTCATACTATATATGCCCAACTCTCCCATTTCTATCACCTTCATAAAACAGATGGACCTAGATACCAAACCCTAACATGTGAGAAGCCAGGCCGCAGCACACACTCCCCCATACAGGTAATATTAAGAGGCAAGGGAGGTAGAGGGGGTACCGACAGTCGTAACCTCCTACTATCCCATCACAGATGTGTATGGGAGATTGCGCTCAAAATAACAGACACAGACTTTTTCCACTCACACACACCCTTGTGGCATAATCCCCCAACTATGGGAACACTTTAATCCCAGACGTTTACATCTGGGCCTCTAAGGGGATACTATACCTACATCAAGTAATCAACCCCCTCGGAGTACGAAATTTCCAATCACTGAAGGAAGAGTTTGAGCTGCCCCCCCATATGCTATTCCGATATCTACAGATAAGACACGCCCTCCAAACCCAATTTACAGATGGCTTCCCGAACCCACAAACTCTATCCCTGGTAGATGTGATCATAGGTGCAGACCCCTCCAAACTGATATCCACTATATATAATATCTTGAGAACTTGTTCGGTATCACAAATTTTTCATACGACTAGAACCAGATGGGAGGGGGATATAGGCCCCATAGAAGAGTCAGACTGGGACGAGATATTGGAAAACACTAAGAAGGCATCCCCAGGCTATCCGAGCGCTTGTCCCAATTATACATTATACACAAGTCTTACCTCACCCCGGCGAGAATTGCCAAATACCATCCAAACTACAGCCCACTGTGTCCAAGATGCGCTGGCCACCCATGTACATTCTTCCACCTAATATGGTCCTGCCCAGTGACCCAAACCTACTGGGCACAAATTATAAAAGCACATGGGTTCGCCCCTACAGCTGGACCCAAAGTCTTGTTTACTGGGCCTACTTCTAGACGTTTCTATCGATAAGTTTTTAGCCACCTTCCTGTACGAAACCCTTTTTAGCGCACGGAAGCTAGTGGCCCGCCACTGCATGCAAATCAGCCCACTACGTTTCAGGCCTGAGTTGGGTAAATAAATTTAAATCTGCCATATAAGAAAGTAATCTACCGGCACCGGGGCTGTGCCACCAAACAAGGTCTGGGATAGGTGGCATGACACCCCAAACACATGTACTGAGTAGGCCTGTACTCATGAACAAATATTGGGGGAAGAAAACTACCCCAAATCACCTGTGAGAATCGCACAATATTGTAAACTGTTAAATGTTTAAGTGAGTCTCCAGTGCAGGGTGCTGCAACACAACCTGATAAATATGATTGGCCAATGACGCAAAGACATATTTCAATTCGCAATAGATACCTAAGACAACTCACTTGCATGTGTTTAATTGGCATCCTTCTATTGTACTGCATGACATGTACTGTGCCTATATGTTTTTTTTTACTTACAAATAAACTTGTTTTGGTTAAAAAAAAAAGTAAATCCATACTCCATAGGCATGCACAGGGGGGTGTGCAAGGTGTGCCTGTGCACACCCTAATTACTCTGTGCAATGCTGACTTCCCTTGGGCTTCCTCCTGTGTTGCATCACCTGCAGTCTTGCTCGCTTCCCTCTCCTCCACACAGCAGCAAATTTAGAAACAGGAATGTGACTGGCTTTCAATTAAGCCAGTTCACACATGGGCGGGGCGGCCATGGTGCGGTTTTGAAAAGGGGTCCTGTGCATTCTTGGGTACGGTTCAGGTGCGAATTCAGGAAGCCTCAAGACTGCAAACCACAGCCGCATGTATGTGAACCCGGCCTTAAACGTAGAATGCATAGTTATTAAAACATTTCCTTATATCCAGTAATAAAATGTAAAGCCTAATTCAAACGCCCCCAACTTACTCTGCACGCCCCTTGGATATCACTTTTATTTTTAAAATAATTTATATATATGTTTTTCCAGGGTCTATGGACCAGTCCTGGTCCTCTTCTGTCCTCGGTGGTGGACAGGTTCTGAATTAAGAGCTCCCTGCAGCATTCTCATAAAAGTACACAGGGAGTCCTATGTCACTTCCCAGGGGGCGGGTCCTTGGATGAATGACAATGGGCATCTTAACCACTTCAGCCCCGGAAGGATTTGCCCCCTTAATGACCAGGCCATTTTTTGCGATACGGCACTGCGTCGCATTAACTGACAATTGCATGGTCGTGCGATGTTGTACCCAAACAAATAGAGATTTCTTTTGGTGGTATTTGATCACCTCTGCGGTTTTTACTTTTTGCACTACAAACAAAAAAATCGACAATTTTGAAAAAAACACATTCGTTTGTACTTTTTGCTATAATAAATACCCCCCCCCCCCAAAAAAAAAATGTCTTTATCAGTTTAGGCCGATATGTATTCTTCTACATATTTTTTGGTAAAAAAAATTGCAATAAGCGTATATTGATTGGTTTGCGTAAAAGTTATAGCATCCACAAAAGAGGGGATAGATTTATGTCAATTTTATTATTAATTTTTTTTTACTTGTAATGGCGGTGATCTGCGATTTTTATCGGGACTGCGACATTGCGGCGAACAGATCGGATCAGAGTTAAAAATAGCCACTGATTACTGTTTAAATTTCACTGGCAGGGAAGGGGTTAACACGAGGGGGTAATCAAGGGGTTAAATGGGATTTGTGTGTTTAAACACACATGTTCTCGTTCTGTCAGGAGCGATCGCAGATGCCGGCTTTGGGGACACACTATAGCATCTTAAAGAGCTGATGAATAGCTACGGCGATTTACACAGCTGTGCCAACCTGCTGCCGTATAACTGCGGCGGCTGGTCGGCAAGCGGATAAACACTGGGTCAAAGGGAAATTTTGCAGGGATTTCTGGATATAGTTTGAATATTGCAGCCAGAACTGTGTTTTTTAGTTTAACCACTTGCCATGTGGCTATACATCAGCAGAATTTCTCTGCTGGGCTAAATCCCGTATGGATACATTGTTCCCATTTAAGAGCCGCCAGGGGGACCCGATGCACGTGGCCGGTGGGCACAATCTCCACTGGCTACCCACGATCGTGGGCACGAGCGCCAGCACCAGGATTTGTGTGTGTAAACACACAAATCCCTGTTCTGTCAGGGAGAGGAGACATATTTTTTGTTCCTGTGAAGTAGGAACAGTGATATGTCTCCTCCCCAAGTCAGTCCCCTCCCCCCACAGTTTGAAACACTAACTAGGGAACACAGTTAACCCCTTAATTGGCCCCCTAGTTAACCACTTCCCTGCCAGTGACATTTACACAGTAATCTGTGCATTTTTATAACACTGATTGCTGTATAAATGTCAGTGGTCCCAAAAATGTGTCTAATCTGTAAAACAAAAAATCGCAGATCACAGCCATTACTGGTAAAAAAAACCCTAAATAATAAAAATGCCATGAATCTTTCCCATAGTTGTAGATGCTATAACTTTTGCGCAAACCAATCAATATACGCAAAAATATGTAGAATATATATTGGCCTAAACTGATGAAGAAATTTGTTTTTTAACCACTTCCGGACCGCCCGCCGTCATTATATGGTGGTACTTTGAAGAGGAATATTGTTGGAATGGCAGCAGCTAGCTACCATAACCCTGGTATCCTCTTCTTTAGTGGGCGGTCTGCTTTCAGATAAAAGTGGTCTCTGTGGCAGATTTGCCACAAGATCACTTTTATCAGTGGCAGGAGAGGGCCCCCTACTACTCCCACCACGCTTTGGTGCCCTCCGCTCCTTACGGGAGCCGCCTGCAGCAACAGAGGCGATCGGATTCTGTGTGGTATGGAGATGGGTGAGGGAAAGATGGCCCCCACCCATCTCCATACCAATGCAGGGCAGAAGCAATGTCAAAACATCACTTCCGCCCATAGCTCTTAAAGCAATTTTTTTTTATTTTATTTTTTCAAACTACTTTTTTTTGCATTTTAGTGTAAATATGAGATGTGAGGTCTTTTTGACCCCAGATCTCATATTTAAGAGGTCCTGTCATGCTTTTTTCTATTACAAAGGATGGTTACATTCCTTGTAATAGGAATAAAAGTGACACTTTTTTTAAAAAAAAGAACAGTGTAAAAATAAAAAATAAAAGGTAAAATAAATAAGAAAAAAATAAATGTTTTTAAACGCGCCCCATCCCGCCGAGCTCGCGTGCAGAAGCGAACGCATACGTGAGTTGCGCCCGTATATTAAAACGGTGTTCAAACCACACATGTGAGGTATCGCCACTATTGTTAGAGCGAGAGCAATAATTCTAGCCCTAGACCTCCTCTGTAACTCAAAACATGCAACCTGTAGAATATTTTAAGGCTCGGTTCACACTGGGGCGACTTGGGATCTGACTTGTACGCCCTCAAGTCGCCCCAAGTCGCTCCAGAAATAGTTTCAATGGGAGTTAACGCTAGCGTCTTAATAGACACTACTGAAGTCGCTCCGACTTCAGAGCGTACTCCCTGTACTACTTTGATCCGACTTTGATCCGACTTCAGCCTATTGACTATCATTGAAGTCGGATCAAAGTCGGATCGCCGTCTCGCATGATCCGACTTCGGCATGCGACTTGTGCTCAGATGATCTTGAGGGGAACTCCGCGCCAAATTTTAAATAAAAATCCGGCATGGGTTCCCCCTCCAAGGGCATACCAGGCCCTTGGGTCTGGTATGGACCTTGAGGAGAACCCCCTACGCCGAAAAAACGGCGTGGGGGGTCCCCCCCAATCCACACCAGACCCTTATCCGAGCACGCAGCCCGGCCGGAGCAAGCGCCCCCCCCCCCTCCTGAACCGTACCAGGACGCATGCCCTCAACATGGGGGGTTTGGTGCCTTGGGGGAGGGGGGCGCGCTGAGGCCCCCCCACCCCAAAGCACCTTGTCCCCATGTTGATGAGGACAAGGGCCTCTTCCCGACAACCCTGGCCGTTGGTTGTCGGGGTCTGCGGGCGGGAGGCTTATCGGAATCTGGGAGCCCCCTTTAATAAGGGGGCCCCCAGATCCCGGCCCCCCACCCTATGTGAATAGGTATGGGGTACATGGTACCCCTACCCATTCACCTAGGGAAAAAAGCGTCAATAAAAAACACAGTACACAGGTATTTAAAATAATTTATTAGGCAGCTCCGGGATCTTCTTCCGACTTCGGGGGTCTCTCCGGCGTCTTCTCCCGGTGTCCGCATCTTCTGCCGGCTCCACCGCTATCTTCTGGCGCTCTTTTGCCAGCGGTGGTCCGGACCTCTGGATCATCTTCTTCCCTCTTCTCTTCCAGAGATGTTGACACGACGCTCTCCCCAGCCAGAATGGTTTCTGTGCGCTCTGCAAGGGACTTATATAGGCGGTGACCCCGCCCCCTTATGCCGTCACAGTCCCTGGGCATGCTGGGTCTGTGACGTTTTAGGAGGCGTGGTCGCCGGGTGATGACCACGCCCCCTTATGACGGCACAGCCCCAGCATGCCCTGGGACAGTGACCTCATAAGGGGGCGGGGTCACCGCCTATATAAGTCCGTTGCGGAGCGTTCAGAGACCATTCCAGCTGGAGAGAGCGTCGTGTCAACATCTCTGGAAGAAAAGAAGAAGGCAGAAGTCCGGACCACCGCTAGCAATTGAGCTGCAGAAGATAGCGGAGGAGCCGGCAGAAGATGCGGACACCAGGAGGAGACGGCGGAGAGACCCCCGAAGTCGGAAGAGGACCCCCGAAGTCGGAAGAAGATCCCGGAGCTGCCTAATAAATTATTTTAAAAACCTGTGTACTGTTTGTTTTATTGACGCTTTTTTTCCCTAGGTGAATGGGTAGGTACCATGTACCCCATACTCATTCACATAGGGTGGGGGGCCGGGATCTGGGGGCCCCCTTATTAAAGGGGGCTCCCAGATTCCGATAAGCCTCCCGCCCGCAGACCCCGACAACCAACGGCCAGGGTTGTCGGGAAGAGGCCCTTGTCCTCATCAACATGGGGACAAGGTGCTTTGGGGGGGGAGCGCACACTGCGCCCCCCATGCCCCAAAGCACCCCCCATGTTGAGGGCATGCGGCCTGGTACGGTGGGGGGGGGCGCCAGCGAAGTCGCCCGTCATGGAGGCGACTTGAAGTCGCCTCGTAATTTGCCGAAGTCGTGCCAAAGTCGCGCTGAAGCCGCGTTGAAGTCGCGGTACAAAGTCGCGTTAAAGTCGTGTTGCCCATGTGTGAACCGACCCTAAATGTCACACGTGGAGATTTTTAAGGGTAAAAGTTTGTCGCCATTCCATGAGCGAGCGCAACTTTAAAGCGTGACATGTTTGGTATCAATTTACTCGGCGTAACATTATCTTTCACATTTTTAAAAAAAATTGGGCCAACTTGACTGTTGTCTTATGTTTTAATTTAAAAAAATGGAAAAGTGCAAATATGGCATGACCGAAAGTATTGAAACGACCGCCATTTTATTCTCTGGGGTGTTAGGAAAAAAATGTTTGGGGATTCTAAGTAATTTTCTAGCAAAAAAAATGATTTTAACTTGTAAGCAACAAGTTTGAAAAATTTTCCTGGTCTTAAAGTAGTTAAAAACATTTTTGGGGATATTTATTATAGCAAAAAGTAAACCATGTTTTTTTTTCAAAATTGTCGCTCTTTTTTTGTATGTTGTGCAAAAAATAAAAAACGCAGAGGTGATCAAATACCACCAAAAGAAATCTATTTGTGTAAAAAAAAAGGGCGCAAATTTTGTTTGGGTACAGTATTGCATAACTGCGTAATTGTCAGTTAAAGCGACGCAGTGCCAAATTGTAAAAAGTGCTTTCTTCAGGAAGGGGGTAAAATCTTCTGGGGCTGAAGTGGTTAACTTTAGACATTTTACCTTTGTTTTCCTTTTCTTATTAATCCATAGTTAGGCTTGTTCTCAGCGAGGCTTTAAAGCGGACTTCCACCCAAAAGTGGAACTTCCCCTTTAAGCACTCCTCTCCCCCTTACATGCCACATTTGGCTGCCTAGGCGACTCCTCCTCTCTCCTAGGCGGCAGCTCCCTCTCGGCAATCTTCTGGGACACATCACAGGTCCCAGAAGATTGCCTGTCCACCCGGAGGGCACAGCACGACTCATGCATGCGCAGTGCGGGCCCGGCCGTGAAGCCGCAAGCTGTCACAGCCGGGTGCCCACAGTTTCAATGGAGGTGCCATGGAAAGGAGCGAAGCTCCGTGCGGCCGCATCGCTGGACCGTGGGACAGGTGAGTGTCTGTTTATTAAAAGTCAGGAGATACATTTTTTTTGTAGCTGCTGACTTTTGATAAACAAAAAAAAGCCTGGAACTCTGCTTTAAAGCAAGTTAGCTTGTATGCGCAAATATAAATCCCCAATCACAGGGGTATTATTGTATTGATTTTTATAGGGATTCTAACCTCCAGTGCTCCTTTCCCCAATTGCAGAGGGTTGATCCAGGGTGACAAAATTCCATGCTGAACTTAAGTCACAACATTTATAAAACAGAAATTGTATTTCTTTGTGTTTTTTTTCTAGAGGATAATGAAAAGTTCCACCGCCAGCTGTCGTCATATGATGATCCATCACTGAGGAAGATATATGAGTATTATAAAGATGATCTGATCTACATCCTGGAGAACCTGAACCCTCATACTGTCCTGGTAGAGCTAAAATCTCAGGAAGTCTTAAACACAGAGGTAAGAAAAATATATTTCTAACTTACCTACAGCAAAATATGCAAAGGGAACTCAGAGTAAATACATGTTGTAGTTGGATGGATTACCCCAGTCCTTTATAATTGAACACCATATCACTCCATACTGATTATAAAACGCTAGACATATAAGGGCCCTTTCACACGGACGTGTCCGTTTACGGGCTCCACTTTGCTCAGAAGGGGATCGCTCCGTGGATCCCCACTGAGCAGGGAGATGACAGCTCTGTTTCTACACACTGTGCAGGAACGGACCTGTCAGAGCACCGCTCTCCTCTATGAGGGATCGAATGAAGACGGACCGTAGAGTCTGTTTTCATCCGATCTGATGACGGATGGAAAAGTGGGGTTTTCCTCCGTCACACTTTTTCAGATCGGAGCGGGTCGGATGCCAGCGGACATGTCACCGCTGACATCCATCGCTCCATAGAGGTCTATGGAGTGTCAGTTCTGGTCCGCCTAAAAAACTGACAGGCGGACCTGGAGGAACCGTCCGCGTGAAAGAGGCCTTAGTCCTCCCTATAAAAGTGACCATATCAAAACTTCATTACCATTCCATAAATCAATAAAATCATTTACACAACTGCTCCCATCAGAATGTAACTTTACACAAAGTTATAAATGTTATTTATTGTATATCAAAGAGGTAGGTGAATCTTATTATAATGGAAATCAGAGATTACTTGCTGCTTGTTAAAGTGTGCCTGCTCCTTGTATGGCTAATTTATATGTAAGTGTAAATGTCATTAGAGGTGGCTTATACAATGTTTACATAGTTACATAGTTAGTCAGGTTGAAAAAAGACACAAGTCGAGCGGGGAGATGGGCGGAGCCTAGCGGAGCAGACATGCATTGTTAGAGCTCTGCACCGCTGAGGAGAGAAGAGAAGGACAAAGCGGAGCCTGCAGGCTCAAAGGGTATCCATTTGAACCTTTTTGCCCCAGGGAACAAACTGTGAAAGTTTGGGCAGGAAATATGGTACTGGGAGGAAGCCGTGGCAGAAATAAAAATCACCTCACAAAGAGCTCACAGGCACTCACTGCAACTAAAGCAGCTCCAGTCACCTCACAAGATACAGCATCAGGGCGCTCTCACAGACAGAAAATGTCACAGCAAGACTCTCCATTTGAGTCAGATACAGAACAAATCCTCTCACAAACTTCTCCACAAGCCTCCTCAGCATCCCCAGTAATATTATTACAATTTGAAAAGATGCTTCATAAGGCTTTAAAACAAACCTCAGACCAAATAACAAAAAGCCTAACCAAAGAAATAAGAGAGCTGGGAAACCGCACCGCAGCCTTAGAAATAAAAATGGATGAAATTGAAATTACAACCCAAGAAAATATAACAGAATTGGAACAATTAAAAGAAGAGAATTTAATACTTCAAACTAAGCTCGAAGATTACGAAAATAGAGCCAGACGTTCAAACTTGCGCATAAGGGGAATACCTGAAACTGTGACAGACCTGCAATCTACTATTACTGCTCTATTACAAGAACTAAAGCCAGATATCCCTATTGAACGTTTAGAACTGGACAGAGTACACAGAGCCCTCACAGCCAAAAAGAAAGATGGACCCCCACGTGATATAATCACAAAATTTCATTATTACAGAATGAAAGAACAAATACTAATTGCTGCAAGAGAAAAAAAGGAACTTAATTTTCAAGGACACAATTATCAAATTTTTGCTGACCTATCCCAACTTACTATTACTAAAAGACGATCCATGAAACCCCAACTAATGGAACTGCAACGCCACAACATTATGTATCAATGGGGCTTCCCCTTTTCAGTCAGATTTAACTACCAAGGTACAATTTACAGAAGCAGATCAGCAGATGAACTACAACAAACCCTTTTAAAATTAAATCTGACAGAACCCACAAGCAGCAACACTCCCACACGCAGAAGAATGACATCATCTTCACCTTCAGGCAGCACCCAGAAAATTTCAGAACAAAATGGGAATCATCATTCTCACAAAAGAGGCCGTTATGCCACATCATCCATGGACCAAGAAGATTCAATGGACTGACATCCTAATTCCTGATATCTCTTCATTTATTATACTAAGAGATGGTTCTCTATAAAAAAACTGTATTTATAACTGAATGTAACTGCATTCTGATAGTCACACACTGTGTGGGATCATGTTACATTCCAGTTACCGTATATACTCGAGTATAAGTCGTTCCGAGTATAAGTCGAGGCCCTAATTTACCACAAAAAAAATGGGAAAAACTTATTGACCCGAGTATAAGACGAGGGTGAGAAATGCACAGCTACTGTAAGTGGAAAAGAGGGTCAACAATGCCCATTTGCAGCATCACTGTGCCCATTTGCAGCCATAGGTCCCCTGAACTTCAAACTCGGTAGTTAAGGGTTCCTAGATGCCCCCTAGCTGCAGCCAAAATTTGGGGTCTCTGAACCCAAAGGGTCCCGAAATGACATTGCTGCAGATGGACACAGTTGACCGAATTTGGGGCCCTGTATCTCAGGGCCACTTAGTGCTAAGAACCCCAAATTTGGTGTGCAAACCCAGTGGAACTAGCACCATAAAATTTCCAAAGCTTGGGTTTCTAGCACCAAGTGGCCCCGAGATACAGGGCCCCAAAAATCAGTTCAGAAAATGTCAAGCACTTTTCTGCAGCAGAGAATGACATTTTCCGAACCGGTTTTGGGGCCCAGTATCTCAGGGCCACTTAGTACTAGGAACTTTGGATATGTTGTGGTACCAGTTCCACTGCGTTTGCACACCAAATTTGGGGTTCCTAGCATCAAGTGGCCCTGAGATATGAGGCCCCAAAGTCGGTTCAGAAAATGTCAAGCACTTTTCTGCAGCAGAGAATGACATTTTCCGAACCGATTTTGGGGCCCCGTATCTCGGGGCCACTTAGTGCTAGGAACTTTAGCTTGGGATATGTTGTGGTACCAGGTCCACTGGGTTTGCACACCAAATTTGGAGTTCCTAGCACCAAGTGGCCCTGAGATACGGGGCCCCAAAGTCGGTTCGGAAAAATGAAATTTTTTGCTGCAGAAAAGTGCTTGACTCGAGTATAAGTCGAGGGGGGCACATTCAGCACTAAAAAATGTGCTGAAAAATTCGACTTATACTCGAGTATATACGGTATATTTCTTATTACTTCTGATTCATGATTAGAATATATAAGTGAAATAAGGAAATTCTTGTTCAGTTATATATTATCAGGTAATAACAATAGATTTATTACTTTTTAGGACAAATATGTTCAATAATCCAGAAGTAATGGAAGCTTTTTCTTTCTTTTCTTAAAACAAATATATTATTACCTAACTAGTTCCTAGAACTATGTTTTTGTTTATTCTAATCTGAAGCAATACAACCTCAATTTTATGAGTTAACATATCTAAACAGTTACATATGAATAAAATATGTAATTGTTTACTCTAAAAGGGTTAAAATCCCAAAATAATTCAAACTATCTTCATCAATACCAAAGTTATTAACAGTACCTTTCTAACTGAATTATTTAGCCTAGGGCAAGACTAACCATATACAACCACCCTGGAATAAATAATTTCAACAAAAACCATATTCTGCACTCCAATTAATGAATCATCATTTTGATGTCTTTTGACATAGCACTTCTCTCCTGTAAGCGGAAGATCCGTGTACCCCATTAGCCCTCCTCATTCTCCCAACCATATTATGTGGGAGTGTGACGAAGGCACTTATTCCCCTGAAAGAGATATTTATTCTCTTTCACGGGTAAATTGTGATTACTTGCAAAAAATAATTTATACAATGTATCATCTAATCTCATATGTTTTTTGTTTACTCTTTACTCCAGAATTCACTGGTTTCTTTTCTATATTTTCATCTCTTCAGTCCACACAGGTTGATCTGCGCAGTCAGCTCTGCATAACAAAAAGTAAGTCAAAACTTTTGTATCTGTTGCCATGGCACCATTGAATATACTTTCCCTGAATGTTCAGGGAATAAATGTCCCTCAAAAAAGGACCAAAGCCTTCCGTACTTTCCATAACAAGAAGGCTCACATAGTATGCCTCCAAGAAACACGCTTCACCAAAGATTCTGCTCCAAAATATATTTCTCCTTTTTATCAACAAATTTACATGGCTTCTGCCTGTACCAAGCAAAGGGGAACTCTAATTGCATTTCACCGATCCACACCATTCACCTTATCATCAGAAATTAAAGACCCAGAAGGTAGATACCTGATACTCATGGGTTATATAATGGATACAGCAATCACGGTGATTTCCTACTACGCTCCTAACAAACAACCTACACCATTCCTCTCACATATATTACAAGTGATTAATACACATAAAATAGGAACAGTGATAATGCGTGGGGATTCGAACCAGGTCCTCCTCCCATTTCTAGATAAATCACCTTTTACACCATCCAAAATAACCTCTAGATTACCTTTTTCTCAACTTCTTTCCAAATACAATCTGGTAGATTCGTGGAGAGAAAGTAACCCAATGAAAAAGAAATTCACTTATTTCTTGCACCCTCATCAAACCTTCACCAGAATAGATCATATTTTTCTAACAATAGGAATGATACCAGAAATTATTGCATCAGATATAATTCCGATTCCGTGGTCTGACCATAATGCAGTATACACTACTATAGCCTCAGCCATACCAAAAGCGCATGACCCAACGTGGTACTTACCGGACATAATGCTCAAACACCCACTACATCAGATGGCCATTGAACAAGCTTTAAAGGAATACATATCAATTAATAATACAACAGACATTTCCCCAATAACACTGCGGGAAGCTCATAAGCCTGTCTTGCGTGGTACAATACAAAGACAAATGGCACTATTTAAACGGGAACGCAAAAATCTAGCAAAAAAACTAGAACTCAGTTTTAATGCAGCCTACATATCATTCCAAGATAATCCATCTCAGAGTACAAAATCTCATCTGGAAAAATCTAGATTGGAATACGATCTATTTCTCACTGAGTCAGTTGATAAATCTCTCAAACGCTCCAAACACAATTTCTACATGAATACAAACAAACCAGGTACATATTTGGCTCGGGCATTAAATTCAACTAACAAATCTTTCAAACCAATACGTTTGAAATTATCAAAAAATGTTTATACTTGTAATCCAGTTAAAATAGTCCATAAATTTCACTCACATCTCGCAACTTTATACAAGACAATGAATTTAATCCTACAGAGGCTGAATCCTTCTTCTCAAAAATAACCTTACCTGAGTTGTCTCAGAATCAAAAAAGCAGTTTGGATGAGCCTATAACTATAGATGAAGTTGCTAACACCATAAAAGACCTAAAACTTAACAAAAGACAAGGCCCAGACGGCTACACGGCTTTATACTATAAAACATTCTCAGAAATACTCTCTCCCATTCTCACTGAAACTTTTAACAAACTTCTAGAAGGACATTCTTTTCGGCAAGAAACACTAATGGCAATTGTTTGTATGATCCCAAAACCCCTTTCTGATGATACTTCCTGTGTGAATTATCGACCTATCTCTCTGTTAAACCTTGATATTAAATTATTAGCAAAAATAATAGCAAAACGCCTCAATAGCATTATAGGAAAATTAATACATAGAGATCAAGCAGGCTTCATGCCAAATAGACAGGCAGGCGATAATATACGCAGGGCAGTGTTATTGGCACATATTGCTAAAAAACGGAAAATCCCTTTATGTTTTCTATCTCTCGATATTAAGAGGGCATTTGACACAGTATCCTGGCAATATATGCAATATTCATTACAAAAATGGGGTTTTGGACCCCACTTTTTAACATGGATCAAAGCATTATATAATAAACCCAAAGCCTATATAAAATATGCTGGATACAAATCTGATGCCTTTAATATCGAAAGAGGTACCCGACAGGGTTGCCCATTATCTCCCCTATTATTTGCCCTTATACTCGAACCCATGGCCCAATACATCAGAACAAACCAAACTATAACTGGCATTGAAGTAGGAGGTATTACACACAAATTATGTATATTTGCAGACGATATATTACTTTTTCTATCATCACCACAGGTCTCTGGTCCTAACTTAATACCAGCTCTTGATGGATTTGCAGCCCTATCCGGCCTTATGATTAATCCTAAGAAATGCCTAGTGCTTAATATTTCGCTCACAAACATGGAATTGATCCCGGCTAGGGCTGCACTCCCATTCACATGGGCAGAAAAATCAATCCCATATCTTGGAATTCATTTAACAGCATCTCATTCTGACTTATTCTCAACCAATTATCCTCCTGTATTAAGACAGATCACAAATCTAATAAAACAATGGTCACAACTTCCTTTATCCTGGATAGGGAAGATTGATGCAATCAAAATGACTATTCTACCCAAATTGCTTTATCTATTCAGAGTCCTCCCTATTCCAATTCCTTCCTATTTTTTGAGAATAGTACAAAAAAGAGCAACTTCATTTATATGGGGCTTTTCTAAACCACGTATACCTATACACACACTACATCTTCCCAAAAATAAAGGAGGCCTGGGATACCCTAATTTTACTAACTACTACAGAGCAGCACATTTGGCCAGTCTGTCCAAATACCATGCAAAACAGGAAATCCCATTATGGGTATTTATAGAGGCTTCAGAAAATGACCCTCTATTAATATCAAACTTGTTATGGCTTGATCCTAAAGACCGCTTTAAAATTCATAATCCCATAACTAAACACTTCTTATCTCTCTGGGATAAACTAAAAACCAAATATCAGTTACAATCTCCACACAATCCTCTCCTTTCTTTTATCAGAAATCCGGCCTTTTATCCGGCATGGATCTACCCAAATTCTTTTAAAGCTTGGACAACATCAGGCATTCAGACACTAAATGACTTCATAGCAACTAAATCATTCCTTTCATTCCCATCGCTTAGAGAAAAATATGATCTACCAAACTCTGAGATATTTAGATATCTCCAAATCAAAAATTTCTATACACCATTCCTAAAGGGGGATACACCATTATCCCAATTATCCATTTTTGAATCAATCTGTACAAAAGATCCATTTGCTAAAGGTACAATTTCATCACTTTATAATCAATTATATGGAGCAGTAAATCTTAATAGACCTTCTTACATTCAGAGGTGGGAGGAGGACCTGGGACGAACTTTAGAAGACACGGACTGGTCTAACATATGGCTCACATCTAAGTCATCTTCACCCAACATCCTAGCACTGGAGACAAATTATAAAGTCCTAACTCGCTGGTACCTTGTACCCGCTAGAGTGGCAAAATATTCACCTAATACCTCAGCTCTTTGTTTTCGAGGATGCCCAGAAATAGGCACACATTTACACATATGGTGGACGTGCCCAGTAATCCAAACCTTCTGGAAGGAAGTCTTCATGATTGCATCTAAAATATTTAAAAAAATAATACAACCAGATCCATATATAACTTTACTTAATCTTAAACCAGAATGGTTAACACTCTCTCAATTCAAACTTATGATCCAACTAATAACGGCTGCAAAACAAACAGTGGCCAAGGCATAGAAATCTCCTACATTGGTACTAGCAGAAACAATTCACAGAATGAATAATACAATGTCCCATGCTAAGATGGTAGCCATCGATCAAAATCAAATTCCAAAATTTGAAAAACTTTGGCATCCTTGGATAAAACAACAGTTCCTGTCAAATTTCAATGACTCTGTCCTGTTGCCATGGTAACAGATTAAATGACTTACAGAGACACCCATTCTAAGGCTTCAAAGAGAACTAAAAAGAATAATAAACTGACAAGCGGGACAACCTTGTGGACCATACCTCTGCCTTTCTACCCTTTTTCTTCTTTCTCTTTCCTTTTCTCCACCTTACGATTAAAGCTCATTATCAGAATTTATTTGACCTATATACACTCTACCTGTAAACAATATGTATAGTAGGTATAAATCATTTAAATACCTACAAAAGTAACTAAGGAAATGATATATATCTTTAATTTAGGTTTACGTGAACCCAATGTTTAATATTTGAAATTTCATGATATTTACCTATATAAACCCTACTGTAAAACAATGAGCTTACTTTATAGATCCTTGTAAACTTACTTTATGTATCTTTATAATATTGTATACTCAATAAACTTCTTTTGACAAGGAAAAAAGACACAAGTCCATTTAGTTCAACCAAAAAAAAATAATAATAATACAATCCCATATACACAATCCTTCACCCACAGTTGAGAATCCAGGCCATTTTAAAGCAATCTACTGAACTTGCCAGAACCACCTCTGGAGGGAGTCTATTCTACATTTTCACAGCTTTTACTGTGAAGAAACCTTTCCGTATTTGGAGATGAAATCCTTTTTCCTCTAGACGTAAAGAGTGCCCCCTTGTCCTCGGTGATGACCTTAAAGTGAATAACTCAACACCAAGTTCACAATATGGACCACTTATATATTTGTACATGTTGATCATATCCCCTTAATCTCCTCTTCTCAAGAGGGAATACATGCATAACTGCATATTCCAGATGAGGTCTTACTAATGGATCAGAAAAATTGGAATAAAGGGCTTGGGCTTTTTAGGCATGACTAAATGGGTAATTAACACATAAAAAGTTTATTAACCATTGCCGACCACTGCATGTACATATACGTCGGCAGAATGGCACAGCTGCGCAAATGGGCATACCTGTATGTCCCTTTGAATTTGGCGCCATGTGGCCACGTGCGCACCGGCGGCGGCACGTGCACAACCCTGCCGCAAGCTCAGTGACTGTGTCACGGGTCCCGCAGACTCAATATCCGTGCAGATACCCGCGATTGTCTTACGGAGCTGAAGAACGGGGAAATTCTGATGTAAACAAGCATTTCCCCGTTCTTCCTAGTGATGCTGATCACTGCTCCCTGTAATCGGGAGCGGTGATCAGTGTCATGACACGCTTAGCCCCCCCCACAGTTAGAATAACTCCCTAGGACACACTTAACCCCTGAGGCGCCCCCTCCTGGTTAACCCCTTCACTGCCAGTCACATTTACACAGTAATCAGTGCATTTTTAATCGTACTGATCGCTGTGTGAATGGTGCCAAAATAGCGCCAAAAGTGTCCAATGTGTCCGCCATAATATCGCAATCACGATAAAAATCGCAGATCGCCGCTATTACTAGTAAAAAAATGTTAATAAAAATGCCATAAAACTATCTCCTATTTTGTAGACGCTATAACTTTTGTGCAAACCAAACAATAAACGCTTATTGCAATTTTTTTTTAACAAAAATATGTAAAAAAATATGTATCGGCCTAAACTGAGGAAAAAAAAAATATATATTTTTTGGGGATATTGATTATAGCAAAATAAAAAATATTGCTTTTTTCTTTCTCGAACATCACGGGACACAGAGCCACAGTAATTACTGATGGGTTATATAGGGTATCACTGGTGATTGGACACTGGCACACCCTATCAGGAAGTTCAACCCCTATATAATCCCTCCCCTTGCAGGGATACCTCAGTTTTTACGCCAGTGTCTCAGGTGATGGACGTGTAAAGATGTGCTGTGCTGAGCTCCAAAGGGAATATCTTGATATCCTATACTGGGGCAAGCCAGGCAGACCGGATCCATTCAAAGTGTCCTTTCTAGGCCGAATTGGATGGCACCCGGGCCTTGTGTCCGAAGAAACAACACTTTACCTGTAATGCTTCTCTTTTTAGAGAGCTGGACCCCGCATATTAGAAAATGGTTTTCTAGCCTAATTTCTAGCTGGGTGCTTTACAGGTCCAGAACTGCAGGATCCCCCTATTCATAGGGGGCCCCAGTCTCTGACGGTTTTTTCAAATGGAGCCCACCGTGAGAGGTGAAGATTGGGTCTGTGTAAACTGAACCCTGCAGCTGGATAAGGTAAGAGGAGATTCCACAGAATTTTCTAATTCTAGTAGGTTTTCTCCTTTAAGGTAAATGCATGCTATGCCTATTGTGACCACCGGGGGCAGCCAAGAGCACATACCTTCACATGCTGATGTCTGTCTCAAGTGTTCATGCTGCACAAGTTTCACAGCGTCTCCAGCTGCAAGGTAGGAAGGATGGGGGGGATTTCTCAGGTCTGAATGTTCCCCCCAGGCTAGGGGGAGGCCACAGGGGTCTAGACAGCGGTTATACCGCTCAGGCACCGCCGCCATTGCCACCATTGCTGTTTTCAGGCAGGCCCTTCACTACCAGCCTCTCTCCCTCCTCACCCTCCCCCAGCCTTCCTCCATAGTGTTTCCGGAGGGTCGGCCAGCGTGGGAAGTGCTCGTTTTTTCAAAATTCGAGGGGGGGGGGGCGGGACGTCAGTACAGGTGCTTAGACTCCCACTCAGGCCAGCTGCAGGCTATTAAAGGCACTCTGTACAGGTGCACACAGCGTTTGGAGGGACACAGAGCTGACGGTCGCATGTAAGGTGGGACACAGGCATTCTCCTAGGCAGCATTTACTAAGGTAACACCAGACTGAGCATTGGGTAGCAAGGCTTTTAGCCAGACTACATCGCTCAGCAGGCAGTGTTCATTTTGGATACCTCACACCTTGTTGCTTTGCACTATGGGTAGAAGAGGTTCAAACACCCCAAGAACCAGAGACACTAGGGGATCTCGTTCAGGTTCTGAGGGCCCCCTGTCTGCAGCATCCTCCCCCCTGAATGGCCAGGGATGACTAGCCAGGGAGAGCCGTCTGAGTCAGGGGCTACACCTGCTTCTGGCACTTCAGCCCCTGTATATATTACACAAGAGGTTTTTTCCTCAACCATTAATGGTTTAGAGGAAAGATTATTGGCCGTGATTACAGCTTCACTCAGTGGAAGAAAATGCACTAGGCCTTCCTCTGTTCCCCTAGACCCTCAGGAAGAGGAGCTCTGGGATAAAGGAGACGTATCCCTTTCAGAGGATCGGGATGGGACAGATGATTCCTCTTTGGAGGAATCAGGTGGAGAGGGACCCTCTACGACTTCCCAAGAGGAGAAAGTCTTAGTGAAGATCCTTACTGGATTGGTCCGCTTCACATTTAAGTTGCCCGTACCTGAAACTGTTAAAGAATTCTCTTCTGCTTTGGGGTCACTGAAACCTTTCCAAGCAGCACAGGCTTTTCTTGTTCATAATTTACTTGATAAGCTCATTTATTCTGAGTGGGATCACCCAGACAAACGTTTTTTTCCGCCGAGAAAGTTTTCAACACTTCGATGGAAGAAAAGTTTATTAAAATGTGGGGAATACCGGCCATTGATGCCACCATTTCCTCCATAAATAATAGTCTGACTTGTCCTGTAGACAATGCTCAGATGCTCAGGGATCCTGTAGATAAAAAGATGGAATCCCTATCGAAGGATGTTTTTTCCTTAGCAGGTTCATTGGCTCAACCTGCAGTAGCAGCGATTGGAGTCTGTCAATACTTAAGAGACCATGTTAAGCAGGTCATCAAAGTATTACCTGAACAGCAGGCCCAGGGGTTTGCTAACCTTCCCGCGGCCTTATGCTTTGTGGTTGAAGCCATAAGAGATTCTATCGTGCAAACCTCCCGTCTTTCACTGGGGTTGGTGCATATACGTAGAATCCTATGGTTGAAAAATTGGTCAGCCGAAGCTCCTGGCGGGGTTTCCATTTCGTGGTGAAAGGTTGTTTGGAGAGGACTTGGATAACTATATCAAGAGAATCTCTTGTGGCAAAAGCACTCTCGTACCTGTTAAGAAGAAGAGTAATGCCGCGTACACACGATCAGACTTTCTGGCATACTTGGTCCGGCACACTTTCCGACGGACTTTGTCCGCCAGGTGCGCCGGACTTTAAACCACACACGACCAGACTTTCCGGCGGGCTAAGTCTGCCCGTCTTCCCGACGGACTTTCGCCGGAGTTACGGCGGACTTTCACATGGACAAGTCCGTTCATTTTGAACGTGACTCAGGTGCGACGGGACTAGAAAAGGAAGTCAATCTTGCCGATTGCATTTGCGAGATTGACACCTTGCGAGCCCATCGCAGTTCATACCAGGCCCTTAGGTCTGGTATGGATTATAAAGGGAAGCCCCTACGCTGAAAAAATGGCGTGGGGTCCCCCCTAAAATCCATACCAGAGCCCGATCCGAGCACGCAGCCCGGCCAGTCAGGAAAGGGGGTGGGGATGAGTGCCCCCCTCCTGAACTGTACCAAGCTGCATGCCCTCAACATGGGGGGTGGGTGCTTTGGGGGAGGGGGCACCCTGCGGGGGCCCCCCACCCCAAAGCACCTTGTTCCCATGTTGATGAGGACAAGGGCCTCTTGCCAACAACCCTGGCCATTGGTTGTTGGGGTCTGCAGGCGGGGGGGCTTATCAGAATCCGGGAGCCCCCTATAATAAGAGGGCCCCCAGATCCCGGCCCCCCCACCCTATGTGAATGAGTATGGGGTACATGGTACCCCTAACCATTCACCTAGGGAAAAAGTGTCAATAATAAAACACACTACACAGGTTTTTAAAACAATTTATTAAACAGCTCCGGGGGGTTTTCCTCCAGCTTCGGGGATCTTCCTCTGGCTTTGGGGGTCTTCTTCCGGCTTCGGGGGTCCCTCCGGTTACTCTTCTCCGGTTGGTTCTTCTCGGGTCTCTCCGGCCTCCTCTCCCGGTGTTCCAGTTCTTCGGCCGGCTCCTCCGCTGTCTTCAGGCAGCTCTCTTGCCAGCGGAGGTCCGGACTTCTTGTCTTCTTGTCTTCTTCCCTCTTCTCTTCTCCAGATGTTGACACGACGCTCTCTCCGGCTGGACTGCTCTCTGAGGGCTCCATTGTGACTTAGATAGGCGGAGACACCGCCCCCTTACGATGTCACAGTCCTTGGGCATGCTGGGACTGATGTTTTAGGGGGCGTGGTCATCACCCAGTGACCACGCCCCCTAAAACGTCACAGTCCCAGCATGCCCAGGGACTGTGACATCATAAGGGGGCGGGGTCTCCACCTATATAAGTCACAACGGAGCCCTCAGAGAGCAGTCCAGCCAGAGAGAGCGTCGTGTCAACATCTGGAGAAGAGAAGAGGGAAGAAGACAAGAAGACAAGAAGTCTGGACCTCTGCTGGCAAGAGAGCTGTTTGAAGACAGCGGAGGAGCCGGCCGAAGAACTGGAACACCGGGAGAAGAGACCGGAGAGAGCGGAGAAGAACCAACCGGACGCCGGGAGAAGAGGAACCGGAGGGACCCCCGAAGCCGGAAGAAGACCCCCAAAGCCGGAGGAAGACCCCCCGGAGCTGTTTAATAAATTATTTTAAAAACCTGTGTAGTGTGTTTTATTATTGACACTTTTCCCTAGGTGAATGGGTAGGGGTACCATGTACCCCATACTCATTCACATAGGGTGGGGGGGCCAGGATCTGGGGGCCCTCTTATTATAGGGGGCTCCCGGATTCCGATTACCCGCAGACCCCAACAACCAACGGCCAGGGTTGTCGGGAAGAGGCCCTTGTCCTCATCAACATGAGGACAAGGTGCTTAGGGGTGGGGGGGCCCCGCAGGGTGCCCCCTCCCCCAAAGCACCCACCCCCCATGTTGTGGGCATGCGGCCTGGTACGGTTCAGGAGGGGGGCGCTCGCTTGTCCCCACCCCCTTTCCTGACTGGCCGGGCTGCGTGCTCAGATCGGGGTCTGGTATGGATTTTAGGGGGGACCCCACGCCGTTTTTTGCCTGGTATGCACCGTGCTCGCCGCAATAGGAAAATTTGTTTTTCCTATTGCAGCGAGCGCGGAATCCAATACCCTGCCCTTGCATCATATCTGGTCCATCGGACCAGCATACAGACGAGCGGGCTTTCCGTCAGAAACTGAGTCCGATGGAAAGATTTAAAACATGTTTCTGGAAAAAGTCCGCCGGAAAAGTCCGCCGGAGCCTACACAAGGTCGGATTGTTCAGCGGACTCTGGTCCGCCGGACCAAGTATGCCGGAAAGTCCGCTCGTGTGTACGCGGCATAAGCATCCCTCTTTCAAACGGACTCTTTCCCCAGCGCCGGGGGCTTCAGCCTCCAGGCAGTCTCGATGGCCTCCTCCATCTGGGTCCAGTGACCAGAGTCAACCCCAGGGACAGAAGAAGTCCTGGGGGAAGAAGCCTACTAGGCAAAACACTAAGACCTCGACATGAGGGTGCGCCCCCGCTCACTCGAGTGGGGGGAAGACTGCGACAGTTCTCAGGGCTCTGGCAGGAGGATTTTCAGGACAGATGGGTAATCTCCACGGTAACCTTAGGGTACAAGCTGGAGTTTCAGGAATTTCCCTCTCCTCGGTTCCTCAGATCAAGTGTCCCCAGAGACCCAGAGAAGAAGCAGTCGCTCCTTCTAGCATTAGAGCGACTTTTGTCGCAGGAGGTCATTATGATGGTTCCTGCAAAGGACCAGGGATTGGGCTTCTATTCCAACCTTTTTACGGTCCAAAAACCAAATGGGGATGTCAGACCCATTCTGGATTTAAGGGATTTGAACCGATTCCTAAGGATTCAGTCCTTCCGCATGGAATCAGTTAGGACAGTAGTCTCTACCCTGCAGGGAGGAGAATTTCTGGCATCGATAGACATCAGAGATGCATATCTGCATGTGCCCATTTTTCCTGCTCATCAGAAGTTTCTGCGCTTCGAGGTAGGAGGGCGCCATTTCCAGTTTGTGGCTCTGCCTTTTGGGATAGCCACTGCACCTCGGGTGTTCACAAAGGTCTTGGCTCCTCCTCTGCCCAGACTAAGGGCTCAGAGTATAGCTGTCATAGCATACCTAGACGACCTGCTATTGATAGACCGGTCGGTAGCCTCTTTGAACGGAAACTTGAGATCCACAGTCAAGTATCTGGAACACCTAGGTTGGATCCTCAACCTAGAAAAATCTTTCCTAAAACCAGTAAGAAGACTGGAGTATTTAGTTCTAATCATGAATACAAGCCAGGAGAAAGTATTTCTACCTCAGGCAAAGATCATTGATTTAAGGGAGCTGATTCTGGCAGTCAGGACCAAGAAGGGTCCTTCTGTCCGCCTTTATATGAGGCTGCTAGGGAAGATGGTGTCTTCATTCGAAGCAGTTCCCTATGCTCAGTTTCATTCAAGAATGCTGCAACACAGTATTCTGTCAACCGGGAACAAGAAGGTTCAGGCATTAGACTTTCCGATGCACCTGTCGCATGCGGTGCGTCAGAGCCTCAATTGGTGGCTCATACCCGAAAACCTGCAGAAGGGGAAATCCTTTCTACCGTTTACCTGGAGGGTGGTAACAACAGATGCCAGTCTGTCAGGTTGGGGAGCAGTTCTGGAACAGTCAGCGGTTCAGGGGATATGGTCCAAGACGGAGAGGACCTTACCCATCAACATTCTGGAGATCCGGGCGGTATATCTAGCCCTAAAAGCCTGGACTCTCAGGTTACAGGGCTGCCCGGTCAGGATCCAGTCCGACAATGCCACAGCAGTGGCTTATGTCCATCATCAGGGAGGCACCCGGAGCCGAGCTGCTCAAAAGGAGGTGAACCAGATCTTAGTCTGGGCAGAGATGCATGTGCCATGCATATCGGCAGTTTTTATTCCAGGGATAGAGAACTGGCAGGCGGACTATCTAAGTCGCCAGCAGTTACTCCCAGGGGAATGGTCTTTACACCCCGACGTCTTTTGGGCCATATGCCAAAGATGGGGGGTCCCAGATGTAGATCTCTTTGCATCCCGATTCAACAAAAAGATAGACAGATTTGTGGCAAGGACGAGGGTTCCTCTTGCATGCGGGGCGGATGCGTTGGTGATTCCGTGGCATCAGTTCTCACTGATTTACGCATTCCCGCCTATTCTGCTACTGCCACGACTCCTTCGCAGGATCAGGCAGGAAAGAAAGTCGGTACTTCTGGTGGCCCCCGCTTGGCCCACAAGGACTTGGTATGCAGAAATAGTAAGGATGACGGTGGGTTGCCCGTGGACCCTACCAGTAGGCCCAGGCCTGTTATCTCAAGGTCCAGTGTTCCATCCTGCCTTACAAATGCTAAATTTGATGGTTTGGCTATTGAGACCCACATTCTGAAGAGTCGTGGGCTTTCAGGTCCTGTCATATCTAACTTGATTAATGCAAGGAAACCAGCTTCCAGGATGATTTATCATAGAGTCTGGAAAACTTATGTATCCTGGTGTGAATCCAGAGGTTGGCATCCCAGGAAATATGTCATAGGTAGAATTCTTGATTCTCTACAATTAGGATTAGAGATGAAGCTGGCCTTGAGTACCATCAAGGGCCAGGTCTCGGCTTTATCAGTATTATTTCAACGGCCACTTGCTTCGCATTCTTTGGTCCGAAACTTTATGCAGGGGGTGATGCGTCTTAATCCTCCGGTTAAAGCACCCCTAAACCCCTGGGACTTGAATTTGGTCCTGGCTGTGTTACAGAAACAGCCTTTTGAACCAATAAGTCAGATTCCTTTGGTCTTGTTGACAAGGAAGTTAATTTTTCTGGTGGCCATCTCTTCCGCTAGAAGAGTTTCAGAATTAGCAGCCCTTTCCTGTAAGGAGCCTTATTTGATTATACACAAGGATAGAGTGGTACTGCGCCCTCATCCTAGTTTTTTACCGAAGGTGGTTTCTGATTTTCATTTAAACCAAGACATTGTTCTGCCTTCCTTTTTTCCAGATCCCTGTTCTCCGGAAGAGAGATCTCTACATTCGTTGGATGTAGTAAGAGCAGTTAAGGCCTATCTCGGGGCAACTGCTCAGATTCGCAAGACGGATGTTTTGTTTGTGCTGCCAGAGGGTTCCAATAGAGGACAGGCAGCGTCAAAAGCTACCATTTCTAAATGGATTCGACAATTGATGATTCAAGCTTATGGTTTGAAACAGAAGATTCCTCCGTTTTAGATCAGGGCACATTCCACAAGGGCTATTGGTGCTTCTTGGGCAGAGCCTCTAAATCTGCAAGGCCGCAACCTGGTCTTCAGTTCATACATTCACCAGATTCTATCAGGTGGATGTGAGAAGGCATGAGGATATCGACTTTGGGCGTAGTGTGCTGCAGGCAGCGGTACAGGGTCCTCAGGTCTGATTACACCCTACTTGGTCGTGGTCCCCCCCTCAGGTAGCATTGCTCTGGGACATCCCATCAGTAATTACTGTGGCTCTGTGTCCCGTGATGTTCGAGACAGAAAATAGGATTTTTTAAAACAGCTTACCTGTAAAATCCTTTTCTTTCGGAGGACATCACGGGACATCAAGGTCCCGCCCCTCTTCTAATATACTATATTGCTTGGCTACAAAACTGAGGTATCCCTGCAAGGGGAGGGATTATATAGGGGGTTGAACTTCCTGATAGGGTGTGCCAGTGTCCAATCACCAGTGATACCCTATATAACCCATCAGTAATTACCCACGGATATTCCGGCATCCGTGGGTTGGATGTTAAGTCCTTTGACGCCCTGGGGGAGGGGCGAAAGGCGTCGATGAAACATCCGGCTCACGTCTAACCAGTGACGCTTCTTCCTGTTTCCGTGGAACGGACGCTGTAAGCGGTGATCGTAGAAGTTTTCTGACATGCCTGATTGCAACCGAGGATTCTGTGAGTAGCGCTGTGATGCGCAAGTGACCTTTCTAGCTCCGCAATACTTCACCATATTGCTTCTCTCTTTGTTTTTTGGGTCGACATCTGCAAGTATATTATCTATTTATTATGAACATCAGCCATTTCATATCTATATCTACATCAGAGGCATCACTTTATAACATCCATGGGGATTGACTGACAGCACAGGGTGAATAACTGCGGTTTGCTTTCCAGTGAGGCTGTTGGTAAGAACTCTGTGTAGCAGCCCAGCTGATGGTATTTATTTAGGACTATTTATCAGCATTTATTGTAACTTTGTTAGTACACAATATACCTCTCACTTTTTTCAGCAATTGGGTAGCACCGATTGCATTTTTTTTGTAATTTGCACTTTATATATGTGTTATATTGGCAAGTAGCAGCTGATTTGTGTATTGCACTCACTGTATATCTTTATCCACTACCTATGTTATTTATGGATTTATGTGTAGTAATATCGCACCAAGCACTTTATATATAGTTTATTTATGGTGTGGTCACATATTTTTTACCAGCGCTGTATATGTTTTGTTTTTTTAGTATAACAAAGTTTTATAGTTCATACTAATACATAGTCATAGAAGAATAACATGAAACATTTGGAGGTGAATAACCACTCGTTCCAGAGTAAAATTCAAAAATCCTGATTTTGACTATGTAACAGGTTATGATGGTAAAGGTATCCTGGGCTCTACATGTTACGCACCTTGATAGTAAATATTTCTATTATTGTTACTTGTGCACTGTTATAGTTTATCATGTTACATACGTCCCCATAGTCTACTGGTTTATTCTTGGTGCCTTCTGCATGTGACCAGTCAGTTAACTTCGCTAGGGGTCTCCACAAGCACAATGCTCTATTAACAATGTTTTTTTTAATATTGATTTGATGTATATTGTAGATTTGTTTATTTGATTTCATTGTATTTACTTTGTTTCTATTTAGTAGGTCCATTGATGCTCCTGAATAGGGATGAGCTTTATGTTTGGGTCGAATATAAGTTCAACTCAAACATTGGCTGTTCACCTGTTCGCCGAACAGCGAACAATTTCGGGTGTTCATGGCAAATTTGAAAGCCGCGGAACACACTTTAAAAGTCTATGGAAGAAATCAAAAGTGCTAATTTTAAGGGTTATATGTATGGTATTGTCAAAAAAAGTGTTTGGGGACCTGGGTCCTGCCCCAAGGAACATGTATCAATGCAAAAAAAAGTTTTAAAAACGGCCGTTTTTTCGAGAGCAGTGATTTTAATAATGCTTAAAGTGAAACAATAAAAGTGAAATATTCCTTTATATTTCGCACCTGGGGGTGTCTATAGTATGCCTGTAAAGTGGCACATGTTTCCCGTGTTTAGAACAGTCTGAGAGCAAAATGACATTTCTAAAGGAAAAAAGTCATTTAAAACTACTTGCGGCTATAATGAATTGCCGGGTCCCACAATACACATAAAATTTAATTGATACAAATGGCATGGGATTCCCTCACAGACCATTACCAGGCCATTTGGGTCTGGTATGAATATTAAGAGGAACCCGAACCAAAATTAAAAAAAAAATGCGTGGGGGTCCCCCCAAATTCCATACCAGGCCCTTCAGGTCTGGTATGGATATTAAGGGGAACCCCGCACCAAAATAAAAAAGTGGCATTGGGCTCCCCCTCAAAATCCATACCAGACCTCTGGTATGGATTTTAAGGGGAACCCCGCACCAAAATGTAAAAAAAAATGGCGTGGGGGTCCCCCAAAAATCCATACCAGACCCTTATCCGAGGACGCAACCTGGCAGGCTACAGGAACAGAGGGGGCATGAGAGAGTGCCCCCCTCCTGAACCATACCAGGCCACATGCCCTCAACATGTTGAAGGGGACAAGGGCCTCATCCCCACAACCCTTGCCCGGTGGTTGTGGGGTTCTGCGGGTGGGGGTCTTATCGGAATCTTGAAGCCTCCTTTCACAAGGGGACCCCCAGATCCCAGCCCCTCCCTGTTTGAATTCATAATGGGGTACAAGTACACCTACCATTTCACAAAAAAGTGTCAAAAATGTTAGACAATAGCCAGTTTTTGACAATTCCTTAAAATGTAAATATATAAATGTCTTCTTCTTTCCCTGTTTCTTCTTCCATCTTCTTCTGGTCTTCCTTCGGTTTTCTTCTTCTTCCTCCATCTTGTTCTTCCCCCACTTCTTCCTCTATCTTCCTCTGTTTCTTCCTCCGGTCTTCTCCTCCGGCATCTTCCTCTGGCTTCTTCTTCCCCGCTTCGTCCTCCGGACGATCCGACTCAATGGGAGTCTCCTGCTGTGTGACACTTCTGTTCTTGTGACAGCTCTTATATAACTGAGGGCGGGGTCACCCAGTGACCCGCCCCCCTCTGATGCACTGGGACTTCCCTATGGCTTCCACCATGGTGTCAGAGGGGGCGGGGTCACCCATTGGGTGACCCCGCCCCCCTCTGACACCATATTATATAAGAACATACACCATATATAAGAGCTGTCACAAGAACAGAAGCGTCACACAGCGGGAGACTCCCATTGAGGCGGATCGTCCTGAGGACAAAGCGGGGAAGAAGAAGCCGGAGGAAGATGCTGGAGAAGAAGACCAGAGGAAGAAGCAGAGGAAGAAGCCACAGGAGCAATCTTTTCTCAGAGACAAGGACCTAAGGCCATCTTACATCCAGTTGCATTTGCTTCCCGGAAACTTAGTGCGGCAGAATTAAATTACGACGTAGGTGACAGGGAGCTGCTGGCCATAAAATTTGCCCTGGAAGAATGGAGGTACTTACTTGAGGGGGCACTTCATCCAGTGATGATTTTCACAGATCACAAGAATCTTGAGTACCTCCGAACAGCAAAACGCCTCAAACCCAGACAAGCTCGTTGGGCCTTGTTCTTTTCGCGCTTCAACTTCCACATCTCCTACAGACCTGGCATAAAGAATGGGAAAGCAGACGCCCTTTCCCGGATGTTCTCAGCAGACCTCCAGACTTCAGAACCAAGCACAATTCTTGCACCTCAAAATTTTCTTGGAGTGACACAGACAGATTTAATGTCTTCTATCAAGAAGTCGTCCAATACATGTACGGATCCGGAGGTACAATCCCTGAGGAAAGACGAAGGTCTCTTTTGGGTCCGGGACAAAATTTTTGTACCTCAACAGACTCGGTTAACCGCTCTCAAGATGTGCCACGACCATAAATTGGCCGGCCACTTCGGAGTTAGGAAGACAGCTGACCTGATCTCTCGCTCCTTCTGGTGGCCGGGTTGGAGACGGGATTGCAGGTAATATGTGGCCTCTTGTCTCCTGTGTCAACGCAACAAGGGCCAAAACACCAGATCCTGGGGTATACTTAAACCACTACCTATTCCAGAGTGACCATGGTCCGACGTATCTGTGGATTTCATTGTGGACCTACCAGCCTCAGAAGGCTACACTACCATTTTTGTTGTGGTCGACCGTCTGTCCAAGATGGCCCACTTTCTGCCTATGATAGGTACTCCTTCCGCAGTAGAAACAGCCAATGTTTTCCTGAAAGAGGTCATAAGACTTCACGGGGTACCAAGGAGTGTAGTGTCTGACAGAGGCGTGCAATTCACATCCAAATTTTGGAAAGAACTCTGTAAAGCCCTGGATATTAAAGTTTGCCTCTCATCAGCCTACCACCCTCAGAGCAATGGCCAAACGGAGAGAACAAATCAAACTTTAGAGCAGTATCTCCGTTGCTTCTGTTCAGGATCTCAGGATGATTGGGCAAAACTCCTTCCATACGCAGAGTTTGCGTATAACAACTCAGTTCACGCGGCTACCAACCAAACGCCCTTTTGGGCCAACTGCGGGTTCCATCCCACGTTCTTGACTAAGGACACTCCTGAGATAACGGTCCCTGCAGTACAAGACAGAATAACATCCTTGCAAACTAACTTCCAAGAAATCCAAAGCATGCTACAGAGAGCTCAAAGGGCCTACAAGGAGCAGTATGACCGAGGTAGGAAGGAAAACCCAACATTTAACATAGGGGAAGAAGTTTGGTTGTCCACCTCTAATCTCAAGCTACAGTTGCCATCCCGAAAACTGGGACCTAAATTTATTGGCCCTTTTCCTATCAAAAGGATCATCAATCCTGTGGCCATGGAGTTAGCTCTGCCTAAAACGTACAAGATCCATCCTGTCTTCCACGTATCTCTATTGAAGCCTGTTGTATGCAGTCCATTTCCAGAAAGAGGAGAGGTTCCTCCCCCACCAATCAGGGTGGACGGGGAGAATGAGTTTGAGGTGGAGGCTATCCTGGGTTGTAGAAAGAAGGGCAGACAGCTACAGTACCTGATCCAATGGAAAGGATACCCACCTGAAGACAATTCATGGGAGCCTGCGAAGAATCTACATGCCCCTCGCTTGATTCAAACCTTTCATCGAAACCATCCGGAGTTGATGTCTAGCCTGGGCGTCCAGTGTCCGCCCTTAGGAGGGGGGCACTGTCACGAAGGACAAGTCGCCTCCGTTCGCCGGGCTGCGGGGCGCATGCGCAGGGGGTTGTTATTGAGACGTGCACCCGTTCGCGGCCTGATGGTGCAGCGCGCGCGGGGGCACGGCGGCCCGCGTGTGCGCGCCGTCGCCCCTGCGGGTGCCCAGTAGCGTGTCATGCTGACGCGCTCACTGGGAGGCTACTTTAGACGACACCAGCACCCAGTCGGGTTGCTGGTTTGTCGTCAGCTGTACCCTGCCTTGTGTTTGAACTCCTGCTTCCTGTCTCTCAGTTTAACCGACCTTCTGCTTGTATAACGACCACTCTCTGCCTGCTGGATACCCTGATCTTCTGCTTGTTAAACGACCACTCTCTGCCTGCTGGATACCCTGATCTTCTGCTTGTTAAACGACCACTCTCTGTCTGCCGGATACCCTGATCTTCTGCTTGTTTAAATGACTACCCTTTGTCTGCTGGATACCCTGACCCTCTGCCTGTTTAAAGGATCACTCCTGACCTGCTGGATACCCTGACCTCTGCCTGTGTTTTCAACCATACTCTCCACGGGGCTGACACCCCCTGATCCCCTCAGTCATAAGGACTTCCTAACTGTCAGTTTAATACCTCTTTACCTTTGCTCCTTGCACTATTAGGTACTCCGATCCTGCACGGCTCCGCCAGGAGACTTCCCACCATCCAAGCAATCCTGAGCCTTCCCACAGCTTTACCGGAGACCCGTGCCTCCGCGTGCTTCCGATCCCCTGTCTCACTCTCGGGGGTTCGGGTGCACGTGGTCGTAAGGGCAAGCCGCTCTCGGCATCTCGGCCTCGGTGAGTATTGACGTGACAGTATGCCTTTAATATTCTCGTTCGATCATAGGCAACGTAGTAGGGGTTCTAGGGTTAAAATAAAAAGGATAGGGGACAGTGGACACCCTTGCCTCGTTCCATTCCGGATGGAGAAGGCGTCTGACAGGTGGCCGTTGACTTTGACTTTTGCTGTTGGTGTGGTGTATAGGGACATAATTAGGTTGAACATTCGGTTCTGTAGACCTAAGTGGCGTAAAACCGCCCCCCAGGTAGTCCCAAGCCAGCCTGTCAAAGGCCTTCTCAGCATCCAGGGATAGAAAGAAGCCTCTTTGTTTTTGGGAGGTTAGCCAATGGTTTAAGTTAATTGCCTTAATGGTGTTGTCCCTGGCCTCTCTGCCAGGAACAAATCCAACCTGGTCTTTCCCTATTATTGCGGGAAGGAGGGGAAGGAGCCGGTTTGCTAAAATTTTGGCAAATAATTTAGGATCTACATTGAGTAGGGAGATTGGTCTGTAACTGGTGACTGATGTGGCGTCCTTCCCCTCCTTCGGGATGACCGTGATATGCGCTTCTAGTAATCTGTGAAAGGGTAATGTTGTTGAGGTTAGGGAGTTGAATGTCTTCAGAAATGGGGCTGAGAGTATATCTACAAATGTCTTGTAATAAGGTGCTGAAAAGCCGTCTGGGCCCGGGCTTTTGCCCGTTTTTAGTTGTTTAATCGCTCTTTTGAGTTCCTCCTCGGATATGGGGTTGTCTAAGTCGCGGGCATCTTCCCAGGGTATGGGTTTGGGGCTGAACTTTTTGAGGAAGTCTGTAATAAGGGCTTTTCTAGAGGTTTGGCCTACAGTTGCTTCGGATTGCTGTGGTATATTATAAAGTTCTGTGTAGTAGCGTTCAAATTGAGATGCTATGTCTGCTGAATTCGAGCTCGAGTTGCCTAAAGGGTCTTTTATGGTGTGGATGTTAGTGCTAGCTTTCTTAGTTTGGATAGCTCTGGCTAGTAGTCTCTCGCATTTGTTTCCCTGTTCATTAAATAGCTTTTGACTTAGCATAAATTTGCGTCGGGTTTTGCGGTTGAGGACTTCCAGGAGAAGTTTCCTAGTTTGTGTAAGTTCTAGGTATGTGTCTTGTGTCTGCGACTGCTTGTGAAGTAGTTCTAGTCTCTTTATTTTGTTAATTAGTTCCCGCATAGTTGTTTGTTGTGCTTTTTTCCGATTGGCCTTAAGTGTGAGAAATTCCCCTCGGATGACACACTTGTGTGCCTCCCAAAGGGTGAGAGGTGCTGTTTCGGAGTTGTCATTTTCCCTGAAGTAGTTGCCTAGGCTAGTGCGGATGCGATTGGTGTCAATTTCTGAATTGAGGAGAGATGGGTCTAGACGCCATATCTTCGTGACCAAGTTTCTTTCCGGGAAGATAAGGAAGAGGGTAATCGGGTGATGATCTGAAAGGAGTAGGGGTTCAATGGTAGCAGATTTTAAGAAGGGAAGATCTTTTTGGGAGAGAAAGAGGTAGTCTAGCCTGGAGTACCTGTTATGAGGTGCGGAGAAGAAAGAGTAATCTTTTCCATTCGGGTGTAGGGCACGCCATGTGTCGTGTAGAAGGAGTTCCTGTATTTGTATCTTAATTTGTCTCAGTGCTCTGTAAGGTAGGGTGGAGGACCCTGATGAGGAATCTAGGATGGGCTGAAGTGTCACATTAAAATCGCCCCCAAGGATTGTAATCCCTGATTGAAAGCCTGCGAGGGTGGTTGCGATAGAGCGGAAGAAACTGACCTGGGCAGTATTGGGGCTGTAAATATTTGCTAAAGTGACCGTCCGATTATGGATGACTCCCTTTAGAAATAAATAGCAGCCCTCTGGATCTACTAGGGAATCTGTCAGTTGCCAAGGAAGGTTTTTAGAGAGCAAAATCGAGACCCCCTTCGTTTCGACTAGAGAGTTGGTGGCATGGAAGGAAGTAGGGTACATACGGCTTGCGAGTTTAGGGGGTGTTATTCGTGCGGAAGTGAGTTTCTTGCAGAAACACCACATCTGCTTTCAATTTACTCATCATGCTGAGGATTTGACTATGCTTCTCAGGGATATTTAGCCCTTTAACATTTTGAGAGACCACTTTGAGAGTGTTGTGTTGTGGATTAGAATGTAGGGGAGCCATGGTATTTGGGTATTACCCGGTTGATGTATTAGTCACGAGGTGGGGTTGCAGTTTACAAATGTGACCAATGTGAGTAGGTGGAATCTGTGGAGAATTATACGTCCTTAAAAGGTTTTTAATCGTTACAGTGGGGAATGCTACGGTGGAGACTGGGGGGGGGGGTGAAACCCAGATATAGGAAGGGGGGAGGGGAGAGGGTGGGAGAGAGGGTATGGGATGGGGGGGTTGAGAGAAAGAAGGGAGGAGGTTAGTCAAGTGGGGTTTTTTAGCGAGGAGTAAGATGTACTTACCGGAGGTAAAAGTAGTCCAGCTACCTTACCCTGTTAAGGGTTGAAACGTCCGGTGTGGGTCAACTAGGATAGTCACTGTCCTGTTGTGTGGAGGAGTGGAAAGTGTCCGGAGGAAGGTTTGTGAAATGTCCTGTCCGTGGGAGGTCATCGTAGGTCTATTCAACTTGTATGGAGGGAGCCTGCTTTCATAGCAAAGGAAAAAGACGTGGTGGTATCATTAACAGTCAACATTATAGACAATTGAAACATTAAACTTTAGACTTTGTACCGAGAGAGTATCTCGCTATGCTAGTAAACTCGGGGAGGTCGCCACCCTGACAGCAAGTATAAAGGCACAGGAAGAGTTGTAATACTAAACCATCTATAAACATATCTTAATAATAATATTGATACTAATAACAGTAATAATTTTAATAATGAGTCGGACTTAGTGCAAATTATGACCTTGTGCTTGGTAATGGGGATTTACTGGGGCGTGAGGTAGAGCAGCTTCAAGAAGGCTAGCTCGCTATAATTTAGAGGGGTAATTTGGCTATGGGGGGGGGGATGAGTATGGATTCATTGATGTTTAGGTGGATGAATTGGCCTAGATATGGTCCAATCAGAGGGTGAAGACAGAACCTCACCTCAAGCGGTTGCGCTTCCCAAGAATGGTCCATAGCTGTTCATGGTAATAATCATCAATGAGTTAGGTATATAGTGGCCTTTTATGGGTATTCAGTTGTCAGTACAAAACTCAGCGGTTTTAGCCCTAGAGTTGCTAGTTCAATGGAACCTGTCTACCATTAGGAAGCTCGTCCCACATGGAAGTCTCTGGTATGTGTACAGCGAGTAGGGGTGTGCTGTTTAAGGAGATAAAACATTTTCCATGCGGGACGAGCCCCCCTTCTTCCCGATACACATAGCAAGTAATTTAGCACAAGTATATTCAAAAGCATGAAGTATAAGTAAGGAAAAAAAAAGCAGAAAAGAAAGAACTCTATATGTAAATCGGAGCACAGTGGAGTACCGTAAGTTAAGCATCTAGCTTGTACTTGTCTCGGGTGCTCAGTCCATCTCATTGGTGTATCATCTTTGGTCTGAAGTAGGTACCTGGTTGTGTGGGGGGGTTAGGGAGGATAGAGAAGGGGAGGGAAGGGGGGGGGGGAAGGAAATGGAGAAAGGAGACCCAAGTGGTGCTATTAACTGCAGCGGAGGACTTCATGTGGATGATGGGGATCTATCCCAGTCTGACAATCATAGGCTTAATAAAGGCTGACGGTTGAGTAAGGGTATTGGTGGGTTGCATGGTAGCCAGTTATTCGATCAGTTAATGTTCCACTGGTGATGTATTGGCTTAAGTTCTGCTTCTTAGAGGTGTACTTTGGGTTCTGTTGGGGTCTGTGCAAGAGGGTTATCTCTCTGGGGAGGATGTCTGGTTGTTGAGCTGGTATGGAGAGAGAAAGCATGGGATCTTCAGGGGTTTCTACACTTGTAGAAATGCAGTAGTGTCTATCTGTATATGGGGGGGCAAGTCCGAGTCGAGTTTTAAATAGGCCATTGCCGGATGGATTTCAGGCGCCAGTCATTTTGTTGTCCTGTCCTGGTTCTATGGCGCTGGGGCTTGGGTTGGGGTGGCGACCTAAGAAAGAAGGCAACTCTGAACATGAGTTGTGCTGTTCTCAAGTATTTGGACAGGAGTCATTAAGACTGATCTGGCCTGGCCCGCCTGTGGGCCGGGGATGCTGTTGGGCTTTGTCGATCTCTATCCAGCTGATCCCTCTGAGGAAGTGGTCTTGGAGAGAATGATCTGCGCCTTCTAATGTGGAATTCATCTCTTACCGGGATAGCTTCCATGGAGTTGGTTCTTTGGAGCTGGGGGGTGTGAAAAGCTTTATACCAGTCCGGGAGTTCGATGAATGGTATCTGTAGTGTATTGCAGAACCCCCTGAGTAGGGATGAGCCGAACACCCCCCTGTTCGGTTCGCACCAGAACATGCGAACAGGAAAAAAGTTTGTTCGAACATGCGAACACCGTTAAAGTCTATGGGACACGAACATGAATAATCAAAAGTGCTAATTTTCAAGGCTTATATGCAAGTTATTGTCATAAAAAGTGTTTGGGGACCTGGGTCCTGCCCCAGGGGACATGGATCAATGCAAAAAAAAGTTTTAAAAACGGCCGTTTTTTCAGGAGCAGTGATTTTAATAATGCTTAAAGTCAAACAATAAAAGTGTAATATCCCTTTAAATTTCGTACCTGGGGGGTGTCTATAGTGTGCCTGTAAAGGGGCGCATGTTTCCTGTGTTTAGAACAGTCTGACAGCAAAATGACATTTTGAAGGAAAAAACTCATTTAAAACTACCCGCGGCTATTGCATTGCCGACAATACACATAGAAGTTCATTGATAAAAACGGCATGGGAATTCCCCAAAGGGGAACCCCGAACCAAAATTAAAAAAAAAAAAATGACGTGGGGGTCCCCCTAAATTCCATACCAGGCCCTTCAGGTCTGGTATGGATATTAAGGGGAACCCCGGCCAAAATTTAAAAAAAAAAATGACGTGGGGTTCCCCCTAAATTCCATACCAGACCCTTCAGGTCTGGTATGGATTTTAAGGGGAACCCCGCGCCAAAAAAAAAAAAAAAAACGGCGTGGGGTCCCCCCAAAAATCCATACCAGACCCTTATCCGAGCACGCAACCTGGCAGGCCGCAGGAAAAGAGGGGGGGACGAGAGTGCGGCCCCCCTCCCTCCTGAACCGTACCAGGCCACATGCCCTCAACATTGGGAGGGTGCTTTGGGGTAGCCCCCCAAAACACCTTGTCCCCATGTTGATGAGGACAAGGGCCTCATCCCCACAACCCTGGCCGGTGGTTGTGGGGGTCTGCGGGCGGGGGGCTTATCGGAATCTGGAAGCCCCCTTTATCAAGGTGACCCCCAGATCCCGGCCCCCCCCTGTGTGAAATGGTAAGGGGGTACATAAGTACCCCTACCATTTCACGAAAAAAGTGTCAAAAATGTTAAAAATGACAAGAGACAGTTTTTGACAATTCCTTTATTTAAATGCTTCTTCTTTCTTCTATCTTCCTTCATCTTCTGGTTCTTCTGGCTCTTCTGGTTCTTCTGGTTCTTCCTCCGGCGTTCTCGTCCAGCATCTCCTCCGCGGCATCTTCTGTCTTCTTCTCCTCGGGCCGCTCCGCACCCATGGCATGGGGGGGAGGCTCCCGCTCTTCTCTTCTTCTCTTCTTCTCTTCTTCTCTTCTTCTCTTCTTCTTCATTTTCTTCTCCGGGCCGCTCCGCAATCCATGCTGGCATGGAGGGAGGCTCCCGCTGTGTGACGGCGCTCCTCGTCTGACAGTTCTTAAATAACGGGGGGGCGGGGCCACCCGGTGACCCCGCCCCCCTCTGACGCACAGTGACTTGACGGGACTTCCCTGTGACGTCACGGGGAATGCCACAGGGAAGTCCCGTCAAGTCACCGTGCGTCAGAGGGGGGCGGGGTCACCGGGTGGCCCCGCCCCCCGTTATTTAAGAACTGTCAGACGAGGAGCGCCGCCACACAGCGGGAGCCTCCCTCCATGCCAGCATGGATTGCGGAGCGGCCCGGAGAAGAAAATGAAGAAGAAGAGAAGAAGAGAAGAAAAGAAGAAGAGAAGAAGAGAAGAGCGGGAGCCTCCCCCCCATGCCATGGGTGCGGAGCGGCCCGAGGAGAAGAAGACAGAAGACGCCGCGGAGGAGATGCTGGACGAGAACGCCGGAGGAAGAACCAGAAGAACCAGAAGAGCCAGAAGAACCAGAAGATGAAGGAAGATAGAAGAAAGAAGAAGCATTTAAATAAAGGAATTGTCAAAAACTGTCTCTTGTCATTTTTAACATTTTTGACACTTTTTTCGTGAAATGGTAGGGGTACTTATGTACCCCCTTACCATTTCACACAGGGGGGGGGCCGGGATCTGGGGGGTCACCTTGTTAAAGGGGGCTTCCAGATTCCGATAAGCCCCCCGCCCGCAGACCCCCACAACCACCGGCCAGGGTTGTGGGGATGAGGCCCTTGTCCTCATCAACATGGGGACAAGGTGTTTTGGGGGGCTACCCCAAAGCACCCTCCCAATGTTGAGGGCATGTGGCCTGGTACGGTTCAGGAGGGAGGGGGGGCCGCACTCTTGTCCCCCCCTCTTTTCCTGCGGCCTGCCAGGTTGCGTGCTCGGATAAGGGTCTGGTATGGATTTTTGGGGGGACCCCACGCCGTTTTTTTTTTTTTTTTTGGCGCGGGGTTCCCCTTAAAATCCATACCAGACCTGAAGGGTCTGGTATGGAATTTAGGGGGAACCCCACGTCATTTTTTTTTTTTAATTTTGGCCAGGGTTCCCCTTAATATCCATACCAGACCTGAAGGGCCTGGTATGGAATTTAGGGGGACCCCCACGTCATTTTTTTTTTTTAATTTTGGTTCGGGGTTCCCCTTTGGGGAATTCCCATGCCGTTTTTATCAATGAACTTCTATGTGTATTGTCGGCAATGCAATAGCCGCGGGTAGTTTTAAATGAGTTTTTTCCTTCAAAATGTCATTTTGCTGTCAGACTGTTCTAAACACAGGAAACATGCGCCCCTTTACAGGCACACTATAGACACCCCCCAGGTACGAAATTTAAAGGGATATTACACTTTTATTGATTGACTTTAAGTATTATTAAAATCACTGCTCCTGAAAAAACGGCCGTTTTTAAAACTTTTTTTTGCATTGATCCATGTCCCCTGGGGCAGGACCCAGGTCCCCAAACACTTTTTATGACAATAACTTGCATATTAGCCTTTAAAATTAGCACTTTTGATTTCTCCCATAGACTTTTAAAGGGTGTTCCGCGGCATTCGAATTTGCCGCGAACACCCCAAATTGTTCGCTGTTCGGTGAACTTGCGAACAGCCAATGTTCGAGTCGAACATGAGTTCGACTCGAACTCGAAGCTCATCCCTACCCCTGAGATCTTCCGGGACTTTCAGATTGGCAGTGCGTCCAGCATTTGATGCAGATAGGCAAAAGGGAAATTTCCAGCGATATTGGATCCCCTTATGGCGTAGTAGGTCGAGCAGCGGGCGCAGGTCTCTTCTGTTTTGCAGGGTTATGGGGGACAGATCTTGAAAAATCTTGATTTCTGCTCCCTGGTACAGTAAGCTGCGGCATTCCCTAGCTCTTCTCAAGATGTCTTCCTTCAATCTGAAAATTTATTAGGCAGCATATCACATCCCTGGGAGGATCTGAGTCTTTGCCTCTAGGTTTAAGAGCTCTGTGTAGACGCTCATATTCAATGGGGGTCTCAGGGGGTCTACCCAGCAAATCGTTGAAGATCTGGATTGTGGCCTGTGTTATGTGGTTCTGCTCAACGGATTCAGGCATACCCCTTACCCGTACATTATGGCAGCGTCCGCGGTTGTCCAGATCTTCCATGTGTCTGTGTAAGTCTCTAAGCTGGCTATTGTACATCTGAGATGAGTGCTGTAGCTGTTGTAAGGCGGCATCATGGCGGGTTGTGGTTGTTTCTAGATCATCAATCCGCATATGCATCGATTGGATATTTCTCCTGAGATCTGTAAAAGCAGCAGCAAAAGAATCTTTTATGTCTGCTACTACCGATCTGAGATCACTCATGTTAAGTGGTCGGGTGGCAGAGGGGCTCTCCGTGCGCTGAGAGCTTCTCCTGGCAGGGCTGAGGCTGGAGGAGCGTGCTCCGGAGTAGGCCGGAGTTGAAGCCGGGGCCTCGCGTGATCGCGGCCGGAATATTTCCGGAATATTGTGTCCGGAGAGCGAGTCCGTGCCTCTGGGGGATCGGGACCGGGACTGTGATGTTTTGTCCTTTGGTTTCCCCATGTTAGCTGCGATTAAGGGCTCCTTTAGTCAGCTTGCAGGACCTCCGTGGGACAGAGCGAGGAGTTCAGGCAGCCATTCCCGTTCGGCACCAAGCCACGCCCCCCACTAAAATTCTATTCAAGGTCTTACTAATGATTTGTACAGGGGCAAAATGATATCTCTCTCTCTGGAGTCCATAACTGTCCTAATACAAGAAAGGACTTTGCTCGCTTTGGAGACCACAGCTTGGCATTGCATGCTATTTTTGAGCTTATGCTCTAACAAAACCCCCAGATCCTTCACCATTGATTCCCCAAGTTGTACTCCCCCTAGTATGTATGATGCATGCATATTCTTAGCCCCCAAGTGCATAACTTTACATTTATCAACATTAAACCTCATTTGACACATAGTTGCCCAATTACACAGAGCATTGAGGTTGGCTTGTAAATTGGAGACATCCTGGAAGGACGTTATTCCACTGCATAGCTTAGTGTCATCTGCAAAGACAGAAATGGTACTTTTAGTACCAGACCCTATATCATTTATAAAGATATTAAAAAGTAGGGGTACCAACACTGAACCTTGGGGTACACCACTGATAACCTTAGACCATTTAGAGGAAGAATCATTTACCACTACTCTCTGAATTCTGTCTTTTAGCCAGTTTTCTATCCATTTACAAACTGATATTTCCAAGCCTGTAGACTTTACCTTACACATGAGCCATGTGTGGTTAACTGTGTCAAATGCTTTTCCAAAATTCAAGTATACCACGTCCACAGCCACCCCTCTGTCCAAGGTTTTACTTACCTCTTCAAAAAAAGAAATCAGATTTGTTTGACAACTTCTGTCTTTCATGAATGAATGAATGATTTGTAAAGCGCTGCAAATGCGAACTGAATCGCCTCAAGGCGCTAAATGCGTTAGTGTTGACCAGCTTCTTAGAAGAGGAAGGTTTTGAGTTTTTTCCTGAAGGCCAGATGGTTTTCTTCCATGCGGATGTGAGTCGGAAGAGCATTCCATAGCCGAGGTCCCTGGACTGCGAATCTGCGTTCTCCCCTTGCTTTGTAGCGATTTTTGGGAACGAGGAGGATGTTTTGGTTGGATGATCGCAAATTGCGATTGGGTGTGTAGTGTTTTATTTTCTCTCGGAGGTATTGGGGGGCGTTACCTTGCATGCATTTGTGGGTGAGGCAGAGCATCTTGAATGTGATCCGATTCTTTACCGTTAGCCAATGTAGGCTCCTCAGGGATGGGGAGATGGACTCCCAGGGTTTTTTTCCTGTTATCAGCCTTGCCGCCGCGTTTTGAATGGCCTGTAGGCGCGCAAGCTGATATTGGTGTAAGCCCATGTAGAGTGAGTTTGCGTAGTCAAGACGGGAATTGATGATTGTTCCAACTACTGCTGCTTTGTCCTTTTCTGGGATAAAGGGAATGAGTCTGCGTAGCAGGCGGAGGAGATGGTGAGAACCGCTAACTACTGACCCTATTTTTGCATCCATTGTCATTTCTGAGTCAAAGATCACTCCGAGACTCTTGGCTTTGGTGCTCGGAGAGATGGTCTGTCCGAAGATGGTGGGAGGTGTCCATGGGGTCTTGGATTTGGGATTTTGGTTAGCGTGTAGGAGAAGAAGTTCTGTTTTTGACCCGTTGAGTTTGAGGGAACTAATGGTCATCCAGTCATCTATCAAAGTGAGACACTTCTCTAGTTGTTGATGGTGGTCTTTTTGTCCGGTGATGCGGAAGTAGATTTGGGTATCGTCAGCGTATGAGTGGAAGCAGAGGTCTGATTTTTTTGATGATTTTGAGGAGTGGGCGGATGTAGATGTTTAATAGCACTGGCGACAAAGGTGAACCCTGGGGGACTCCACAGGAAATTGTCTGGCTGTCAGAGGTAAATGCTCCCAGTTTCACTGTCTGCGAGCGATTCTCTAAGAAGGATGCAAACCATTTTAGACTCAAATCTGTGGCTCCTGCAACTTCTGTGAGGCGGACCAGTAGAGTATTGTGGTCCACTGTATCAAATGCTGCACTAAGGTCTAGCAATATCAGGAGACATGATTCTCCGTCATCTGCTGCTTCAAGGGCATCATCCCATATTTTTAGAAGTGCCATTTCTGTGCCATGGCCTGGGCGGAAGCCTGATTGTAATGTGTCCAGAAGTTGATGTGTGTCCAGGTGGCGTTGTAACTGTTGTACTACCGCTTTCTCCATAATCTTGGTGATGGTGCTAAGGCTTGTTATCGGTCTGCGGTGGTTAGGGTCCTTAGGGTCGAGATTGGGTTTCTTTAGCAGGGGTTTCACGGTGCCTTGCTTGAGGGAGGTTGGCACAATCCCTTCTTTGAACGACTGATTTATGAGGTGTGTTATAGTGTGAGCCAGGATCTCGGAGCATTCTTTCAGGAGTTTCGTGGGAATGATGTCATTTGGTGATGTGCTGTCTCGAAGGCTTCTCATAATGGTTTTAGTCATGTCAGTGGTGATCGGTGTCAAGAAAAAGTCTGGTGGTTGTGTGATGTTAGTGTTGATGTCCTCTTTTTGCTTTGGTTGGGTGAGGTTGGTTATATTTTTCTGTTGGATTAATTTCCGGATGTTGTCGGTTTTGTCGATGAAGAAATTTGATAACTTATTGCAGAAATCTTGAGTATCATTTGCTGGGGGCTCGAAGCAGGACGGGTTCATTGACTGGGCGACTATTTTGAAAAGTTCCCACGGTCGTTTATGGCAGTGGAGATGGTATTCGAGAAATGTTCTTTTTTGGCTGTGAAGATTGCTTTGTGGTATTTCACCGTGAGTACTTTGTACTTTGTATGATTTTCCTTAGTAGGATTTATTCTCCATGCTCTTTCAGCTCTTCTACGTTCCTGCTTGAGTAGGGTGAGAGTGCCATTAAACCATCTTGAGTTTTTTTTGCAGATGAGTGTTCATGAATCCATGCTGTCTGTTGCGTAAAATATTTTTTCCAGCAAGAACTCATCTATGTGGTATTTTATTAAACTCTCCAGTATCTTCCCTACTATAGAAGTTAAACTAACAGGTCTATAGTTACTTGGTAAGAACTTTGATCCTTTTTTTTTGTAAAATCTTTATTTAGCAACATTTGTAGTAAAAGACTACACACAACGAAGACTTGTAGTACAAAACACATATGAATTCTAGAATGATACAGGTTATCGCAGATGACCAGTCCATGTACAAAACAATAGCACAATTAGTAGACCTTTGTCCTCGTGATAAATCTGGAATGGCTATAGGGGGAGAGTTCAGACAGGTGACTGCCTCAGCCCCCCTTAGGTGCTAACTGTTTAAGAGGGCAGGGAGACGTCAACCCTGCCGGCAATCCGGGTAGAGGGGGGCAATATGCCTCCAGCAACCTCACCCAGAACACCATATCGGCACGGAGCGTCTTCCCTCAGTCCTCCAGCCCAGAAGCAAAGACACGTAGTCCCTCTCCCCAAAAAGAAAAAGGGAGAGGGATCTCCATCCTCCAAGTTAATTGTTGCAATCTTAAGTCTGTACATTGTAGCAAGTAAATGTTATATTGTAACCTGAAATCCAGTAATCTTGTGGTAGTAAAAAAAAACAAAACCAGTAAGATGAGAGAAGAGGGGAAGAGAGAGAAGAAAAAAAAAATAAAATAAAAATAAAATAAGAGAGGGAATAAGGGAGGAGGGGGAGGGAAAGTAGGGAGTAGGTAAAGGTAACAGAGGAGCATACCTTATGGTCTGGAGAAGTCATGTAGATCCGCGCCGGGCGAGTTCCGATCTGAACAATCCTCCCTCCAAGCAAGTAGGGGTGAGGAACGTCATTCATTGAGCACCATTACTCTTGTCTAAACGGAATCTTAGGTATGGCTCTGCCAGTTCTAGTAGAGCTAAGTCTAGGCTGGTGGATTCCTGGTCAGGGTCGGAGATATAGTCTTTCCAGGGGTCCCATATGTATTCAAAATGTTCAAGTTTTCCCTTACAGGTCGCTATCCAGTGTTCGGCCTCTCTAATATCATTCACCTTTTGGATCCAATCAGCCCTGGAAGGGATCTTCTGTTGTTTCCAGTAAATTGGGAGGAGGCGCCTAGCCGCATTTAGGAGATGCGGCAAGACACTTTTTTTGTATTTGCTTATCGGCATCTGTGGGACATGCAGGAGGAAGTGGGTTGGAGACAAGGGTATATCAAGATCTAGGATTTCCCTTATTAGAGCTTTAATGTCAGCCCAATATGGCTGGATCAGAGGGCACTCCCACCAAATATGAAGGAGTGTTCCCCTGAGACCACACTTCCTCCAGCATTGATCCGACACCGAGGGATAGATGCGAGCTAGGTCAGCCGGGACACGGTACCAGCGAGACAAAATCTTGTAATTTGTTTCTTGGGTTTTAGATTCTATAGATCTAGAGTGGGTAAGCTGATAAAGATGAGTCAATTGGGTTGTAGAAAAATCTAGCTTTAAGTCCCTTTCCCATGCCCTTATATAAGTTGGCCTGAGGTTGTCAGTACTGGAACTTATTAGACGGTACATCTCCGAGATCATGTGGGGAATCGGGTCCTCTTCTACAAATAACTGTTCAAAGGGTGTAAGAGAGGAGGAGTCTCTTATAGCCTTCCCATGTATTTCAAAAAAGTGATGGAGCTGTCTATACCTCCAAAAATTCATTTTTGAGCCCCCGTGTCTAGTCTGCAGGGATTCATAATTCATTAGTTTACCATTGTGCATTCATTTCCCACAACTGGCGTTGCCATCATCTAACCAGGGTCCAAAGAAGGCCATTTGTTCACTTGGTGGGAACCAAAGGAACCCTCCTAACGGAGACAGCGGGGACACGGGGGGAGACAACCTGAAAATCGAGTTGATCCTGTCCCATGTAGTGAGTGTGTGTATCGTCAGAGGGGAAGTAGTATCCGATAACCCTCTATATTCACGGGGTAACCATGGTCCATAAGCTAAGTTCCTGCCCGCTAGCCATTTTTCTAATGAGACCCACAGCTTGGATTGGGTGTGGAAATGCCAGTTGATGATTCTCTGGAGTATGATGGCTCTATGGTATTTCAGGATATCAGGGATCCCTAGGCCTCCTGTGAGTTTTGAGCGCTTCAGTACTTTTAGAGCTATTCTGGATTTCTGTGCATTCCACACAAACCCAGATAGGATGCTATTAATCTGAGAAAAGAAGGTGCGCGGTAGGGGTATGGGGATCATTTGTAAGAAAAAAAGTATTTGGGGTAGAATGTTCATTTTTATTATGTTAATGCGACCTATCCATGTAAATGCAGTCTTGGTCCATTGGGAAAGATCTTTCTTAATTGTGTGAAGTAAGGGGGGAAGTTAGTGGTATATAGGGTATCGAAACGTTCTGTTAATTGTGTACCTAAGTATCTAATGGACGACTTGGCCAAGGTGAAGGGGAATGCAGCCTGTAAATTACTCATCAGGGAGGGAGGCAGATGGACAGGTAAAATTTCCGATTTTGAGAAATTTATGTTAAAATTTGAGAGCAACCCGAATGTCCTCAGTTCTTTCATCAGGACTGGCAGCGAGATCAGAGGTTTTGTTAGATGAAATAGAACGTCGTCCGCATATGCTGACAGTTTGTGTTCAACGTTTCCCACCTTTAAACCCTTTATATCCCTATTTGCTCTGACCGTACTTAGTAGCGGCTTAAGAACAAGAGCAAAGAGGAGGGGGGAAAGGGGACACCCCTGTCTTGTGCCATTCCGTATCGGGAACTGGGAGGAGAGCACTCCATTCACCTTAACCTGTGCACAGGGAGTGGAGTATAGTGCTAAAATAGAGGTCAACATGCGCTGTTTAAGTCCTAGAACCTCTAATACCATTTTTAAGTATAACCAGTCGACCCGGTCGAAGGCCTTTTCGGCGTCAGTGGAGAGAATTATGTAAGGTTTTGGGTTGGGACCCGTACGAGCCCAATGGATTAATTGAATGGCTCTGATTGAGTTGTCTCTCGCCTCCCTCCCCGTAATAAACCCAGTTTGGTCCGGGTGGATAATATGGGGCATAAGGCTTCCAAGCCTGTTTGCCAACACCTTTGCCAAAATCTTAATGTCAACGTTAAGGCTGGATTCACACCTATGCATTTTCAGTGCTTTTTGCATTCTGCAGATTTGCACTACAGAACGTGTTCCATAGGAAACCATGTTAAATGGACTGTAGTGCAAATCTGCAAAATGCAAAAAGCACTAAAAATGCATAGGTTTGAATCCAGCCTAAGAAGGGAGATGGGCCGGTAGCTTTGAGGAGTCATCGGATCATTGCCTTCTTTAGGCAACACTGTGATATGTGCCAGAAGTGCTCCGGGAGGGATAGGGGTTCCTTCAGCAATGGAATTAAAATAGCTGCACATGTGGGTGACTAGAAGGGGTAGGAAATTTTTGTAGTATGTCCCGGTATAGCCATCTGGTCCCGGGCACTTTCCCTTAGGTAAGGACTTCACCACCATCTCAATCTCCGTAGGGGAGATCGGCAGTTCAAGGTCCGTACACTGGTCGGCGTTCAAAGAAGGGACACCGGCCGAAGTTAAGTAGTCCTTAATGGCAGAAGACCTGGATATCTGAGTGTCTAGGGGATGGTCAGTAGTCAAGTTATAGAGTCGTGTATAATAGTCTTAAAACCCTGAGGCAATTTCAGAGGACCGAACAGAGACGTCGCCCGCTGGGGAGCGAAGCTTTTGTACACAAGTCTGTGCAGGTTTTTTTACGGAGGGATCTTGCAAGCATACGAGCACATTTGTTACCATGTTCGTAGTATTTGTGTGACAGATGTCTGGCCTGCTTGCGTGATTGCCGATCCAATAAGCATAATAGCAGGTTTCTCAGATCAGTTAACCTCTGCAACGCCCCAGGGTCTCCGTTTTGTCTGTGTTTCAACTCCACTTCCTGAAGCTCGGACAATACTCTGGTAAAATCTGCCTGATGCATCTTTTTAAGTTTAGCCCCCAAAGATATGAGCTCACCTCTGACTACAGCCTTATGGCCCTCCCACACCATGCCCATACTAAGGTCATCTGTGATATTTTCTCTGAAATAATTTGTAATGACCTCCGACACCTTGGCAGCCGCTGCCACATCGCCCAACAGATTTTCGTTTAACCTCCATGTCCAGGCCCTACGAGAGCCCGATGGGAGTGTCAGAGTCACTTCCACTGGGGCGTGGTCAGATATTGTAATATTTCCAATGGACGTGAGCTCCAGTGTGGGACGGTCGACATATATATGATTTATGCGGGTATAAACATCATGGACCATTTAGTAATAGCTAAAGTCCTTCCCCAGAGAATAGAGAGTTCTCCAGCTATCAAGAAGTAAATGAGAGTGGAGGGACTTACGAAAGTGTTTGAGGAAGGCGTAGGAGTGTGAGTGACTGGTGTTGGAGGTGTCCAATGAAGGGTCAGGGCTAACATTAAAATCTCCTCGAAGGATAACAAATCCCTCCTTAAACTCTGTCAATAGCTCAAGAGTGTTATCCAAAAAGGAGATTTGGTCAGATTTAGGCGCATAAATCGAGGCGAGTGTGTAACTGCGTCCCACTATGGTACCTTTCAGAAAAATGTATCTGCCTTGTGGATCTATTTTACTGTCTATAAGCTGGAAAGGACAAGTCTTATGGATCGCAATTGTGGTGCCCTTAGATTTAGAGGTAGGGGAAGTACTGTGGAACCATTGATTAACAAAATGGGTAGGAAGTCTAGGCAAGGAATTATGGGTAAAGTGGGTCTCCTGTAAGAAAACTATTTGGGCCTTAAATTTCTTGAGTTCCCACCATAAATTTATTTCTTTTCCCAGGGGAGCAAAGGCCTCTTATATTATAAGATAGTACCTTAAGAGTAGACATGAGGGGTCAGATGTCCCTAGAGATATCGAATGTTCCAACTCGCCCAGCGCAGGATCTCCAGCGACAAAATGCTCCTAGGAATGGAGGGGTGAGAAGGGAGGAGAAGGAGGGAAAGAGGAAAACAAAAAGGGAAAAAACACAGAGAGATCACTGTTAAAGTAAACCAGAAACGACAACAACATAAAAATAACAGCGTTGATAAAAAGAACAACTGTAAATGGAGTGTGAGGCTCCCCCCAATAAAGGGGGGAACCCCAGACCCCAAACTAGTGTCCCAATAAGGGACTGTACCCAATAAAGGGTGGCCTACGTGGGGGAACGTGAGCCTACGCATGGGGGGAAGACAGGGAGTACCCTCTCCGTCCACCGCATCTTATGTGGTGTAAAATTTTGGATAGGGGGAAGTAAGCTGGGGGAAAAAAGGGAAAAAGAACACAACACAAAGCCAGCTCTCAACCGGGGCCATAGTGGAGAGAGTATGGAGGTACATCCATATCTCAGGTTGGATCTGCTAAGTGTCATAACAGGGGGGGGGTGGGGATTATAATGAGATTAATACAAAGGCACCGGGATTCCAATTAGTGTGGTCTCAAAGTTCAGACTGAATCATCTCATCTCTTAAGGCATAGTTGGAAAGATGGGAGAGCGACACAGCGTGGTGATATGAGCTCTTCGTGGCAAGTAAGGATCATGAAGTTCTGGCCACATCTCTGGCAAAGTCTGTGAAGTTCCTTTGGTTGGGGACTGGAAGTAACAAGTCAGCGACCCAAGAGGAATCCGATCTCCATTTAGGGCAAGTCTAAAGATCAGGCTCATGAGTCACATCTCCATTATCAGGTTTAAAAAAATAAAGATAAAAAAAAAAAATAAGGGGGGGAGGGGAGGAGGGAAGAATGAAAAAAATGTAAGTGCAGGATCCCTTCAGCTTAAGTAAGGGGGGAGGCAAAGGACACTGAGTCCTGGAGTGACACATGCTCAATCCCGTGTGGTGGACGGGCCTACCAGGGGGTCTCGACTCGGGTGCTCTCTGTCCCTCTTGCGGTTCTTACGTGTTACCGTTGTCCACTGGGATGGGGGTTTAAGCCCAAGAGCATTAGTTAAGCTCCTCCAATCCGGAAAGTCCACGGGGTCAAGATCCAGGGTGGAAAGAAAGTGTAGGAATGAATGAATGAATGAATGATTTGTAAAGCGCTGCAAATGCGAACTGAATCGCCTCAAGGCGCTAGATGTATTCTCTGATGTCAGCTTTCTCAGAAGAGGAAGGTCTTTAGTTTTTTCCTGAAGGCCTGGTGGTTTTCTTCCATGCGGATGTTAGTTGGAAGAGCATTCCATAGTCGAGGTCCTTGGACTGCGAATCTTCGTTCTCCCTTTGCTTTGTAGCGGTATTTGGGAACGATAAGGAGGTTTTGGTTAGCCGATCGAAGACTGCGATTCGGTGTGTAGTGTTTTATTTTCTCGCGGAGATATGGTGGGGCGTTTCCTTGTACGCGTTTGTGGGTGAGGCAGAGGGTCTTGAATATGATCCGATTCTTCACGGTTAGCCAGTGTAGGCTCTTTAGGGAGGGTGAGATGGATTCCCAGGGTTTTTTTCCTGTTAACAGTCTTGCCGCCGTGTTTTGGATGAGTTGTAAGCGCGCAAGCTGATATTGGGGTAGTCCTACGTAGAGCGAATTTGCGTAGTCGAGTCGGGAATTGATGATTGTTATTACAACTGCCGCTTTGTCCTCTTCTGGGATGAAGGGGATGAGTCTGCGTAGTTGACGGAGGAGATGGTGGGATCCGCTCACCACTGATCCTATTTGTGCGTCCATTGTCATTCCTGAGTCAAAAATGACTCCGAGACTCTTGGCTTTGGTGTTTGGGGAGATGGTCTGTCCAAGGATGGTGGGAGGTGTCCACGGAGTCTTTATTTTGGAATTTTTGTTGGCATGTAGGAGAAGAAGCTCTGTTTTTGATCCGTTAAGTTTGAGGGAGCTGGTGGTCATCCAGTCATCTATTAAGGTGAGACATTTCTGTAATTGCTGATGAAGGTCTTTTTGTCCGTTGATGCGAAGGTAGAGTTGGGTGTCGTCAGCGTATGAATGGAAGCAGAGGTCGGTTTTCCTGATGATATTGAGAAGTGGGCGCATGTATATGTTGAATAGTACTGGTGACAAGGGTGATCCTTGAGGGACTCCGCAGGAGATTGCCCGGGTTTCCGAGGTGAATGTTCCTAGTTTCACTGTCTGGGAGCGATTCTCTAAGAAGGATGTAAACCATTTTAGGGCAGAATCTGTAGCTCCTGCTACTTCAGCGTCGTCTGCTGCTTCAAGGGCGTCGTCCCATATTTTGAGAAGTGCCGTTTCTGTGCCATGGCCTGGGCGGAAGCCTGATTGCAGAGGGTCCAGGAGGAGGTGTGTGTCCAGGTGGTGTTGTAGCTGCTGTACTACTGCTTTTTCCATGATCTTGGCGGTGGCGTTGAGGCTAGTTATTGGTCTACGGCAGTTAGGGTCCTTAGGGTCGAGATTGGCTTTCTTTAGCAGAGGTTTGATGATGCCTTGCTTGAGGGGGGTTGGGACAGTCCCTTCTTTGAATGATTGATTTATCAGCTGTGTTAGGATAGGGGCCAAGATGTCGGAACATTCTTTAAGCAGTTTAGTGGGGATGATGTCGTTCGGTGATGTGCTGTCTCGAAGGCTTCTGATGATGTTTTTAGTTGTGTCTATGGTGATTGGGGACAAAAAGAATTTCGGTGGTTGAGTGATGTTTGTGTCGATATCCTCTTTTTGCTTTGGTTCAGTGAGGGTGATAGTTTTCTGATGGATTGATTTCCGAATGTTGTCGATTTTGTCGATGAGGAAATCTGATAACTCATTGCAGAATTCTTGAGTATCGTTTCCTGGGGGCTCCAAGCAGGTCGGGTTCATAGACTGAGCCACTATTTTGAAAAGTTCCCGCGGACGGTTTAATGCGGATGAGATGGTGTCTGAGAAATTTTCTTTTTTGGCTTTGAAGATTGCCTTGTGGTATTTCCCCGTGAGTGCTTTGTAGTTAGCAAGGTTTTCCTTGGTAGGATTTCTTCTCCATGCTCTTTCCGCTCTTCTACGTTCTTGCTTGAGTAGGGTGAGAGTACCATTGAACCAACTTGAGTTTTTTTTGCGGATGAGTGTTCTGCGTTTTGGCGCCACGGAGTCTGCTGTTTGTAGTAGTACATTGTTTAGGGAGTTGAGCGTTTGTTCTGTTGAGAGGTTTGAGTTTAGCAAAAGAATTTTGCTCGACAATGTGGTTTTGAAGAGATCAGAGTGAAGTTTCTTCTGAGATCTATTCCAGTGTGTTGCTGTTACGAGTTTCTGTTTTTGGAGGATGGTGTTAGTGGTGATCTTAAATTTGATAGCATGATGGTCCGTCCATGGTAACGGAGTGTTGTCAGATACGTTGATGTCCATATTCTGTTTGAAGATGAGATCTAGGGTGTGTCCTGAACCATGCGTGGGAGAGTTTATCAGTTGTTGAAGGCCAAGTTCTTCCATTTGGTTGACGCAGGCGGTTGCGGTGGGGTCTTGGGCAGAGTTTGCCCACAGGTTAAAATCCCCAAGTACCAGCAGGTTTTTGGTTTTCAAGGTGTGTATTGAGAAAAATTCAGTGAGCGGCGTGAGGAGATTGGTCTTTGGTCCTGGTGGTCTGTAGCATAGTAGTATGTGAATGGTGTCTTGAGGTGTTGTTTGGAGGTGCAGTGAGAGTGTTTCCATGAAAGGCACTGAGTTCTGTACCTTAGGTTTGGTGAACCCAAGATGAGATTTGAAGATCACTGCTAGGCCTCCTCCTTTTTTCCCGATTCTATGCTCGGTTAGGATACTGTAGTTCTCGGGCACCAGTTCCGTTAGGATGGTGTTGCAGTCAGGTGTTAGCCAGCCTTCTGTAATGAAGAGGCAGTCTATGTTGTTTTCGATGATGAAATCGCGGATTTCCAGCCTGTGCTTGACTGCAGATCTGGTGTTGATCAGGGCGCATGCTAGTTGTTGTGGTTGGATCGGTGTCTCCTTGCATTTCCTGGTTGATTGTGGGTTGGTTCTTAGTATTTGTTCTTTTTTTAGTCTTTTTTGAGTGGCGATCGGTAAAGTTGCGGCGGTGTTTCTTAGCCTGTGGATGGTGTCTGCTGTGTATTTAAAGTTGCACATGATGAGGAGGATGGTGTTGCTGGTAGGAAGGGTGTTCTGATGGTAGAATTGATGTGATGGTGATCCACTTGCGGGGGGGGCGGAGGGGTCTACTGGCTACCCGCTGCTTCTGAAGTGGTGTGGCGATGGGCTGGTGAGGGTGCAAGGTACTTAAGGGAGGTCATCCTTGTTACGTAATGTGACCTGCTTTCCATCCTTGGCCGCTTGTAGAAAAAAGGGAAAGCCCCAGTGGTACGGTAAACCAGCGTCTTGAATAGCTGTCAGCAGGGGGCAGAGAGCTCTGCGCTGCATGAGCGTGCGCTTGGATATGTCCTGATAAAAAAATAAATATGCTCCATCAAAATCATAAAAGGGTTTGCCGCGCATTTTTTGCATAATGCGATCTTTAATGGTGTATTTGTGGAGTTTACAAATTATGTCTCTGGGATTATCCACATCTTGAGATGGAGGTCTTAGAGCTCTGTGCGCCCGGTCGATTTCTATGGGAGCAGAGTTTGGTAAGCCCAGTATGTCTCTAAAGATGTCTGTCAGTGTAGAAATAATGTTCCTTGAGGCTGTGGCTTCATGCAGACCTCGGATCCTAATGTTAGCTCTTTTACTGCGATTTTCAGCATCATCAAGTTGACATAGTAAAGCTTCAATCTGCTGATCCTGCATTTGACATTTAGATTGCAGCAGAGCAATAGTGGGGAGAACCTCCTCCAGATTATCCTCTAGGGATTCCACCCTGTTACCCAAATGTGAAGTATCAGCTTTTAGTTGAGCTATATCTTCAGTGAAAGCCTTTTCCACCCTGCATGTAAAGCGTTCTAAGTCCTCTTTTTAGTGGGCAGGGACATAATATGGCGCCTGATATCTTCATCACTGAAGTAGTCTGAGACTTCAGAACGGCCATCCAGTGAAGCAGGGGAGGCACAGGGAGCTGAATTACTCACCGACCCTGGGGATGGAACCGGAGATGTTGGGGAGGCTGTCCCTTTCGGCGGCTGAGTCGTAGCTGTTGCTGGCTGGGAGGATTTGGCTGATTTCTGGGCCTTCCCGGTCGGCGCCATCTTGGAGGCTTTGCGGCCTTGTCCCCGGGTCCCGGGGAAGTAGGAATCCAGCTGTTCCTGCCGCAATCTGTCAGTCTTTGCGGGGTGGGAGGCTTGCCTCGATCGCTGTGACATGTGGGGAGTCTGTAGGAGCAAGTATCCCCCTTGTTTGTGCCAATTTGTGCGGCGGTGGAGCGGAGCTGAGGCCATGCACGTCCTCACTCCTCCATAGCCAGGACACGCCCCCCTTTGATCCCTTTTTAAATATGGGCACCACATTGGTCCTGCACCAATCCAGTGATACCATTCCAGTCATTAACGAGTCCCTCAATATTAGAAACAATGGCCTTGAAATGACAGAGCTCAATTCTCTTAAGGATCCGTGGGTGGATGTCATCTGGTCCAGGTGCTTTATCCACCTTTATTCTGTCTAAATATTTCTGGACCATATCACTTTTGAGCCATTGTTTACAGTGTTTTAATAAAGTTGAAGGTGAATGTGTTACAATTTGACTTCACCATAGTGGTCTATGATATGGCACCATATAGACTTCACAATCATGGAATATTTTTGCTTTTGAACAACAAATATTCTAAATGTCCATTCAGACTACAATGTACTATATGAGCTTCAGTAATATGACAATGTTATCACCGCAATGATGGCTGTATGAATACATTATCCTCAATGTTACATTGTAGCTTTCCACATATTAAACTCTCCCATCCATAACTCCATATACATACCAGACATGATACCCTCTTCCTATAGCTGTATATCACCTGGGGATGAGCAGCAAATTATGAACAGCTTGATTTTGTAGTGAAATTTACAAACTTGTGTCATTCATTTTAAAAAGTTTTCTTTTAAAAGCTAAGAGCACAATTGGCTAATGTGTCTCACATATCCTTTCTTGGAAAGATAAACAGAAGAGACCCTGGGATTGTACGGGTGAGGGGGGAAGTAGGAGTAAATAACCAAAAAAGGGGGGTTTTGGGGGGATAGTATGATTGGTATAACAGGTATCCAAGAGTAGTAAAAAATATATACTTTATTTGAAATATACAAAAGTAATATTTAAAACAGTAGACAGTTCATACAAAATACCTAGACCATATACATGAGTGTTCTGGTTGAGGAAAACATACATATACGTGGTACATGGGAAGCCAACATGTTTCAGATTAAAAATGCAATTTCTTCTTCAGGGGTTTCCTGTAAGGATTATTGTATGATCTGGGGGGTACATAGGTAAAATATACCAATCATTAGTACATATATACAATGGATATGCGGCATAAATATAAATGGTAGATAATAGGAGCTTGTAAGGGCAAACAATGATGAAAAGAACTTGGGAAAGCAAAAAATATATATATATGTATATAACATAAGGGAGAGAGAGGACTTACTTGTTCACAGAACTATGTGCATATCCCGGCCGGACTGTAACTTGATAGCTTAGCAGATGATGCTCCAAATCTCAGTCCCCACAGCATCAGTTAAACATCGTGTTTAAATATATATAGTCATATATAGGCTTATATAATGAAAGCCAAGAGTCGAGGATTAGATAGAATCTCTGTAGTATATATAACTGGGGGATCTTAAAGCCCCGCGGATGCGTCAAACACGAGAAGTCACCAGCGTCCACAATGAACAGCAAAAAAAGGAAGAGGGGAATGTACAACCCTAAATGTAAATATATAATATGATATAAGTATCAAAAATTAAATTGATGGACAGAGTACATCAAAACATAAATGGCCAATGTGTAATGAGTATACATGCGTCTACATGTGTCTATGAGTAGGGCCCTCCTATCATGCTAGAGTTTAATCGTGGAGGGGTAATAAAACCATACAGATATGTAAAATGGTGTAGCAAGGGAGGTATGGGGAGGTAACAGATGGACTAGCCTAGAGAAGATAGGCTAACCTGTATGGGGTTAGCTCTATGATATGCTCAATCCATTTAAACAATTATGTTTGCAGAGTGGATCAGTGGCTTTTACCCCAGTATATATATACATATCTCTGTTAGCATGGCAGATAGTGAAAATGTGAATACTACATGGAAAGATTTGCCATATTTAATGTGGTAAAATCTAGTACTTACTTTGAATTTATCAGATTGTCAGAAAGGGCATCAACCTCCTCCTAGATGTGCAGTCTAGGTGTGCAGCACAAAAGTGTGTCTGCACCTGGAGGTTTAAGAATCAGCTGAGTAAGGAAAACCCAGCCTATACTGGGCCGGGAATGTGTACTGCTGGTATGTTATATAATGCACTAGGGGGTGGACGAAATTCAGCATCACCAGCTCCTCAGCTGATCTGTGTCGGCAGAGGAGATGATGATGCAATGGGGGTGGACGAGATTCGGCGTCACTAACCCCTCAGCTGATCAGTGTCAGCAGAGGAGGTGATGTGCGCCGAAGGCTGTTCCCTCGGCACGGCGGTGTCCAGCGCCAACGCGTCATATGACGCAATGACGTCAGATGTCGCGGCCCCGCCGACACGGGAGAGGAGGGCTCAGTGAAGGCCGGTCCAGAGAACAGCCGTATCGCGCATGTGCGAAAGGCAGATCGGATGGATCGCCAAGAGCCCTAAGTAAGGCCCCACTATCAGGAGATGTATCATATCCTTTCTTGGTCTGTGATATTTATTGGATGTTGTGTAGTGTCTAAAGTTATTACAAAAAATAAAACAAACATCAAAATATAGATTTTGTTAATGTAAAAGGAATTATCTTGCAGATGTGATGATTAGATGCTGTAGAGGAGACATTGTAAAAACAGACAGATACTATAGACATGATGAATGACACAGTTGGGACGCATCTTTCATGTGAATAACATTTATAAAAAAAATAAGGTGATTATAATATACATACAGCAGGACAAACTGGTAGAAGCAATTTCAGATCATTCTATTTTAGAATGGGGGGGCAGTTATTTACAAATATTTGGATCTTTAAATGTTTATGTACCATATGTAATAAAGTTTTGATATGGTGACATTGGGGGAGACCTGGGAACTCTTGGGCTGGGAAAATACAACCAGCTGGTAGGGGCAGATTTCTTTGAGTAAAGAAAGTGTAAAATACAGGGTACCATTGTGTTGCAGTGATTGGTGGCCGTGGTAAAAGGTGGGGGTTCTAAAGGACATGGCTTATTGTGACACACCACTTTATGTCCTTCATCTTCAGCTTCCCTTGTGGTTCTTGGCATTTAATCACATGAGATCTCAGAGCTGCAAATTAAGTTAATGATGGCTGACTTCCCCCTGCAGATGATGTGATCATAGGTGTGAACAGGGAGCAGGAAGCTCTATAATGCCTGGCATGGGTCACTGACCATGGGTCCCACTCTGACCAGTGTCTGAATGGTAAAGAATAATCACTCAGCATCACCTGCCCAACATATCTTATAGTGTGTGCATCTATTATCTGGGGAAGAGATGGTATCAGGATGCAGTATGGGAGGAAGGCAATCTGGTTGAGGCAGTGTGATGCTTTGGGCAATGTTCTGCTGGGAAACCTTGGTTCTGGCATTCTTATGGATGTATTTGGACATGTACCACCTACCTAAATATTGCTGGTGATCAATAGGGATGAGCTGAACATCCCCCAGTTTGGTTTGCACCCAAACACCGCGAACAGGCAAAAAATTTGTTCGAACACGCAAACACCATTAAAGTCTATGGGACACGAATATGAAAAATCAAAAGTGCTCTTTTTAAAGGCTTATATGCAAGTTATTGCAATACAAAGTGTATAGGGACCTGGGTACTGCCATAGGGGACATGTATCAATGCAAAAAAGTTTTTAAAACAATCGTTTTTTCAGGAGCAGTGATTTTAATAATGCTTAAAGTGAAACGATAACAATGAAATATTCCTTTAAATATCATGCCATTTCTAAAGGAAAAATGTAATTTAAAATTGCTCGCGGCTGTAATGTAATATAAACTCTTGGCAATATAGATAAAAATCAATGAAAAAATGGTATGGGTCCCCCCCAGTCTATACCAGGCCCTTTGGTTCCTTCGGTTCCCCCCTCCTGAACCATAGAAGGCCACATGCCCTCAACATGGGGAGGGTACTTTGGGGTCCCTAGCCAGTGGTTGTCCGGGTCTGCATGCTGGGGGCTTATTGGATTCTGGAAGCCCCCTTTAACAAGCTGACACCCAGATCCCACCCCTACCCATGTGAATGGGTATCAAGTACATTGTACCCATTCACCAAAAAAAAGTGTCAAAACGTAAAAACCACAGCAGACAGTTTTTGACAATTCCTTTATTTAAAAAAAAGTGTCCCTAGCAACACTGGTGCAATGAGTGCACAGGTGACTATGAGTATGGAGAGTCTACCAAAGTCTGCATCTTTGTCTGGGAAACCATCACTCAGTGCAAGGAGTGAGCAGATGGGTGTTGTTGTCCATGGCAACAAAAGAGAAATCTGTGCTGCTGACTTCATACATCCCATGTTGCCTTTTGAACATGTTGAAGACTTTTTGGGTGAGTTTTCAATAAGTGATTCCTACAGAGGATGGCCCAAAGGTGCTGCGTTGAATTGGTGCAACCGTTTCTGACGGAGGAGTACCAAGAGGTGTACCGCTGGATGGGTCATAAGCGAGATGATTGCGACAATTTCCTAGGAGTGATCAAATCTAGAGAGCGCTGGAAAAAGTCAATGGGGAGAACGTGGTCTCCCATATCAACGGGAGAAAGTGTGTTTGAGACGTGGCTCAAATTTTGAGTGAAGATGTTGGTGAAAAAGTATCTGTTGTTGCCCCTGGCAACGCTCGAGCAAGCAAAGTCCTAAGCTTACAAGAGAATGCAATTGGGGAGGTCCTGTTAAGAACCAAGTGTGCTGTTTGCGGTGCAGTGAGTGGGGGCATACAGTCTCCAAGTGCCCCTTTTCCCAGGCTCCAGTGCAAAGATACCTAGCAAAGCAAAGGTCTGAGAGTGCCAGGAGTGAGCAACAGGCATACCAGAAGTTTTAGAGGAGTGCAGTTGCCCATATCAACACCTATGATGTCAGGTCGATGGACCACAAGACAAAGCTATTGCCTACAGAGGATCGTGGCAAGTTTAAAGCAACACCGCTTCACAGAGAACGAGAAGTCTACATGTGTGGGAGAGCCAGCAAAGTGCAGTTGGGAGAGTGCCATCTCCCTTAGCAACAGGAGGAAGTCACCAATACTATGCCAGGAATGTGGTCAGCTGGGGCATGGGATCTTTTCTTGTCCCAGCTTGTGGAATACGGCTGCTGATATTGTTGCTGGGCTTAACTCTTCATCTGCAAGCCAGGATTCCTGTGTTAAAGTATTTGCAGTCACCCCTGCCAACGGAGAGGAAATTCCTGCTGTAGTTTCATCCCGTGGCCACCAGAGGGAGGGGGGTGGTGGAAGTGCAGCACAAGAAAGTCAACGTACTCAAGTGAACATGGCAAGACCTGTTATACTGATGGGTAAGACTGTTGCTGTTGAAGTCATGGGAAAGACTGAAGTGGAAGTGATCCCAGAGGGGAGATCCACTGTTGGTGAAGAAAAGGACTTGCCTCACTGCAGTGCCCTGTCCAGTGGGGAGGCAAGTGTCAAAATTAAATGTGATGATGTTAAACTTATTGAGGAGTATGATAATACTGTTATTGAGTTAACTAATGCTGATAATGTGATGCTTAATGAGGTAGAGTTGATCACTAAGCAGAATATGCTATTCCCCTTAGCAACAGTATATGAGGCTGCAGAGGTGTCCCTAGAAACCTCAAGGGAGCTCTCTGTGGTGCCACTCTGATGGATAAGAGGGTACTTGACCTTTGTGTTAATGTGTCAAATGGTAAAACTAAAATATCTGAAATTACTTGTGTCAATAATGGGTTACTGCGGTCTGTCACTGCTGACAGCAAAAATCTTTGCGAGTTTAATGAAGCGCCACCTGAGCAAGGTGGTGAACTTATGGTATTGCAGCCTGCTATGTTTAAAAAAGTTTTACCACAGGTTAGTATAAACAAAAGTGATGTGTGCAATGTGTCTGCTGTGGAGACACTCTGTCCTGTGTCTCCTTTGGCAGGTGGAGCGGTACTGCGTAGTACCTCTGATGGGAGCACAGAGAAAATAGACTGGGACAAATGGGTGACAAGTCTGTTGGCTTTATTGAAAGAAGGCTCAGTGTGTAACAGTGGAGTGGGCACAATTTCTGCTGTGCTAAATGGAGGGACTGCAGAGCAGCTTTTGGACAAGGGCTCGCTTGCTGCTGTTGCAGAGGATATTCCTCAGGAGATGGAAGGGCCAAGAGGGATTGAGCACATAGCAGAGGTTGTGCCCACAACCCATAAAGGAGTTATTGGTGTGGTATACCAAACTAATGTTATCCATAGAGAAGACCAGGAACAGATCATTGACACTGAACCTGAGAGTTTTGTGGTGACTCCCACACTTGGCTGTGCTCTAGGAGAGCACCAGGTTATTGCGTTGGATATCTCCAGCAGAGAGGAAGCCCCTTTAAGAAGCACCACCTCTATGGCATCAGTAAATGAGTCTTTCCACATTCCAAGGAACATTAAGGACCCCAGGAAGGTCTTGAATGTAGAATCACAGTGCCTTTTTATGACAGATATGCTGAGAGAAATGTTAGAATGTTGGAGTGTACAGCCGATGTATACCCTGCCGTCTTCTCTTGCATTTGGAGAACTTGTACCATGGGGTATGTATAAATGGAGCTGGATATTACAGGCTGTACGATCGCAATCTCTGTAATTTTGGAAGCATGTAATGCAATCATTGTTATTATGGAAAATTGTCCTACAGTGTGCTGGATTGCGTCATACAGAGGTTGTGTATGAGAGGCACTCTGGAGTACTGTTGGACAGGACAGAAATCTGGGCGGAAGTGCCAGAGAGCACAAGTACATGTGATGTGTTTGGGGCCATCAATCCAAAGGTGAAATTGGATAGTGAGTATTAGGTATCGGGACAGTCGCTGGAGGAGCTTCATGTGGCAGTGGAGTTGGTAGTTAGTGATGTTGCCATGGTAGACAACCATTCCACTTTGTGCGATTCTCCTCCATACACTCCCTTTAGAACACTGGTGAAAAGAGTTCTGATAAATGTGGCGATACATTGGACAATGAGGAAAAGTGCAACACACTGGTAAATGTTTTGGTTACCATGGGTAACAACAAAAATAAGGGAAGACCCGATGGTCAAGGTGACATGGTTGCTCTTACTCTTAAAAAATACAGGAAGATGAATGGTATGACAGACACAGAAGAGGGAATAGGTGCAGTAGAATTGGGCCCCTACAGGTTCAAGGGTGTAATTCTGGGAAGGATTTCCAGAGGTTCAGGAACCTCCCAAGTTGCAAGAGTAAAAGGTTTGAGGACACTGGCCCAAAGCTTAACAAGGTGTCATTAAAAGAGTTTAATTCCCAAAAAAAAGTGCCCACACTTATGGCTAAAAAGGTGTTTAAAAATGTGACCACTTTAGAAATAGAAAAAGGTTGAGAAACAATATCCAAGTCCTTGGTAAGTCCCATAGTGTGAAAGTGTTTGAAGGTGTGGCCCCAAGAAAAATGGGCAGATGGCATTTTTGGAAGCGCACCCTTAAAAAGTCACTGGGGTGTCTTTGTAGTACCCAAGTCAGTGTAGCAGGATGACATAGGGAAAGTCACCTGATAAGACTGGGTTTGGCCCTTGGTGGTAACTGGCACAGAGGTGCCATTTTGAAGAGGTTTGGCTGTTGTGTTACGCCCCCTCCGGGGTAGAAACAGGGGTAGGATGATATGTGGCAGAGCGTTGCCCTGCCAGGGTCTAGAAGGATGATGTGACCCATAATTCTCAACCAGATGGGTTGAGGGGCTCCAGGGAGCATGTAACATGAAGAGGAAACTGGCCTTTCAGTTTCCTCCAGTGTTTTTGTAAAGTCCACTTAGGGATCTGTAGCTCAGGGATTTCTGAGAGATCCAGGTGGGATGAAATCCCTAGTCCTGGGTCCTGATTTTGAGAACAGCCAGCATACAGATTGGTCAGGTGTGTGCTGGGCTTTTGGTAGTAACCTGACCATAGTTCTGGGCTCCACCCCGGCAGATAGGAAGTCTGAGTACCAGTAGTCAGGAGGGCTCCATGTGGGAGCCAGTGCAGCAAGAGGCTGCTAGCTATATGCACCGCACCAAGGTGGTTGGATGGTGAAACAGACAGACAAGGGCCTGGAATGTAAGGCTAGAGCTGCAGTGCTGCAAGTGAGAGCCAACTAGGCTGAATGTCATTTTTTGTTGTTGATGGAAAAAGGAATGCTGAAAGCCCCTGTGAGGGAAACCTATGTAAAATAAAGAAGAACCAGCGAGTGGCGGTGTCCTTGAAGCTCTAAATCTGATGCTAGATGCTAGTCCTTTGCCATACATACATACATACATAGGATATATATATATATATATATATATATATATATATATATATATATATATATATATAATTTATTAAGGGTGCACTGAATGGGTTTTTTGGTGCCGATACCGAAAATGAAAAATACACTATGCCAAAAACTGAAACCAATACCAAAAATGACCTATACTGAAACTTATTTTAAAAAAATATATTTTTATACAGGAGATGATCAGCGACTAGGGACATGGTACAGCAGATGGTCAGAGACTGCAGACTTGGTACAAGAGATCAATGCAGCCTCACCAGTGCCCGTCTGCAGCCTGCCAGTGTCCCCAGTGCAGCCAGTGTCCCCAATGCAGCCAGCCTGTGCAGGGGAAGAGAGAGGAGAGCCGCCGCCGCCGCCTGGTTGATTAGAGCACCGGGAACATCACAGCTTTCATTTCATTAGCTGTGTGTTCCCCGCCGCATGCCGTCACATACAGCCCCTCCTCTTTGTCCGGGCACTTTGATAGACAGATCACCCGTCCAATCCTGGGATGGGTGATCTGTCTATCAAAGTTCCCCGGACAAGGGGGAGGGGCTGTATGTGACGAGCGCAGCGGGGAACACACAGCTATTGAAATGAAAGCTGTGATGTTCCCGGTGCTCTAATCAACCAGGCGGCGGCTCTCCTCTCTTCTGTGCTATAGGACACCCCCATGATGGGCGGCACCAGGGGTGGCCCCATTATCGGCCGTTTTTCTCCTTTCTGTTTCGGTGGCCAAAATTTCAGTGCACTGCCTGCACTGTATATATAGGCTACACTATATGTATGTATGTATGTATGTATATATGTGTTTATATGTGTATATATATATAAACTGCCTACATGCCACTAACTAACCTGCCTAATCTCTCTTCATTCATAACACTATACACAGCTGCAGTGCATTATGGGGCGATCCGCGGTGCTCAAATTTGCCACGAACACCCCATTAATTATGTTTGTGAACAAACGAACACCCGATGTTCGAGTCGAACTTGCGTTTGACTCGAACATCGGGACCGTCCCTAGTGATCAAGTACAACCTTTCATAGAAAAGGTATTCCCTGATAGTAATATCCTTCTTCAGCAGGATAATGCACCCTGCCACACAGCAAAAATGGTTCAAGAAGGGTTTGAAGAAACACAACAAGTTTTAGGTGTTGACTTGGCTTCCAAATTCTCCACATCTCAATCCAATTGAGCATCTGTGGGATGTACTGGAAAAACAATTCCAATCAATGAAGGCCCCACCTCACAACCTACAGGAGGTAAAGGACCTTCTACCAATGGCTTGTTGCCAGATACCACAGCATGCATTTAGAGGTCTAGTGGAGTCCATGCCTCAATGGGTCATGGCTGTTTTGGTGGCAAAATCTACTCAATATTAGGTGGGTTGTTGTGATGGAACCACTTGGGCACCCCACTTAGGTGCTTCCTTTCACCAACCAATGCTTCCTGCCCTCCAAACTGTTCTAAGCAATGGCAGAGCTAATACCAGCCCTGTTACCCCAATCACCGTACACAGACAAGGTGTTGAGGTAAACTCTGAAAGGAAAGACTGTTTAATGAAACTTGGACACATACCTGTCCTCCTGATCATATTACCCGAACAACACAAACTGTAACCAGGAAACATAATTAAATTGATGAGCTAATTAACTAGTCAGTTAACCACTTCAATCTCAGGCACTTTCGCCCCTTCCTGCCCAAGCCAATTTTCAGATTTCAGCGCTGTCACTTTTTAAATGACAATTGCGCGGTCTTGCTACACTGTACCCAAACTATATTTTTATCATTTTGTTCCCACAAATAGAGCTTTCTTTTAGTGGGATTTGATCACCTGTGCGGGCTTTCTTTTTTGCTAAACGAATAAAAAAAGACCGAAAATTTTGAAAAGAAAAAGTTTTTCTTTGTTTCTGTTATAAAATTTTGTAAATAAGTAAGTTTCCTCCTTCACTGATGGCCACTGATAAGGCCGCACCGATGAGATGGCACTGATGGGCAGTGACGATGGGCACTGATAGGTGGCACTGGTGGGTGACACTAATATGCGGCACTGATGGGCATTGATAGGTGGCACTGATTGGCAATCATAGGTGGCACTGATGGGCACTCATAGGCGGCACTGGGCACTGAAAGGCTGCACTTATGGGCACTTATGGGTGGCACTGATGGGCACTGATAGGCAGTACTGATGGGCACTGAAAGGTGGCACTGAGACTGCACTGATAGGCATCACTGGTAGCACTGGCAGGCATTTTTAATTGCCACTGATTGGCAGATGCCTGGGCACTGATTGGCACATCCCGGGTGGTCTAGGGTGGTATACCTGGTGGTTCCATGTGGTGGCCATCCCTGGTGGTCCTGGTGGTCCTGGGCAGTCATCCAAGGGGGGGCTGCACTGATAAACAATCAGCGCAGACCCCCTCTGTCAGGAGAGCAGCCGATCAGCTCTCCTCTACTCGCGTCTGTCAGACACGAGTGAGAAAAAGCCGATCAATGGCTCTTCCTGTTTAAATTGTGATCAGCTGTGATTGGAAATGGCTGATCATGTGGTAAATGGCTTCTGATGGAGGCTCTTTACCAAGATCAGTGTAGCAATGTGTCAGACTGACACACCGCACCACCAATCGCCACGATGCACGCCCCCACGGGGACGTCCTGCTGGACGTCATATGATGCCCAGTCAGGATAACTGACCCACTTCCCAGCTGTCATTCTCCTATAGGCCGGGCGGGAGGTGGTTAAACCAGCCTAGGTGACTCAATGCCCACCCAGACAATGTTGTTATCAGACAATAGGTGACAAAATTAACAATGGGACAGACATGCTTAGCAGAAAACACATAATGCCTTAATAAACAGAGGCCAATGTGACCAGCTCTTTCAATGAACATGTAAAGTTCAGAATCAAACAAACCAGCAATAGTCTATATATTTCTTGAGGGATATTGTTTACCAATATTACTGTCCCATTTGAAATAATTAAAACCACATTCTCAATGTCCATCAAGTAGTTGTCCATCATTTGCTCGGTCACCCTCTAATAGACACAGAGTGACTTATACCTAAGAGGGGCCTGTGCAGCTGAACCAGGATATTCCCAACCTCTCTAAAAGTAAGCTGGGTTCCACAAGACCCCCGCCCAATGTAACTCCTGTCACAGTTGTCATAAAGTTATGGCTGATTGGTGTATATCAAATGTTTATGATTAATAATGTAGTGCTACTCCACTGGATCTGGAGTCCCCCTATTCCTGCACAGCCAGACAACAAGCTCTTCCAACTTACATCCAGACACAATAAATCAGTCTGTGGACTTGTTTTTTTTGTTTTACTTGGGAAAAACAATGTGAATAGGATATAGGAATTATGGGATGCCCAACTTGATGTGTAGAACATCATATTAGGACAAACGTCCTTCTCTATGTACATAAAAATGAAGATCCTGGACTGTACTTCCTCAGGTATAATCACAATCTCTATGGATCAGTGGCAAAGTTATTTATGAACCAGGAGCTCTCAGTCCCCTTTAGTGAAATAGCATAAAGTTCCAAAACTGTATGCAGGAGTATTGTGTCTCTTCAAAAGAGCCTCACACAGTTCTGACACGTGCAGATACTCCCAGCCTACCTGGCTGCTCTGAAGAATGCCCCAGGTCATTGTCCTGGTTTAAGGGGTATTTGACCTTCCTGCACGCTCCACTTCTGCTGCCAAAAGCCTCTTGTCCATCAAACAGGGTACGAGAACTGTTGCCAATTACACCATTAACTTCCAGACTCTAGCAGCAGAGGTTGCATGGAACAATGAGGTCCTCGTAGCTGCTTTTTCTCATGGTCTCTCGGATAACCTCAAAGATGAGATAGCAGACCAAGACATACCCACTGAGCTGGAGAGGTTGATCTTGTTTGCCATTCTTACTGACTCCAGACTCCGAGAGACCTTCCTTTAAGGAGTACTTGTGGAAGCCTGCTGTACCTTTTGGCTCCAAACTTTTCTTGGCTTTGCCAATTATTATCGGAAGTTTATTCATAACTTTTCATCTCTGGTCAAGCCCCTGACTGATATGACAAGAAAGGATGGTAACTCAGAGTTGGTCTCCGGAGTCCATTAAGGCCTTTGCGAGTCTCAAGGCTGCCTTTGTTTCTGCTCCTGTGTTGTCACATCCTGATCCTACGTTACCCTTTATTCTTGAGGTTGAGGCTTCTAAGATGGAAGTGGTACTAAGATGGTACTAAGAATGTAAGGGCTGACGCTTTGTCGCAACAATTTTCCTCCACTTCCAAGATGGAGTCGGTTCCGGTTCCTGTGATTTCTCCTGATAATATTCTGGCTACGGTTCACACCAGTCTCACTTCTCCTTTTGGGTGACAAAATTCTTGCCGCTCAGGTCCATGCTCCTCCTGAGAAACCTTGTAAGTCTCCATACTGCCATGCTCCAGACTTAAATAGATATGTAAAGTCGAAGATTTATAATAAATTACAGATTGCCACAATACAGTTCCCTTTAGATTCTAAGGAGCGACTAGTAGTCCAGTACCCCCTGAACCGGAAGTGAAGGTCATTCGAAGCACTTCCGGTTTCGGACACTTCCAGTGGGGGTCATTAAGTGTTTATATATAGAGCGGTGGGATGAGGGGGTCCACACCCCAGATGATGACTGTTTAGTTGAAACATGTCGGGTGGACCCCTCATGACTACCGCTACAAGATTACATGCCTGTTTTATCTTCTGAAAATGTGAGTTGATCTTGATTTAACATTTTTAAATAAATCCAAGTTGAAACGTTATCAACCTATGTGAGTGTTTTTATCCCTCACATGTTATACAAATTATTCGCTTGGCCCATGGTGTACCCATTGACGAGGAAGCCGTGCTGATTTCTTCCCCCCATCTGTGTGACGTCATCTGACCAGATATAATCCCCTGACCGGTCGGTCATAAAGCCTTTTTGACCTGTATGGCATACGCCATTTCAGGCCAATCTTTCTGGTAAGCCTCCTCGGTTTCTGGTGATGGTTCTGGCACTGATTTCAATCCTCTGTGCACCTTTGGTCTCCCTACGGTCTACCTATCTACCAAGTTGCCGGGTCTGAACAATCCCCCTGCATGCCCAGGAGACACCTGTTTATCATCGATTTTTGCACTGTCATCACAGACTTTTTGCTTTTGTTTGTTCACTCATTTGGACTCTATATTTTATATTTAATATTATTTTGTGACTTTTTACACTACCTAATTTATTTTATGTATTTAAGTGTTACTATTTGTCACTATCACATCCATCCACGTACATTTCTTCTGACTTATACCGGAATATCTGCTTTTGAAGTCACTGTATATGTAATTTAATTTTTTCGTATTATCTACTTATCACCTTTATATATAGTTCATAGCGCCACATTTTTTGAATTTTTTATAATTTTCATGCTCCAGACTTACCATTCTCTCAAGGCTGCTGGTCACCCTGGGATGAATCAACTATTGTTGTGGTTGACCAGTTCTCGAAAATGTCTCATTGTATTCCACTTAAGAAGTTGCCCACATCTAAGGAACTGGCTTCCATTTTTGCTCAGGAGATCTTTCGCTTACATGGGCTACCCAAGGTGATCGTCTCGGATAGGGGTAGTCAGTTTGTGTCCCGGTTCTGGTGAGCCTTTTGTGCACAGTTGGGAATTCAGCTTGCTTTCTTCTCTGCGTATCACCAGCAGTCTAATGGGGCCACAGAATGAGCCAACCAGTCCTTGGAGCAGTTCCTATGTTGCTATATTTCTGACCATCATAACAACTGGTCAGACCTCTTACATTGGGTGGAGTTTGCTCACAACAGTGCCTTGAATTCTGCTTCCAGATTGTCCCCATTTATGATGAACTATGGTTTCCAATTTTCCATGTTGCCTGACTCATTTATTCCTGCGTTAGAGGGGGATCTGTGACATGCCAATTATAGGTACAGACTCCATTCTGACTGCAGACGGCAGCCTGCACCTTCCTATTCAGGTTGAGGACAGGGTCTGGCTGTCATCTCACAACCTCAGACTCCTTGTTCCCTCTCTGAAGTTGCCCCCTTGGTCTATTGTGCCTTTCTGTATTCTCCTCAGGATTAACCCAGTGGCTTACGCTTTAGACCTTCCTTCTAATATGCGTATCTCAAATGTATTCCATAAACAAGATATTTGAGGGGCACACCTTCACATTAAAGCTGGTGCAGCCATAAGACCATACAATAGAAGAAAAATATTAAAGCGCACACATGCAAAAAAACATTCACCTCCAGCAAGGCTAGTTAAAAACACCTAAACATTCTCAAAAAGACATTTTCAAAAATATGGGGATTTGGTCACACCATATTGCTATATGGTGCTAAGCCCACTTACTGCGACAAAGTACCCCATGATTAGTGGGTCCTACACTTTCCATAGATTTGTGAGATCCTGCTTCTCTGAACCATGAGAGCTACACTCTTCTAAATGGGAGAATTTAAAGGTCTCCACCTATGACACAAGTGGACACTAATGAGAGGTACTTAATGAGGGAATAGGGTGCTCCTATCCCAAAAGGATTTGGTCAGAATCCATACAATACACAAACAAGATATTTGGGGGGCATACCTTCACATTAAAGCTGGTGCAGCCATAAGACCATACGATAGAAGAAAAATATTACAGCGCACACATGCAAAAAAACATTCACCTCCAGCAAGGCTAGTTAAAAACACCTAAACATTCTCAAAAAGACATTTTCAAAAATATGGGGATTTGGTCACACCATATTGCTATATGGTGCTAAGCCCACTTACTGCGACAAAGTACCCCATGATTAGTGGGTCCTACACTTTCCATAGATTTGTGAGATCCTGCTTCTCTGAACCATGAGAGCTACACTCTTCTAAATGGGAGAATTTAAAGGTCTCCACCTATGACACAAGTGGACACTAATGAGAGGTACTTAATGAGAGAATAGGGTGCTCCTATCCCAAAAGGATTTGGTCAGAATCCATACAATACACAAACAAGATATTTGGGGGGCATACCTTCACATTAAAGCTGGTGCAGCCATAAGACCATACGATAGAAGAAAAATATTACAGCGCACACATGCAAAAAAAATATTCACCTCCAGCAAGGCTAGTTAAAAACACCTAAACATTCTCAAAAAGACATTTTCAAAAATATGGGGATTTGGTCACACCATATTGCTATATGGTGCTAAGCCCACTTACTGTAATAAAGTACCCCATGATTAGTGGGTCCTACACTTTCCATAGATTTGTGAGATCCTGCTTCTCTGAACCATGAGAGCTACACTCTTCTTTTTTCTTCTATTGTATGGTCTTATGGCTGCACCAGCTTTAATGTGAAGGTGTGCCCCCCAAATATCTTGTTTGTGTATTGTATGGATTCTGACCAAATCCTTTTGGGATAGGAGCACCCTATTCCCTCATTAAGTACCTCTCATTAGTGTCCACTTGTGTCATAGGTGGAGACCTTTAAATTCTCCCATTTAGAAGAGTGTAGCTCTCATGGTTCAGAGAAGCAGGATCTCACAAATCTATGGAAAGTGTAGGACCCACTAATCATGGGGTACTTTGTCGCAGTAAGTGGGCTTAACACCATATAGCAATATGGTGTGACCAAATCCCCATATTTTTGAAAATGTCTTTTTGAGAATGTTTAGGTGTTTTTAACTAGCCTTGCTGGAGGTGAATGTTTTTTTGCATGTGTGCGCTGTAATATTTTCCTTCAAATGTATTCCATGTCTCCTTATTAAAAGCTTTGGTCTGCAACTGCTTTACTACCTCAGTGCCACGTCCTCACCCTATACAGGATGAGAACCTTGAGTATAAAGTGCAGTCCATTGTTGACTTCCATAGGTTCCGCGGGCACATACAGTACCTGGTGCATTGGAAAGAGTACGGTCCGGAGGAACCCTGTCCTCTTCCATGATTTCCATAGACATTTTCCCCTCAAGCCTGGTGGTCCTACGAGGGGGGGGGTTGTTGAGGAGGGGGTACTGTCACGGCTGGACTCAGCCCTTCCTTCTCTGAGCTGGCTGCCCAGCTGTCAGTTAATTGTGAGCTCCTATCTCTCCACAGTGAAGAAAAAAGGTACTACTGGAGGTTCTACCAAAAATCAGACTTTTGAGGCCAGAAAACAATGCAGAGATGACAAAAATATTTAATCACCGCATTTATTGAAAAAAACTACAAGATATATACATAATGTTCAAAGAGGAATAAAAAGCATAGTACACATGCATAAACTACAGTTTGTACAGTGAGCCCTTGTGCGTCTATGCTTTTCGCCGTCAGGCTTCTTCAGGACATGACCAAGGTTCAGAGACGTTACAAATAAGAGATAAGAGAACGAATCTCACTATCTGAAATGAGATGCATTGCCATTAAAATCAAAGCTTTTGCACAAACCTAGAACATGTTATCTTAAAAAGCATATGTTGGGCCAGTCAGGGGAGGCCCACAGGGGACAGACAAAATTGAAGGTACCTTAGATTGGAATACATTTTCTATGTATACAGCCCAGATAGGTGGAGAATTTTCAAAATTATAAACTGTGAAAAAGCAGATATAATGCAATGGGTTCTAACAAATATGCCAGTAAAAGGAATAAATGAAAGTAAAAATATATGGAAATTGGAATACCTACTAGTAAGTGGTTTTCAAGTGTTTGAATAGGGGCAAGTAGGAACCTTTACTCCAAACATGTAGGGAACCAACAGAGCCACATTCTAAGGTCCAATAAACATAGGGGGGACAGATCCTTATTAGGATTAAGCAATGCTCATGACAAATAGAGCCTGGACTAGCATGCTGAACCTATAAACAAAGGGTATGAAGGAGAGTATACAGTGGGGATGGAAAGTATTCAGACCCCTTACATTTTTCACTCTTTGTTATATTGCAGCCATTTACTAAAATCATCTAAGTTCATTTTTTTCCTCATTAATGTATACACAGCACCCCATATTGACAGAAAAACACAGAATTGTTGACATTTTTGCAAATTTATTAAAAAAGAAAAACTGAAATATCACATGGTCCTAAGTATTCAGACCCTTTGCTCAGTATTTAGTAGAAGCCCCTTTTGATCTAATACAGCCATGAGTCTTTTTGGGAAAGATGCAACAAGTTTTTCACACCTGGATATGGGGATCCTTTGCCATTCCACCTTGCAGATCCTCCCCAGTTCTGTCAGGTTGCATGGTAAACGTTGGTGAACAGCCATTTTTAGGTCTCTCCAGAGATGCTCAATTGGGTTTAAGTCAGGACTCTGGCTGGGCCATTCAAGAACAGTCACGGAGTTGTTGTGAAGCCACTCCTTTGTTATTTTAGCTGTGTGCTTAGGGTCATTGTCTTGTTGGAAGGTAAACCTTTGGCCCAGTCTGAGGTCCTGAGCACTCTGGAGAAGGTTTTTGTCCAGGATATCCCTGTACTTGGCCGCATTCATCTTTCCCTCGATTGCAACCAGTCGTCCTGACCCTGCAGCTGAAAAACCCCCCCACAGCATGATGTTGCCACCACCTCTCTGGAGCTCAGCCACAGTGATCTTCGGTTCTTCTTTACCTCTCTCACCAAGGCTCTTCTCCCCCGATAGCTCAGTTTGGCTGGAAGGCCAGCTTTAGAAAGGGTTCTGGTCATCCCAAACGTCTTCCATTTAAGGATTATGGAGGCCACTGTGCTCTTAGGAACCTTAAGTGCAGCAGAAATTTTTTTGTAACCTTGGCCAGATCTGTGCCTTGCCACAATTCTGTCTCTGAGCTCTTTAGGCAGTTTCTTTGACCTCATGATTCTCATTTGCTCTGACATGCACTGTGAGCTGTAAGGTCTTATATAGACAGGTGTGTGGCTTTCCTAATCAAGTCCAATCAGTATAATCAAACACAGCTGGACTCAAATGAAGGTGTAGAACCATCTCAAGGATGATCAGAAGAAATGGACAGAACCTGAGTTAAATATGAGTGTCACAGCAAAGGGTCGGAATACTTAGGACCCATGTGATATTTCAGTTTTTCTTTTTAATAAATCTGCAAACATGTCAATTCTGTGTTTTTCTGTCAATATGGGGTGCTGTGTGTACATTAATGAGGAAAAAAAGAACTTAAATGATTTTAGCAAATGGCTGCAATATAACACAGTAGGGATGAGCCGAACACCCCCCTGTTCGGTTCGCACCAGAACATGCGAACAGGAAAAAAGTTCGCTCGAACACGCGAACACCGTTAAAGTCTATGGGACACGAACATGAATAATCAAAAGTGCTAATTTTAAAGGCTTATATGCAAGTTATTGTCATAAAAAGTGTTTGGGGACCTGGGTCCAGCCCCAGGGGACATGGATCAATGCAAAAAAAGTTTTAAAAACGGCCGTTTTTTCAGGAGCAGTGATTTTAATAATGCTTAAAGTCAAACAATAAAAGTGTAATATCCCTTTAAATTTCGTACCTGGGGGGTGTCTATAGTATGCCTGTAAAGGGGCACATGTTTCCCGTGTTTAGAACAGTCTGACAGCAAAATGACATTTCGAAGGAAAAAACTCATTTAAAACTACCGCGGCTATTAATGAATTGCCGGTCCGACAATACACATAAAAGTTCATTGATAAAAACGGCATGGGAATTCCCCACGGGGAAACCCCGAACCAAAATTAAAAAAAAAAAAAAATGACGTGGGGGGGTCCCCCTAAATTCCATACCAGGCCCTTCAGGTCTGGTATGGATATTAAGGGGAACCCCGGCCAAAATTTAAAAAAAAAAATGACGTGGGGTTCCCCCTAAATTCCATACCAGACCTGAATTTTAAGGAGAACCCCGCGCCAAAAAAAAAAAAAGAACGGCGTGGGGTTCCCCCAAAAATCCATACCAGACCCTTATCCGAGCACGCAACCTGGCAGGCCGCAGGAAAAGAGGGGGGGACGAGAGTGCGGCCCCCCCCCTCCTGAACCGTACCAGGCCACATGCCCTCAACATTGGGAGGGTGCTTTGGGGTAGCCCCCCAAAACACCTTGTCCCCATGTTGATGAGGACAAGGGCCTCATCCCCACAACCGTGGCCGGTGGTTGTGGGGGTCTGCGGGCGGGGGGCTTATCGGAATCTGGAAGCCCCCTTTAACAAGGGGACCCCCAGATCCCGGCCCCCCCCCTGTGTGAAATGGTAAGGGGGTACTTACCCCTACCATTTCACTAAAAAAGTGTCAAAATAGTTAAAAATGACAAGAGACAGTTTTTGACAATTCCTTTATTTAAATGCTTCTTCTATCTTCCTTCATCTTCTTCTTCTTCTGGTTCTTCTGGCTCTTCTGGTTCTTCCTCCGGCGTTCTCGTCCAGCATCTCCTCCGCGGCGTCTTCTATCTTCTTCTCCTCGGGCCGCTCCGCACCCATGGCATGAGGGGAGGCTCCCGCTCTTCTCTTCATCTTCTTCTTCATCCTCTTCTCTTCTTCATCTTCTTCATCTTCTTCATCTTCATCTTCTCTTCTTAATTTTCTTCTGCGGGCCGCTCCGCATCCATGCATGGAGGGAGGCTCCCGCTGTGTGACGGCGTCTCCTCATCTGACGGTTCTTAAATAACGGGGGGCGGGGCCACCAGGTGACCCCGCCCCCCTCTGACGCACGGGACATGACGGGACTTCCCTGTGGCATTCCCCGTGACGTCACAGGGAAGTCCCGTCAAGTCACCGTGCGTCAGAGGGGGGCGGGGTCACCGGGTCGGACCGGCAATTCATTAATAGCCGCGGTAGTTTTAAATGAGTTTTTTCCTTCGAAATGTCATTTTGCTGTCAGACTGTTCTAAACACGGGAAACATGCGCCCCTTTACAGGCATACTATAGACACCCCCCAGGTACGAAATTTAAAGGGATATTACACTTTTATTGTTTGACTTTAAGCATTATTAAAATCACTGCTCCTGAAAAAACGTCCGTTTTTAAAACTTTTTTTTGCATTGATACATGTCCCCTGGGGCAGGACCCGGGTCCCCAAACACTTTTTATGACAATAACTTGCATATAAGCCTTTAAAATTAGCACTTTTGATTTCTCCCATAGACTTTTAAAGGGTGTTCCGCGGCATTCGAATTTGCCGCTAACACCCCAAATTGTTCGGTGTTCGGCGAACTTGCGAACAGCCAATGTTCGAGTCGAACATGAGTTCGACTCGAACTCGAAGCTCATCCCTATAACACAGTGAAAAATTGAAGAGAGTCTGAATACTTTCCATCCCCACTGTATATATTATAGAGACCGTTGGTAACAGCCAAAGTGCTCGCACAAAGAGAGTGGTAGATAGTACTTACATTAGGGATAAGGTAAGCAGACGTGCCCCTGGGAGACAGCCGGGTGCTGCACACAAAGCCCGTGTAGAAATGAGGGTTATTTATATTAGCCGGCAGTGTCTCAGCAAATCGCCGAGACAGCGTCATGTGACGTAATCGTGTCAGGCGTACTAAGAGACAGGGGTTGTGGGTATTGTAGGCAGCGAGCGGGACTCAGCTTGTTGTGCGCAGGTGCAGACCGGCCACAACACACAAACAGAAAAAAGATACTGTAAACGCCGTAGGCGGCGCTGTGAGCAGATCTTCGCTCATTGTGCGCATGTGCAGGATAAACAACAACGAGTGAATGTGAGTGAGTGAATTATGGGGTTTGTATTCAAAATGGTAAATAGAACTCCAATAGGTCCGCATTCATGAGCGTCCCCATGAAGCAAAGGAGCTAACCAGAGCGGACTTGCCATAACTGTGGGAAAAAAATAGAGCATATCACTGCTGTGAATGCCTCTATAGAAAAATACAGGGAAACATAAAATTTGTGAATTGAATATCACCACCTAATATGGAATGGTACCTCATCGTGTCACCCTTAGGTCCCCTGAGTGGGCAACACAGGCTAAATAAAAACAAAATGATATACATATGAACATTTACAGATACAAATCATTTACAAAATATATTACCATTGTTTACAAAATGGCTAAGAGTACAGATAAATAAAAAAAAGGATCCATACCAACTATATATCATCTGGTACCCCAATAGCCCATTTTTAGGGTTCTTTATTGACAATGTATATACTGTAAGTGACATAAATGTAGACAGGAGAATGACAAAAATATAGACAAAAAAATTGTCGGGTGAAAAACGATGTCATAGGGAAACAAGGGAAACAAAAAAGAGGGGAAAGGCATGTCACGGACATATGCAATCTGTAGAAATTAACTACATATTAATGATGTAATATTACAGAAAAAGTCTAAAACTTATCGTGTCATTCAAACCTGGATGCATAGCGGCCCGTAATCTATGTATCCATTGAGTTTCTCGTTGGAGTACTCTTTTATCAAAATTACCTCCTCGGGGGTCTTCATGAATGACATCCAGAGCAGAGAATTTAAACACCATGGGGTCATATTTATGTTTAAAGGCTATATGATAGCCCATAGTGGTGTTAAGAAGACCACTAGTAGCATAGTAAACGTGGTCTTTGATCCTCCTCCAAAATGACCTGATGGTTTTGCCAATGTAGAAAGCTCCACATTGGCAGAAAATAATATAAATCTCTTCTTTAGTTTTGGTAAGTGATGTGGTGTTGTAAAACATGGGTACGGCCATTAGGGTGGGGAACAGAGGGTCCCACCAATAATAATCACAGAAATCACAGAACCCGCATTGAAATAAACCAGGTGGATCTTGGGTTACATTATTGGTTTTGCAATAATGGCTATGTACCAACCGATCTTTGACAGATCCTGCTAGTTGATAGGTGATTTCAGGTTTGGGTCCTATATATTTGGCTAGGATAGGATCTGCCAGCAGAATGTGCCAGTGTCTTTGAATTACCGACCGTATTATATGATGTTGGTCAGAGTAAGTAGTTATGAACCTTGTTACGTTGGAATCTGTTTGTTTGGAAAGATAATGGTATTCCTAGGTTTAGCTACAGCCTTTTTAAAAGCTTTTTTAAGGCTGGTTTTGCTGTATCCTCTGGCCAAGAGCCGTTTATATAGACTGTCTGCCTCCTGTTTTAAATCAAGATCACTCGAGCAGTTGCGTTTAAGGTGCAAATATTGGCCAAAGGGAATACTTTGAATGAGGGGCTGGGGGTGTACACTTAGCATGTGTAAAATTGTGTTACCCGCAGTGGGTTTTCGATATAATTTACTGATCAAGCCATCCATAGTGATGTTAATAGTGATATCAAAATATGCAATAGTGGTAAGCCTAGATTGCATAGTGAATTTCAAATTATAGTCATTGTGACTTAGAATGGCCATAAATTCATTAAGTGCTGTTGGTGGTCCCACCCACAGTAACAAAACGTCATCTATGTAGTGGAACCACCGCAGCACACAGGAAAAAAGGTCTGAGTGCCCATCACCAGCAAATAGGTCTCGTTCCCACCCCCCAAGGTACAGGTTCGCATATGATTGCGCACAACATGTGCCCATAGCGACCCCCTGTACCTGGAGAAAGTGGGATCCGTGAAAGGAAAAGACATTCTTTGTAAGGATGTGGGAGAGTAGCTGTAGTACAAAGCTATTAAGGCCTGCAAAATTGGGTCCTCTTTCATTCAGGAATTTTGCAATAATCTCCATACCCAGTTCATGTGGGATTGATGAATATAAGGTTTCAACATCTATGACTACCAACGAGCAGCCAAGAGGTACAGTGAGGCCTTCCACAGTGACTCACCTGTTGATTATATCCTGCTCGTCAGTCCTGCTTACTTAAGCCATCAGCCCAGATATTCTCTGCCTTCACCTGGTCAACATCACAGAGACTCTCTCCTGTGTGCCTGTTAAAGACTTGCTTGGCTGACATCCCTTCTGGTTCCAGATCCTGACTTCCTGGCTTGTCTGACCATCCTTTCCGGTTAACAAATTTTGTCTACGTTTGTTCTATTTACTTTTTTTATTGTTATTATTATTATTATACAAGTGTGATTTAACTGTACTTCTGTCTTGGTCTGATTTGTGGTTTCTGACACTTTGTTTACAATTGGGACACTTATTCTGGCTGCACGTCCATACTTCCTATTTCCTCAGAAGGTATCTTGTTCTCCTGGATGAAACTTTCCCATCAACGGTTTCATTTTTTCTATTTTGTTTTGCTCTTTCCTCTTTTCTTCTCCTTATAAATGCAGGAGAAGCCCTTCATTTTATTTTCTTATTGCTACGAACCTTCTACAGTGGAGTTACCATTTCCTCTGAGTTGACACACTAACTCCACTGTGAGACTACACCTACTGGTCCATGCCTCTTCTCATTGGGTTTAAAATGTTTAAGGGTACAAGCATTCCTTGGTTGGGGTGGGGGATGCAGAGAGGGGGAGGGTTGGGATGTTTTTGTTCTGGGGGGGTTTTGTTTTCTGTTTTTAAAGGTGCTTCATTCTGTTTTTATGTATATGGAACTGACATTAGAATGCCTCTTGGCTTTGGGTATGTAATGCTGTGCAATGTGTGCTATATATGTGCCTCTTATAATTCAGTGACTGGGCTGCTGCCCTTGCGAGCTGGTGTTTCACCCTGTTTTACCTTTCCACGCTTCCGATGTCTCAATTCACTGTGATTTCCTGGACTGTCCGGGGCCTGAACTCCGCTGTTAAATAATCCCTGGTGTTCCAGTTCCTCCAAAAGCATAACCCACATATTTGTATCCTCCAGGAAACACATCTCCAGGGATCAAAAATGATCTGCCTTAAAAAATGATGGATGGGCCTCCACTACCACGCCACATACTCCCCTATGCTCACAGGGTCAGCATCCTGGTTAGAAAAACGTTGTCATTTAGGCTTATTGAAGTCAACACGGCTGGTAGATATGTAATTCTGCATGCCCATATATATGACAAGACTGTGGTGCCAGTGGGGATCTATGTTTCACCTCCGGCCTCAGTTCAGGTTCTACAGCTTATTATGCAACTTGTGATACAGTTTGATACCGATGCCGTATATCTTATGGGTGATTTCAATATGGTCCCTTCATCTGCTATGGATAGATTGCATACTTCGGCTCATGACTCTCCTGACCTTCAGGCAGTGGGCTGTGCCTTTTTGCCCTCATGGATGTATGGAGAGACATGCACCCAAATTTGAGAGAATTCACTTGCCACTCTGCCACGTATAAGATCCTGTCTAGAATAGACCTGGTTTGTGCAACTAAAGCTGCCCTGCGGTATGTCCGGGGTATGTCTGTGCTTCCCAAGGGTATCTCTGATAATGCCCCCCTGTGTCTCTCCCTTGCTCTGACCACCCCCCTGAATCCCGACTTTGGAGACTATCCAGATTTTGGGCGAATGATGAGCGCCTACAGGAACCGCTAACTGCTTCTATTTGTAACTAATGGACAGATAACCAGGATGCTGCCTCTCCACCTGTGCTGTGGGACTCCTTTTAATCCTGGGCTAGGGGGGAATATATTTCTCTCTCCCCAGTTTGTTTGCTCTGGCTCTGGAATCCCTGGCCATTTTGATCAGGGAAGCGCCGGATGTCCTGGGCCTTCGGCTGGGAAAGCTGGAAGAGAGGCTGTCCCTTTATGCGGATAATGCATTGATATATCTAAATGATGCTGGACCCTCACTGTTTGCTGCTTTGCGGATTTTTGACAATTTTTCTGCCTGAGAAGTTACCAAAAACTAACTGGTCCAAATCAGTTCTGTTCTCCATTGATGATAATGCTGCTAAAACTGCCGCCCCCTCCCCTCTACGCTGGGTAGACAAATTCAATTACCTTGGTGTTATAGTGACCAAAAATCCAACTAACTCCCTGGAGGAGAACCTTCTTCCCCTGATGGCCACCTTGAGGATGAAATGTTCCTCTTTGACTAGCCTCCCCTTAATCTGTTGGGGCAGATAAATCCCCTTTAAAATAGTGATGTTGCCTAAGTTCAATTACTACTTCAGAAATTGTCCAACATGGGTCCCTGTTTCCTTATTTAAAGATTTTTAGAAATGTGTGGGGTCCTTTCTGTGGCATCGAATGACTCCTCGACTGGCACGCTCCACCCTGTGGCTTCTGGCCCATCTTGGAGGGCTAGCCTTGCCCAATGTTCAGTTCTACTACTGGGCTGCAATGCTGGTGACGGTCCAGTGGTGGTTTGAGGGCTCCAAATCAAATGCTGCTACCTGCCTGGAAGCGAGTTGGTTGGGGTCCTTGGCTAATCTATGTAACTATCTACAGAGGCCCGAGGCCTTATCAAGGGGTTCCAGGTCCAACACAGGCTATGTGGGTGGTGGCTAGGTGGCAGTTTATACGCCCTAACCAATGGTCTCCAGCCCATCCCCTGTGGGGAAACTCCAGTCTGCCACAGTTTCGCACCCTGCCAGACCCACAAGTGTGGGCTAGATATGGCAATGTCACTTTGGGTGATGTTATGCCTCACGGTGCTTTACTTTCAATTTCTGACCTCTCTTAAATTTAAGTTACCCCAGTGGATGCAGTTTGGATACTTACAGTTGCGACATGCCGCTAGGGCACAATTTCCTCAGGTGCCTCTCCTCGAGGCAGATCCTATTGAAGAACTGATATCTCCTGGTAAACTAGAAAATCCTCTCTCGACTTTATATGCTGCACTCCTGGGCAATGGCTCCCCTAAAATGGATGGGTTGTGGGATGTCTGGCATGGGGACATACCATCCTTAGACAAGGAGGACTGGGAGTACTGTCTGGATCAAGGTCCTAGATTGGTCATCTCTTCTAGGGATAAGCTCATCCAGGTAAAATTCCTCCACAGGATCTATTATGCACCTCAGAGATTGCACCACATTTTCCCAGACCAGGACCCCAACTGCCCTAGATGTAAAACACGGGTGGGGACTTTTCTCCATATGTTCTGGGATTGCCCGGTTATATTATCTTATTGGTCAGCAGTGTTTGGTGAAATTAATCTTAGGTTACAGCTGTCCTTTCCGGTGGTCCCAGAATTAGCACTGCTGGAGGTGCATAATGATGCACAGCGGTCTCATCACCAAAAGCTACTGATCTCCTACCTCCTATTCTATGCCAAAACAAAGATTCTCCTAAAATGGATCTCACCAGCTCCCCCTATCCCTCTCCTCCTGGGAAGCACTGATTGACGCCGCCTTGCCTATGTACAGAATTACATATAAAAATATAGGGTGTCAGTGGAAATATGACAAGGTATGGGCTCCATGGACCTCTACCTAAGTCGCATGCTTGCACTGTCCTTTCTGTCTGCAATTTTCCTTTACATGTCCAAGCCATATGTTCACTTTTTGTTACAGTGCATTCTGAATGTTTTATATATGTAGCGCCCTCTACCTTTAGGTAGGTGCATTATGGTATTTTTTTTATAGAGTAGGATATAGAGACAGGTAAAGTTGTCTAGGCCTGTGTTCTTTGCTAGGCCTGGATGGTAATTCAGGGTTGGAAGTGTCAAAATAGAAGGGGGTGTGTCTGCCTACATTTGGGGCTCAGGAAAAACCTTCTCTGCTTGACGGTGGATTTTGCTGGAGAGAGAAAATGGGCTGAGACCTGAGTGGCAGGAAACCCATGTGAGAGGATTGACCAATGGTTAATTTCTTTGGTCAAGGGGAGGTCTCACATAAAAGGGGGTCACATGCTCTGGGAGGTGTTCGCAGATTCTGTTCAGGATTCAGAGTCGACAAGGAACCACCGGACGCTCCCATGCGGGGAGGTGCTGGTCAAGAAAAGGAGGAAGTAGGAGCAAAGTGGCAGACGAAAACCTGGGTGATCAACTTTCTGTGAGTAGAACATGGACTGTTATTTGGGAGAGAGAGCAAAGGGAGTGAAAACCCAGGGGAGCCGAGAGAGTAAGTTATATTGCAAATTCAAGAACCACAATTTCTAATACATTCAAGTACCTAAAGGTGTTGGTATGCGGGTCATAAGGAAAGTGGTGTAGGTGTTGACCTTAAAGAACCAATACCCCGAAGGAAGCATATTGAGTTAAGCGGAGGAGCTATTCAGAGTAGTAAATCCTCAGACAGATATCTTAAAGAAGAAGCAATAAGCTGCAGTGGGAAATCATTACAGGAGACATTATTCGGAGTGATGTTAACCTGTGGGATTCAGGGAGTGCTGCATTACATAAAAAAGGAAAGGAACCAAGAAAGTATTAAAACAACTGCCCGGCAATGATACGGGACCTCATGGGACATCTCATATACTTCATTGGAGATCCCACGGATTTAATCCCAAATAAAGAAACTTAAAGTGTAACTTTGACTATTTGGTGTTATGTGGGTGTATGGGAGATTGGAAGTGGAGCGGCAAAGGCAAAGGTAAAGAACTAAAACTTAGTAGCCCCCAAGGGGGTAGTGCGCTACATATATGTTACTGGAAATACCCTTTTATTTTTCCTGCTACTGTCTATGATCAACAATCTGTTTTGTTTTATGTTAATCTGTATGTTTTGTTTACCCGATATGACAACAATAAAGCACCTTTGATTGTTAAAAAAAAAAAAATATCTCCTAAACCTGTACGGTTTAGGAGATATTCACTTTGCATGTAGCCGCTGGCGTCAGCGGCGCATGTGCTGTGAAGGTCCGGCGGACACTGCCATACCTTGCCAAAAGGAAGTCTCTCACATTTATGTGCGTGAGTGACAACATCGCGGCTCCCGGCACTCACAGCGCCGGAGCTGTGAACCTGGAAGACATGCTGAGGTTCGCAGCGGCGATGTGACTGGGTGACTGGGATTACCTGCTGATGCCTCGTTCTAAGGTAAGTATTTCATTATGCCTTTTAGAGGTGAACCATCCTATTAAATGCTGTAAATAATGCTGTAAATAAATAAAATAAGTATGCACAGCCTTACTGTTCATATTTGTTTATACTGCAGATGTAGTCCCTCTACAACAACCTTTCTTTGCAGACAAGTACCCCTGCAATCTGTGTGGAAGCAGTGGTATGTCCGCAGAGGTCAGGCATAGCCTATGCTGAGTCATATCTAGAACTCTCCAGTCAACAAAGCTCACCCTCCCTACAGATTGGAGAGGTATAGTTCTGATGTACAGGGGGGTCTCAGAGAACTAAACAGCAGTAACATGAATTAGAGTTGCAGTATAAAAGTGAAAAAAAATTAGACATGTGAAGAACCACTGGAGGAAACTAATCATGTGCTTCATAGTCTGTACTTCAGAGTAATATTCTTCAAGAGCACCAAACAGATAAACCGTAAATGTTGTCTTTCTCTTGCCTGCAGCTCTGGTAGTGTCCTATTACTAAAAGCAAAAGTCAGGCAGAGTTCAGGCATGTGTCAGCAGCACTCAGTATAACTTCCTGGTGACAATGTTTTCTTTTCTGAATGGAGTGTTCAAAGCACCCAGAATGATTTTTATTTATTTAACTAAAAAAATTGAAGTTACATTTTACCTGCAGATATGGAACAATAATAAGATCTATTTTCCAGGAATACCGATCAATGGAAAAAGACCCGTCTTCCTTCTCTCACAGCTTGTTACAAGATATTCTGGATCAGGGAAGAGAAGCTGTGATTGGACTCTGGAAATGTCTCTATGCACTACAGGAAGATCATCCTCATCCTAATTTATTGGCAGTTCTGGATGAGATCACACAGACAGGTAACAGGACTTTGTGTTTACAGACAACAATGTGATAAAATAATGATTGATACTAATTATCCCAAATGTAACTCCATTATCAGTGATAAACACAATACATATTTATGGCACTCCTATCCACTATTATTGATCTCTTTTTCTCTTTAGTAGATTTGCTCTTGTATACATTACCATACAAATCCTCCTTATCAGTTTGGAATGTGTCATTTCTACTAATGTCTTTTTTTGTGGACTGTAAACCATGTGACCACATTACCCCCCCCCCCCCCCCATTTCTCTGTAGTGGGCTAAGTTCCCCTTTTCCAGAAAATAGTCTATGCAGTCATGGGATCTCAGTAGTTATTATAAAACTGTGCACCTTTATAAAATGTTCATGAGCTTTATTGTCATGTCTATAAGCCATTGGGGTCCCCCCAGAGATTTCACTGAAAAACTCCCAGTTAGTAACCCCCCCATTCTGCTATGTTCGGATGTGAAAATTATTATCATAATAGGAGCAAATCCAACAGTTTTTGAATCCCAGCAACAAGCCAGGACATGGGGTTTACTAACTGGAAGGTATTCAGCCCGGTTTCTGGAGGGATCCAAATGGCCTACAGGAAGGACAATAATTATATGTTTTACAAAGCTGCAAGGCTTTTTATTATGTACTGGAGCCCATGACAGCATAGACTATTCTCTAGAAAAGGTGAACTTAACCTTTAAAATTACATGATAAAATAGGGAAAATATCAACACTGAAAGTTTAGATGGGATTTATTTTACCGACTCAACTTAGTAGGTTGGGGTTCCCAAAGCCAAATAGAATATGCAAAGAAAAGAAAACAAGTCAAGCAGGCTTGTAAAGGGGTTTCAATATGGAACTCACCGAGACATAGATACAAAGTTTATTCATAGAAAGGAGACACAATTCCAATAATGTATGGCTATTAGCCACAATAACAGTAAAACCCTCACCAATATTAAAAAATCATAACAATATTGTCACAATAAAAGTGTTATTGTGGCTAATAGCCATACATTATTGTAATTGTGTCTCTTTTCTATGATTAAACTTTGTATCTATGCGTCTGTGAGTTCCATATTGAAGCCTCTTTACAAGCCTGCTTGGCTTGCTTTTTTGGCTGCAAAAATTAAAAGCCAGCAGTTGCACATACTGCATACATACTGCATACTGCACACATACTACATACTACACACATACTGCACACATACTGCACACATACTACACACATACTATACTGCACACATACTATACTGCACACATACTGTACACATACTGCAGCTGCTGACTTTTAATAATTGGACACTTGCCTGTCCTGGAGCCCAGCGATGTTGGCACCGCAGCTGATGTTTCCATCAGCTGTCGGGTTAAATCTGCCTCCATTGCGAGTTAGGGAACCCGGCAGTGTAGTCTTTTGGCTTCACGCTGGGAACACTACTGCGCATGCTCGAGGCTCCACTCCTTTCTCCTACTGGCCCGGTCGCCGTGGGAGGAGGAGGGAGCCCCAGCCATGACATCAATATCCACGCTATGGCTCCTGGAAGTGGGGAAACAATACCTGTGAAAGATAGGTATGCTGTCCCCCCTCCCTCCGAAAGTTGCCAAATCTGGCACCGGAGGGGGGAGGAGTACAATGAGAGGAAGTTCCACTTTTGGGTGGAACTCCGCTTTAACCTTTTTAAAGCTGATCTCTAGCTTTTCTTTCACCTTAACTAGTTGATTTGGGCCAAGTTGGTCCAATCAAACCATTTCATACACTAACAGATGCACCCACTGGAAGCACTGTATAAACAAGGTACATACAATAAACAGCAGTTCATTCTGTCTGTGAGATATGGACACCATGTTTCACACATTGAACAAAATTGAGTCAGAATGAGTGCTAAGGGTTGCTCAGCCATTCATAAGCAACTTTGTATTCACATTCCACATCCTCATCAGCACGTGGCCATGGGACACACTTGGCCTTTTTCTCGGCAGCTGGCCGGGTTGAGCCGCAACATGCCGAAGACTTGGTCGAGTGGATGACCAAGCCATCCTCCTCCTCCTCATCCTCTCTCACCCATGCTCAGGGTACTTTGTCTGGCAAAGCAGCTGCCAACGCGGCCTCTACCCTCGGCTCAATGGCATCAGTGACTCTTTCCCAAGCCCCACCATGTCCTCCTGAGGAGTCCCCTGAACTGTTTGACCACAGTGTTGGGTACATGCTCCAGGAGGATGCCCAGCATTTTGAAGGCTCCGATTATGATACTCAGCTAGAGGAAGGCAGTACCGTGAGCCCAGAGAGAAGGGGTGCCCAAGAAGGACAGCAATCTGGCAGTCATGTTCCCCCTGCTGCAGCATACTGCCAGGTTTGCTCCAGTGATGAGGAGGGAGGGGATGATGAGGTCACTGACTCCATGTGGGTGCCTAATAGGAGAGAGGAGGAGGAGGCACATCACCAATGAGGCAGTATGCCCTCCAGGGGCCAGCCTAAGGGAAGCACACTGACTGCATCATGTGCAGGGCGCTGCTGTCTCTGCGCGTTATTCTAAAAGTTCTTTGGTGTGGGCCTTTTTTGAGACGAGTGCATCAGATCGCACCGCTGCTATTTGCAACATATGTCTCAAGCGTGTCTCACGTGGCCAAAACATCTCCCGCTTGGGCACCACATGCTTGTCCAGACATATGTTGACCTGCCATGCAGTTCGTTGGCAAGCGTATCTAAAATACCCACACCAAAGAACAAAGAGGACCTCTCCTTGCTCCTCATCAGCTGAGATCTCCAACTCCACTATACCTTCAGTCCTCTCTGAGACCTGCACTGAGAGGAATGAAGGTGTAGAATTAGGTGTGTCACAGCCAAGTACTTGTGGGCAATCTGCTTTCGGTACACCGATGTCAGATTGTACCAGGCAAATTTCCCTGCCCCAGTTGCTGCACCGCCGAAAGAAGTTCGCTCCCAGCCATCCACATGCCCAGCGGTTGAATGCTAGCTTGGCAAAATTGCTAGCACTTCAACTGCTGCCTTTTCAGTTGGTAGACTCTGCCCCCTTCCGTGAGTTTGTGGAATGTGTGGTTCCTCAGTGGCAGGTACCCAAACGCCACTTTTTCTCACAGAAGGCGATTCCGGCTCCCTACCGGCATGTGGAAGGCAATGTCCATGCCTCTTATAAGTAATAGGTATTATAAATGGTATACCGTCCTTCACCAAAAACTAATACCTCCATCACGCCACTATGTTTCACAAACTGAATGTGAATGTGCTCAAAATCAATCTATACAATAACCCACCCACACCCACTATGAAGCAGCCCCTTTAAATTATAATGCATATACTAAGTATATACTAATGTCCATGCCTCGCTGGACAGGGCGGTCAGTGGTAAGGTGCATATTACCGCTGACTCATGGTCCAGCAGGCATGGACAGGGATGTTGCCTAAGTTTCACCGCGCATTGGGTGACTCTGCTGGCAGCTGGGAAGGATGCAGGACAAGGTGCAGTAGTGTTGGAGGTTGTTCCGCCACCACGCCTCCAAAATGCCACTACTAATGATTGTGACACACCTCTCTCCTCCACCCCCTCCTCTTCTTCTTCTTCCATGGCCTGTGCTTTGTCCTCGGAACCAGCGGTGCTCCGTAGGCATTCAAGGGGCTAGGCAAGTATGCAGGCCAAAAGATGCCATGCGGTGCTTGAGCTGGTGTGCTTGGGGGACAGGAGCCACACTGGGGCAGAGGTTCTGTCAGCTCTGCAGGGGCAGGTTCAGAGGTGGTTGACGCCACGCCAACTTAAGGCAGGAATGGTGGTTTGCGACAATGGCACCAACCTCCTCTCTGCCCTCTGACAGGGACAAATGACCCATGTGCCCTGTTTGGCTCAGGTCCTTAACTTGGTGGTGCAGCGGTTCTTGGGCAGGTACCCAGGCTTACAGGATGTTCTGAGGCAGGCCAGGAAAGTCTGTGTGCATTTCCGCCTATCATATAATGCCAGTGCTCGGCTAGCAGACCTCCAAAAGGAGTTTAACCTGCCCAAGAACTGCCTAATCTGTGACATGCCCACCAGGTGGAACTCAATGTTGGCCATGCTGCAGCGGCTGCACACGCAGCAGAGGGCCATCAATGAGTACCTGTGTGACTATGGCACCAGGACAGGGTCAGGGGAGCTTGTTTTTTTTTTTCCCACGCCAGTGGGCCATGATCAGGGATGCATGCACTGTCCTGTCACCATTTGAGGAGGCCACGAGGATGGTGAGCAGTGACAGTGCATGCATCAGTGACACTGTCCCCCTTGTCCACCTGTTGGAGCACACGCTGCGTGGAATAATGGACAGGGCACTTGAGGCAGAACAGAGGCAGGAAGAGGAGGACTGTGCAATGCGTTCCCAGAGACAGGGAGGTTACAAACTCCTGTTTCTGGACAACGTGTTGCTGAGGCTTCGGTCAGTCAAAGAAGGAGCGGTGGAGAAGGTGGCCGTCTGACCGATGCGTTCAGACAATTTTTTGGTCCGCAGCCCCAAGGTATGATCAGTTCCAGCAACCATCGCCAGCGTCTGTTTTACATGGTGCAGGAATACCTAGGGGCAAGATCTGACTTGGACACCTTTCCCACCGAATATCATCTGGGTTACTGAGTCTTGAGGATGGATCACTGGGCCAGAGCTTGCACAGTATGCAATTGAGCTACTGGCCTGTCCTGCATCCAGCGTTCTTTCGGAACGCACATTCAGTGCTGCTGGAGGTTTTGTAACCGATCACAGGGTGCGTCTGTCCACCAACTCGGTCGATCGACTGACCTCTATAAAAATGAATCAGTCTCGGATCACCACCAGCTACCAAACACCTGATGCTGATGTAACCGAATAAGTTTTTTTGAAATCTCATATCCCTTCAAAGACTGCCTATGCTGATGCTGAGTGACTATCCTGAGTAATTATCCTCTTCCTCCTCAATGATCATGCTGATAGCTTGTAAGAACATTTTTGGTTCTGGGCGCCGCCACCAGTGCCTAAGGCCCAATTTTTCAGCCCCTGTTTAACAGGGGCGTGTAATTACAATTTTTGATGTAATACTTTGCAGCAGGGCTCGTTTCTGCATTCCAACTAGAGTATCTGTGAGGGGTTGCAGTTTTGTGGCACCAGTGTCTAAGGCCCAATTTTTCAGCCCCTGCTCAACAGGGGCATTTATTACAATTCTTGATCTAATATTTCACAGCAGGGCCAGTTTCTGCGTCCACCAAGAGCGAGTGAGGACTTAGTGTTGTGGCACCAGCACCACCACCACCACAAAAGGCCCAATTTTTCTGCCCCTGTTCAACAGGGGCATGTAATTACAATTCTTAAACTAATATTTCACAGCAGGGCCCTGTGAGGGCTTACAGTGTTGTGGCCACAACAACACCTAAGGCCCAAATTTCTGCTGAGTATATAGAGCAGGCCCCTACTTTCAAACATCCAACTTACAAACGACTCCTACTTGCAAACGGAAGGAGACAACAGGAAGCAAGATGAAATCCACCCCTAGGAAGGGAAATTCTCTCCTGTAAGTTAATATGGGAAAAACATTTCTCCTTTCCACTGATGCTTTATCACCAATCCTGGTTTCACAAAAAAACCCAAATTTTCAAAAAACATTTTGTCATTGGGACAAAAAGTGAGGTGAAATCTTCTGAAGAGGAGCACAGACAGCAAAAAAAATGTCACAGGGGTGATGACCCTTCCCTATGTTTTCCAAAAAGCTTAAAATAGATTTTTTGGCTGGAGCTAAACACGTTAAAAATGTACCAGTTCAAAATTACAAACAGATTCTACTTAACAACAAACCTAAAGTCCCTGTCTTGTTTGCACCGCCTGTATACTGCTGTTCAGAGTACAGAGCCTGTATACTGCTGTTTCCTTTTTTAATTTGGGTGCGGGGTTCCCCTTAATATCCAAATAAGACCCAAAGGGCCTGGTAATGGACTGGGGGGTACCCATGCCGTTTCTCTCACTGATTTTCATCCATATTACCAGGACCCGACATTACATTAAAGCCGCAAGCAGTTTTAAATGACTTTTTTTCCTTTAAAAATGACATTTTGTGCAGGGACTGTTCTAAGCACGGGAAACACGCGCCACTTTACAGGCATACTATAGACACCCCCCAGGTACGATATTTAAAGGAATATTTCACTTTTTTTTTACTTTAAGCATCATTAAAATCACTGCTCCTGAAAAAACTGCCCTTTTTAACTTTTTTTTGCATTGATACATGTCCCCTGGGGCAGGACCCGAGTCCCCAAACCCTTTTTAGGACAATACTATGAAAATTAGCCTTTAAATTGAGCACTTTTGATTTCGAACATTCGAGTCCCATAGACGTCAATGGGATTCTAACGTTCGTGCGAATTTTCGGTCCGTTTGCAGGTTCTGGTGCAAACCGAACCGGGGGGTGTTCAGCTCATCCCTATTGGCCTGCAGTGAGATGTAGCTGCACAAAGCTGGGATGTATATATATACCAATTATACTGCAGCTAGCAGAATTAACTGCCTGCCTGTAGTATTATTAGTATGAAAACACCTGCACTTGTCTTCAGGTAGCTATACTTTAGGTGCAACTGTGCAGGGTACACAGTACAGTAACTGGAAATACGTCAAGCGCCTACACAAGCACCTGGCTTCAGGTAGTTATACTGTAGGTGCAACTGTGCAGGGTACACAGTACAGTGACTGGAGATATTTCAAGCACCTACACAAGCACCTTGCTTCAGGTAGCTATACTGTAGATGCAACTGTGCAGGGTACACTGTACAGTAACTGGAAATACATCAAGAGCCTACACAAGCACCTGGCTTCAGGTAGCGATACTGTAGGTGCAACTGTGCAGGGTACACAGTACAGTAACTGGAAATACGTCAAGAGCCTACACAAGCACCTGGCTTCAGGTAGCTATACTGTAGATGCAACTGTGCAGGGTACACTGTACAGTAACTGGAAATACATCAAGAGCCTACACAAGCACCTTGCTTCAGGTAGCTATACTGTAGGTGCAACTGTGCGGGGTACACAGTACAGTGACTGGAGATATTTCAAGCACCTACATAAGCACCTGGCTTCAGGTAGCTATACTGTAGATGCAACTGTGCAGGGTACACTGTACAGTAACTGGAAATACATCAAGAGCCTACACAAGCACCTGGCTTCAGGTAGCGATTCTGTAGGTGCAACTGTGCAGGGTACACAGTACAGTAACTGGAAATACGTCAAGCACCTACACAAGCACCTGGCTTCAGGTAGCTATGCTGTAGGTGCAACTGTGCAGGGTACACAGTACAGTAACTGGAAATACGTTGAGAGCCTACACAAGCACCTGGCTTCAGGTAGCTATTCTGTAGGTGCAACTGTGCAGGGTACACAGTACAGTAACTGGAAATACGTCAAGCACCTACACAAGCACCTGACTTCAGGTAGCTATACTGTAGGTGCAACTGGAAATACTGTAAAAACACCTGCCTGTCAGTATATTAGGAAGAGAATAACAGGAACGGATCTAGCAAAACTGAATACAGTGTATATATGTGTATATATATATATATATATATATATATATATATATATATATACCTGGGATGCATATATATATATATATATATATATATGTAGGAAGGCCAGTATGGTGGCCTGAATTTATGGGAGGAGCCCGGTGGGTATTTAAGCAGCCCGCTCACCTGTGGTGCTTGTCGGTTTCCTGTGCGCGATACGTTACGTCACTAGGCCGACTATCCGAATACCAAACGTCCGTAAATCGTTGTCTCGCGAAGTTCCCGCATTTGCTATTTCGTGCTCGAGAGTGTCAGTGTTTACCGATCCGTATCGTTCGTACCACGCGTCTGGCTTGGCTGTCGCAGGTAGGGTCCCGTCGGACTTTTCGTTTTTCATATCATGTCACTAAACCGTGAGTTCAAATTTCGTTTCACCCGCATTTCACAAACTGCAATGTATATCGCTCGTACTTTCGATATGTTACAAATTCGATAGCACAGCGACGCTGACGTCGCTTCATTTCTAGCATGTCGGTATCAGTAGACAGCCATAGCCAGTCGCAATTTTGTAAAAGATCAAATCAAGTTAGTTCGATACCAATCATTTCTCATTTCTGAGACATTTCTAAACTCATTTCGGACATTTCAAATCATTTCTCATTTCTGAAAACATTTCTGAACTCATTTCTGACATTTTTAAATCATTTCTCATTTCAGTCACCTACCGCGCTCCGATTCGAATCCAGTCGCACCAAAGAGGCGCCGATTCGTTCCGGTGTGCCCCAGTTATTACGGCCTCATTTCTATACATGCTCCAGAGTTACGTTATTGTCAGTCAATTGTACCTCTGTCATGGTTATCATTTCATTTCCATGTATCACGTCCCGACATGAATTCAGTCGCATGAAAAATGCACCGATTCGTCTCGGCGTGCCCCAGGATTGGCCTCATTTCTATACATGCTCCAGAGTTACGTTTTATCAGTCATTCGTACCTCTGTCATGGTTATCATTTCATTTCCATGTATCACGTTCCGACATGAATTCAGTCGCATGAAATGCACCGATTCATCTCGGCGTGCCCCAGGATTGGCCTCATTTCTATACATGCTCCAGAGTTACGTTTTATCAGTCATTCGTACCTCTGTCATGGTTATCATTTCATTTCCATGTATCACGTCCCGACATGAATTCAGTCGCATGAAAAATGCACCGATTCGTCTCGGCGTGCCCCAGGATTGGCCTCATTTCTATACATGCTCCAGAGTTACGTTTTATCAGTCATTCGTACCTCTGTCATGGTTATCATTTCATTTCCACGTATCACGTTCCGACATGAATTCAGCCGCATGAAATGCACCGATTCGTCTCGGCGTGCCCCAGGATTGGCCTCATTTCTATACATGCTCCAGAGTTACGTTTTATCAGTCATTCGTACCTCTGTCATGGTTATCATTTCATTTCCATGTATCACGTTCCGACATGAATTCAGTCGCATGAAATGCACCGATTCGTCTCGGCGTGCCCCAGGACTGGCCTCATTTCTATACATGCTCCAGAGTTACGTTTTATCAGTCATTCGTACCTCTGTCATGGTTATCATTTCATTTCCACGTATCACGTTCCGACATGAATTCAGTCGCATGAAATGCACCGATTCGTCTCGGCGTGCCCCAGGATTGGCCTCATTTCTATACATGCTCCAGAGTTACGTTATCAGTCATTTGTACCTCTGTCATGGTTATCATTTCATTTCCACGTGTCACATTCCGACATGAAATCAGTCGCATGAAAATGCACCGATTCGTCTCGGCGTGCCCAGGATTGGCCACATTTCTGACACATGCTCCAGAGTCCAGATCATAGCTAATCGCAGACATCGGGGGATTGATCCACATCTCTGTCATGCAATTTCTACCATTTCACTCCCACAACGCATCACCGTTTCGAAACCAGTCGCATCTGAGGTGCACCGATTCGTCACGGCATGCATCACTGGTTCCGATCGCATTTCATACCTATACCAGAGCTCGGTTAGTTGCCAGTCGCTAACACGGCACAACCAATTCGAGCCGCGGTCAAAACAATCATTTCTCTCATGTCATTTAATACTGCACTCCTATTCGAATCCAGATGCATCAAACAAGCACCGATTCGTCCCAGGAGCACCAATATTTTCAGTTGCCCCATTTCAATACATGCTCCAGAGCCCGGTTCACGGTCGAACAAATCGTGACACGACCAGGCCGCACCTCTGTCATGCAGTTCATTCATTTCACAATCAAAGCAAACATTTCGAATCATTTCATTGTCACAAGATTGCAAGCATCATACAAATCACTGCTTCAAGTTACTTAGCAATCCCTTCACGAATTGTCACCTTTTCATTTTCCTCAAAAAAAAAAAAAAAAAAATCCATACCTATACCAGAGCTCGGTCGGTTGCCAGTCGCAAAACACGGCACAACCAATTCAAGCCTCGGTCAAGGTAAACATTTCTCTCATTTCATTTCATGCTGCGCTCCGATTCGAATCCAGATGCATCAAACAAGCACCGATCCGTCCCGGTGTGCACCAATGTTTCTTCTGTTGCCTCGTTTCAGTGCATGCTCCAGGGCCCGGTTCACGGTCGCATCAGTCACGACACGGCCAGGCCGGACCTTTGTCATGCAGTTCAGTCATTTCAAACATCAAGGCAAACATTTCGAATCATTTCGTTCTCACAAAAAAAAAAAAAAAAAAAAATATACGAGCTCAAAAACAGGATATTCTCATCAGATCAAATCATGTCACAGGCCGGCAGCGAAGACTTCACGGCCCCTCTGTCGGCTTTCACACAGGCCTCATTTCACTACCTCACAGTACGTACGAATGTGGGAATATTCGTTCAGCAGCCATCGACGAACAAACCATAGATCGGCTCTTACAAACAGAACTAGACCGAGAGTACGTTATAGGCCTTTCACTCAGCCCCCTTTCAGCACTTGGAGAGTCAGCCCTATTTGGGGCTCGTCAAGGGCAAATTCACAAATAAATTACGTTTGGGGTACCGCCTGTCTGCGCCTCATTCTTCCCACATCCCCAGTCTCAATTCCCTGATTCCCTCCGAAGAATTCTCCCTAAAATATTCCTCCGTAGACATGCCGATACAAGCAGTCATCAAAGCAGGTACAGGCGCCTGGCTTTCCAAAACCGACATCTTGGATGCCTTTAAGCTCCTGCCTATCCATCCATCCCTTTGGTGCTGGCATGGCATCAAGTGGAAGGAGGCATATTATTTGGCCACAAAACTGACGTTCGGTTCGAAGAGCAGCCCTTGGCTCTTCGACACATTCGCTCAGTCTCTTGCTTGGATACTGTTACACAAGGCTCAGTGACAAAAGTCATCCATTACCTGGACGACTTCCTACTAATGGAACCTCCCAGCAAGCCCCCAGGAGACCTCGACAAACTCAGAGCGATATTCGGAAAACCCAATCTTCCCATCACCAAGCACAAAGTAAAAGGCCAGCACATAACATCACCTTTCTCGGGGGCCAACTTAGACACCTGCGCTATGCAAGCCAGTCTCCCCCTCGACAAACTAACCCGCATTAAGGCGGTCCTTCACAAATTCACCCACACCAAGGGGTGTACCAAGAAGCAGTTGCAATCTCTCCTGGCAATGCTGAATTTCGCCATACGAATTATTCCACAAGGCCGCACCTTCGTGTCACGCCTGCTGAGATTCCTGCCAGAAACACAAGACCCCGGTCAGATCTTAAATCTAGACTCCGCAGCAATAGCGGACCTATCTATGTGGGACGAATTCCGTCCTCCCGGAATGGCATATCCCTAATTATACCTATGGTATCAGCCCTGTCACCCCAGGTGGTGACAGACGCTGCAGCCACCACAGGTTTCGCTGCAATTTTTGGCCATCATTGGTTTTCAGGACCCTGGCCTCAACAGATACTGTTGATACCCGGCTTATTCAAAACATCTTCCCTCCTCGAACTCTACCCCATGGTGGCAGCTGCACAACTCTGGGGTCACCATTGGACAGGGCAAACCGTAATCTTCACCACCGACAATCAGGCCACGGCAGACATCAACAAAGGCAGGTCCAATTCCCCAGCAGTCATGTCCTTCCTGCGCAGATTGGTACAACTGTTCTTACAGCATCAGTTTAACATACACTGTGCATTTATTCCAGGCAGACACAATTAGCTGCTGACGCACTGTCACGTTCTAACTACACCTCCTTTCCAAACAGGTTCCCGGAGCCGATCCAGTGTCGGCCCCTATCCCTGCCTGGTCACAACTGACCCTGGACTAGTTTAACATTTACAAGGAGCAACGCAGCTCATCAATCACTCACTCTCTCATAACACACTCAAAGCCTACCAGACAGCTTGAAAGGCGTTCAATAAATTTCTCACATCCTGCCGTAAAGGACCAATAGATGTCAAACAGGTATTGGCCTGCATTTCATACTGCCACACTCAGCTGACCTTATCTTACAATACCATTCGGCTATACCTAGCCGGCATACAACATTTCGTGACCCTGGAAGACCCCACAAAATCTTCACTGTTCTCATCACACGCTATACGAGCCATCCTAAGGGGCATCCAGAAACAACAACCAGTGATTAGTACTAAGCGCTTACCCATTACGGGGCCCATCTTCAGGGATATGTCGACTATTCTAGCTACTTCGCCATTCGGTCTCCTGCCCAGCACGGTCCTACAAACAGCCATATAGTTGGCTTACTACGGGTTCACCTATAACCACCCCACAGACCAAGTATTACGCAGACGGCACTTGCTTCGCCACCAAGACCATTTCATCCTTCACCTCGAGGTTTCTTAAACCCAGGAAACAGGCTCTGGAGTGGACATTTCACCTCTACAGAACCAATAACAGCTGGTGTCCAGTCACCGTACTTAACCGTCTCCTCTCACTCCTGCCTGAACAATCGGACACCAGTCCTCTTCTACCATTCCCAGTTAAACCCTTAAACGCATGTCACTTTGTAAAACACATAAGGATACTTCTCCGCAATCTTCACCTTAAACCCAGTCAGTACTCCGGACACTCCTTCCGCATCGGAGCAGCCTCCGCAGCAACCCGCCAGGGGGTTCCAGACCACATCATCAAAAGACCAGGCAGATGGAAATCAGCCTGCGTCGCCCGGTATATACCCAATCCTCAAGTAGAGATGGCACAGGCATTCTCCAAATTGGCTCAATGAATACCTGAAAACCAATTATATATTATATCCCTACCTGAATGTTTTTGCCCCCTTATTTTGGCATACCGGCCATTAGACCAAGGCACACTTTCAGGTCCATTTCATATGGTAAGTCCACACTTCCAGGTCTATTTCCGATGGTAAGTCTTATCTTTATTATTAAGTGTTATCTATGTCCATATCGGACATAGGGCTCCGACCATAAGTAGGAAGGCCAGTATGGTGGCCTGAATTTATGGGAGGAGCCCGGTGGGTATTTAAGCAGCCCGCTCACCTGTGGTGCTTGTCGGTTTCCTGTGCGCGATACCCACCCTCCCATCCCCATTTCAAGGCATTCATTTCATTTCATTCATTTCATCTCATTTCTCTCTACAGAATAATCATTTCTTAAAATCAGGGTATGCCCCCTTATTTTGGCATACCGGCCATTAGACCAAGGCACACTTTCAGGTCCATTTCATATGGTAAGTCCACACTTCCAGGTCTATTTCCGATGGTAAGTCTTATCTTTATTATTAAGTGTTATCTATGTCCATATCGGACATAGGGCTCCGACCATAAATATATATATATATATATATATATATATATACACTGTAAGTGCAGCTAACTGACTCGACCTGCCTACTCTAACTTAAATCAAATGACACTGTCTCTCTGTCTATCACTCTTCAGTCTCCGCCGCAACACACTACACAGGGCCGACGTGCAGGCAGCCTTATATAGTGTGTGGCGTGTACTAAACCCCCTGAGCCATAATTGGCCAAAGCCTCCTTGGCTTTGGCCAATTATGGCTCTCTGTACACACAGCGCTGTGATTGGCCAAGCATGCAGGTCATAGTGCATGCTTGGCAAATCATCAGCCAGCAATGCACTGCGATGCCGCAGTGATATATGGGCCGTGACGCGCCACTCGAATTTGGCACAAACGGCCCATAACGTTCGGAATTCGGCGAACGACAGAACACACGATGTTCGAGTCGAACATGCGTTCGACTCGAACATGAAGCTCATCCCTATTAATAATATATAAGTGTATGTTCGCTAGTGCTTAAGGGTTATGACTAAGCAAAGAAATATCAACGAAGAATCAAAGAAGTATCAACCATGCTCCCCTCCGTAAACATTTTCAATATTGGATGCTTTTAATACAATAAAATGTCTTCTTTATTCTTGGAGTGCGGTCATTCGCTTTTGCCTTTTGAATCATCCAACCAGATCACAGACTGGACCAGCACCTGATTATTAAGAACATTACCATCACCTGGAGCGGTGTTACCTGTTTTTTTATTACTCCATTATGGAATGCTGACACTTGCAGTACATACATTTTATGTTACTATTATTAGTGGCTGTGGGCATGGCATACTTGGACAGAGGGGTGGCTGTGGATGTGGTATACTTGGATTTTGCAAAAGCATTTGACACAGTTCCCCACTAGGGATGAGCCGAACACCCCCCGGTTCGGTTCGCACCAGAACCTGCGAACGGACCGAAAATTCGCATGAACGTTAGAACCCCATTAACGTCTGTGGGACTCGAACGTTCAATATCAAAAGTGCTAAGTTTAAAGGCTAATTTGCATAGTATTGTCCTAAAAAGGGTTTAGGGACCCGGGTTCTGCCCCAGGGGACATATATCAATGCAAAAAAAAGTTTTAAAAACAGCTGTTTTTTTTGGGAGCGGTGATTTTATTGATGCTTAAAAGTAAAAAAAAAAGTGAAATATTCCTTTAAATATCGTACCTGGGGGGTGTCTATAGTATGCCTGTAAAGTGGCGCGTGTTTCCCGTGCTTAGAACAGTCCCTGCACAAAATGTCATTTTTAAAGGAAAAAAAGTCATTTGAAACTGCTTGCGGCTTTAATGTAATGTCGGGTCCTGGCAATATGGATGAAAATCAGTGAGACAAACGACATGGGTACCCCCCTATCCTTTACCAGGCCATTTGGGTCTTGTATAGATATTAAGGGGAACCCTGCACCCAAGTTAAAAAAAAGGAAAGGCGTGGGGCCACCAGGCCCTATATACTCTGAACAGCAGTATACAGGCGGTGCAAACAAGACAGGGACTGTAGGTTTGTTGTTAAGTAGAATCTGTTTGTAATTTTGAACTGGTACATTTTTAACGTGTTTAGCTCCAGCCAAAAAATCTATTTTAAACTTTTTGGAAAACATAGGGAAGGGTTATCACCCCTGTGACATTTGTTCTGCTGTCTGTGCTCCTCTTCAGAAGATTTCACCTCACTTTCTGTCCCAATGACAATTTGTTTTTTGAAAATTTGGGTTTTTTTGTGGAATAAGGATTGGAAAGCATCAGTGGAAAGGAGAAATGTTTTTCCCATATTAACTCTTACAGGAGAGAATTTCCCTTCCTAGGGGTAGATTTCATCTCACTTCCTGTTGTCTCCTTCCGTTTGCAAGTAGGAGTCGTTTGTAAGTTAGATGTTTGAAAGTAGGGGCCTGCCCTATATACTCAGCAGAAATTTGGGCCTTAGGTGTTGTTGTGGCCACAACACTGTAAGCCCTCACAGGGCCCTGCTGTGAAATATTAGATCAAGAATTGTAACTACATGCCCCTGTTGAACAGGGGCAGAAAAATTGGGCCTTTGGTGGTGGTGGTGGTGCTGTTGCCACAACACTGTAAGTCCTCACTTGCTCTTGGTGGGTGAAGAAATGGGCCCTGCTGTAAATTATTAGATCAAGAATTGTAATTACATGCCCCTGTTGAACAGGGGCTGAAAAATTAGGCCTTAGGCACTGGTGCTGGTGCCACAACACTGCAACCCCTCACAGACACTCTAGATGGAAAGCAGGAACGAGTCCTGCTGCAAAGTATTGCATCAAAAATTTTAATTACATTCTCCTGTTAAACAGGGGCTAAAAAACTGGGCCTTAGACACTGGTGGTGGCGCCCAGAACCAAAAATGTTCTTACAAGCTATCAGCGTGATCATTGAGGAGGAAGAGGATAATTACTCAGGGATAGTCACTCAGCATCAGCATGGGCAGTCTTTGAAGGGATCTGAGATTTCAAAAAAAAATTATTCGGTTACATCAGCATCAGGTGTTTGGTAGCTGGTGGTGATCCAAGACTGATTCATTTTTATAGAGGTCAGTCGATCGACCGAGTCGGTGGACAGACGCACCCTTGTGATCGGTTACAAAGCCTCCAGCAGCACTGAATTTGCATTCCGAAAGAACAGGCCAGTAGCTCAATTGCATACTGTGCAAGCTCTGGCCAGTGATCCATCCTTAAGACCCAGTAACCCAGAGGATTTTCAGTGGGAAAGGTGTCCAAGTCAGATCTTGCCCCTAGGTATTCCTGCACCATGTAAAACAGACGCTGGCGATGGTTGCTGGAACTGATCATACCTTGGGGCTGCGGACCAAAAAATTGTCTAAATGCATCGGTGAGACGGCCACCTTCTCCACCGCTCCTTCTTTGACTGACCGAAGCCTCAGCAACACGTTGTCCAGAAACAGGAGTTTGTAACCTCCCAGTCTCTGGGAACGCGTTGCACAGACCTTTCTGCAAGGCCTCCCGAAGATGTTTCATCCTCTGCTCCCTCTGCGACGGCAAGATAAGGTCCGCAACCTTACCCTTGTAACGTGGATCAAGGAGGGTTGCCAGCCAGTATTGGTCCTTCTCCTTGATACCACGAATACGAGGATCCTTACGCAGGCTTTGCAGGATCAGGGAGGCCATGCAGCGTAGGTTTGCTGAGGCATTCGGTCCGGAGTCCTCTGGGTCACTAAGGACGACATGGTCCGCAGCCACCTCCTCCCAGCCACGTACAAGTCCATGTGTTTCTTGGGACTGATCCCTTAAAGACTGCTGCTCATGCTGAGTGCCAGGCTCCACCTCCATACTGATACAATCTTCCTCCTCCTCCTCCTCTTCCTGTGTGATCGGCGGGCACGCAGGAACACTGTCTGGATAAAGGGGGACTTGAGAGCTAAGGAAGTTCTCCTCTTCCTGCCTCAAGTGCCCTGTCCATTATTCCATGCAGCGTGTGCTCCAACAGGTAGACAAGGGGGACAGTGTCACTGATGCATGCACTGTCACTGCTCACCATCCTCATGGCCTCCTCAAATGGTGACAGGACAGTGCATGCATCCCTGATCATGGCCCACTGGCGTGGGGAAAAAAAAACAAGCTCCCCTGACCCTGTCCTGGTGCCATAGTCGCACAGGTGCTCATTGATGGCCCTCTGCTGCATGTGCAGCCGCTGCAGCATGGCCAATGTTGAGTTCCACCTGGTGGGCATGTCACAGATTAGGCGGTTCTTGGGCAGGTTAAACTCCTTTTGGAGGTCCACCAACCGAGCACTGGCATTAAATGACCGGCGGAAATGCACACAAACTTTCCTGGCCTGCCTCAGGACATCCTGTAAGCCTGGGTACCTGCCCAAGAACCGCTGCACCACCAAGTTAAGGACGTGAGCCAAAGAGGGCACATGGGTCATTTTTCCCTGTCGGAGGGCAGAGAGGAGGTTGGTGCCATTGTCGCAAACCACCATTCCTGCCTTAAGTTGGCTTGGCGTCAACCACCTCTGAACCTGCCCCTGCAGAGCTGACAGAACCTCTGCCCCAGTGTGGCTCCTGTCCCCCAAGCACACCAGCTCAAGCACCGCATGGCATCTTTTGGCCTGCGTACTTGCGTAGCCCCTTGAACGGCTATGGATAACCACTGGTTCTGAGGACAAAACACAGGAAGAGGCCATGGAGGAAGAAGAAGAGGAGGGGGTGGAGGAGAGAGGTGTGTCACAATCATTAGTAGTGGCATTTTGGAGGCGTGGTGGCGGAACAACCTCCAACACTACTGCACCTTGTCCTGCATCCTTCCCAGCTGCCAGCAGAGTCACCCAATGCGCCGTTAAACTTAGGTAACATCCCTGTCCATGCCTGCTGGACCATGAGTCATCAGTAATATGCACCTTACCGCTGACCGCCCTGTCCAGCGAGGCATGGACATTGCCTTCCACATGCCGATAGAGAGCCGGAATTGCTTTCCGTGAGAAAAAGTGGTGTTTGGGTACCTGCCACTGAGGAACCACACATTCCACAAACTCACGGAAGGGGGCAGAGTCTACCAACTGAAAAGACAGCAGTTGAAGTGCTAGCAATTTTGCCAAGCTAGCATTCAACCGCTGGGCATGTGGATGGCTGGGAGCAAACTTCTTTCGGCGGTGCAGCAACTGGGGCAGGGAAATTTGCCTGGTACAATCTGACATCGGTGTACCGAAAGCAGATTGCCCACAAGTACTTGGCTGTGACACACCTAATTCTACACCTTCATTCCTCTCAGTGCAGGTCTCAGAGAGGACTGAAGGTATAGTGGAGTTGGAGATCTCAGCTGATGAGGAGCAAGGAGAGGTCCTCTTTGTTCTTTGGTGTGGGTATTTTAGATATGCTTGCCAACGAACTGCATGGCAGGTCAACATATGTCTGGACAAGCATGTGGTGCCCAAGCGGGAGATGTTTTGGCCACGTGAGACACGCTTGAGACATATAGCAGCGGTGCGATTTGATGCACTTGTCTCAAAAAAGGCCCACATCAAAGAACTTTTTGAATAACACGCAGATACTGCAGCGCCCTGCACATGTGGAGCTTTGGGGTGTGATGCAGTCAGTGTGCTGCCCTTAGGCTGGCCCCTGGAGGGCATCCTGCCTCGTTGGTGATGTGCTGCCTCCTCCTCCTCTCTCCTATCAGGCACCCACGTTGAGTCAGTGACCTCATCATCCCCTCCCTCCTCATCACTGGAGCAAACCTGGCAGTATGCTGCAGCATGGGGAGCATGACTGCCAGATTGCTGTCCTTCTTGGGCACCCCCTCTGTCCGTGCTCATGTTACTGCCTTCATCGAGCTCAGTATCATCATCAGAGCCTTCCAAACGCTGGGCATCCTCCTGGAGCATGTACCCAACACTGTGGTCAAACAGTTCGAGGGACTCCTCAGGAGGACATGGTGGGGCTAGGGAAGGAGTCACTTATGACATTGAGCCGATGGAAGAGGCCTCTGCTTTGCCAGACAAAGTACCCTGAGCATGGGTGAGAGAGAATGAGGAGGATGAGGACGGCTTGGTCATCCACTCGACCAAGTCTTCTGCATGTTGCGGCTCAACACGGCCAGCTGCTGAAAAAAAGGCTAAGTGTGTGCCACGGCCACGTGTTGATGAGGATGCACTGTCTCCACGACCAGCACTAGACACAGAGCCTGCTTGCCCTCTTTTATTGGCTTGTGACTGTCTGCCTCTCCTTCTTGGCCTTCCAGACATACTAATGGCCTGTAGCTGCACTAAGCTGGGATATATATATATATAATGTACTAATACTGCAGCTAGCAAAATCAACTGCCTGCCTGTAGTATGAGAACACCACCAACCTTCTACAGGTAGCTTTAGCTGAACACTGTGCAGAGCTCGCAAAAAACTAACTTGTAGCGTTTTTAGCTGCCTGCGGTAGTGATAGGATCAGGAAAACACCACCAACCTTCTACAGGTAGCTTTAGGTGAACACTGTGCAGAGCTCACAAAAAATAACTTGTAGGTTTAGCTGAACACTGTGAGGAGGACGCACTACACTAACTTGTAGTTTTAGCTGAACACTGAGCAGGACGCACTACACTAACTTGTAGCTGTAGATGAACACTGTGCAGAGCTTGCAAAAAAATAACTTGTAGGTTTAGCTGAACACTGTGAGGAGGACGCACCACACTAACTTGTAGTTTTAGCTGAACACTGTGAGCAGGACGCACTGCACTAACTTGTAGCTTTAGATGGACACTGTGCAGAGGTCTCACTACATTAACTTGTAGTTTTAGCTGAACACTGTGAGCAGGACGCACTACACTAACTTGTAGTTTTAGATGAACACTGTGCAGAGGTCTCACTACATTAGCTTGTAGTTTTAGCTGAACACTGAGCAGGACGTACTACACTAACTTGTAGCTTTAGATGAACACTGTGCAGAGCTCGCAAAAAAATAACTTGTAGGTTTAGCTGAACACTGTGAGGAGGACGCACTGCACTAACTTGTAGTTTTAGCTGAACACTGTGAGCAGGACGCACTACACTAACTTGTAGCTTTAGATGAACACTATGCAGAGCTCGCAAAAAAATAACTTGTAGGTTTAGCTGAACACTGTGAGGAGGACGCACCACACTAACTTGTAGTTTTAGCTGAACACTGTGAGCAGGACACACTACACTAACTTGTAGCTTTAGATGAACACTGTGCAGAGGTCTCACTACACTAACTTGTAGTTTTAGCTGAACACTTTGAGCAGGACGCACTACACTAACTGTAAATAGTCTAGCTGCCTGACTGTGGTACTAATAGGATCAAAAGAACACCAGCAATTTTCTTCAGGTAGCTGTAAATACTGTAACAAGACGAGCCTGCCTGTCAGTTAGAAGATAACAGGAACAGATCTAGCTAAACTGAATACAGTGTGTATATATATATATATATATATATATATATATATATATATATATATATATATACGCAACACCTGGGATGCATATATAGACACAATACACTGTAAGTGCAGCTAACTCACTGATTGTCCTGCCTAATCTAGCTAACTCAAATGAAATGACACTGTCTCTCTGTCTATCTATGTATCTCAACGCCGGAACACACACTACACAGGGCCGCTGTGCAGGCGGCCTTATATAGTGTGGGGCGTGTTCTAAACCCCCTGAGCCATAATTGGCCAAAGCCACCCTGGCTTTGGCCAATTACAGTTCTCTCTACCGACGGCGCTGTGATTGGCCAAGCATGCGGGTCATAGTGCATGCTTGGCCAATCATCAGCCAGCAATGCACTGTGATGCCGCAGTGAATTATGGGCCGTTACGCGCCACTCAAATTTGGCACGAACGGCCCATATCGTTCGTAATTCGGTGAACGACCGAACACACGAACATGGGTTTGACTCGAACACGAAGCTCATCCCTATTCCCCACTCAGCTAATGTCTAAGGTAAAGTCTATAGGCTTGGAAAAGATCAGTTTGGAAAGATCAGTTTGTAAACGGATAGAAAACTGGATAGAAGACAGAATTCAGAGAGTAGTGATTAATGACTCTTACTCTGAATGGTCTAAGGTTATTAGTGGTGTACCCCAAGGTTCAGTGTTGGGACCCTTACTTTTTTTTTCTCAAAGAAGTTTATTAGAAAACAAATCAAAGAAAAACTTTACAGCTTACAATTAAACATCAGTGTTTGTCATACATTCCAATTCCAATTACAAAGATTGCAAATTCCACCTCACATTTTGTAATTCAGACATTTCCTCTCCTGATGTCAATGATATGCACATCATCTTAATATCCTGGACTCTACTAAGCAGGGGTGTTCACCCCCTCCAAGGGCACCCCATCCATCCGACAATACTGTTTAATTCAGCAGTCTATCCAGTATGAGATCTACAGTGGAGAGGCCCGGGGTATCCAGCCAGGGTGTCCAAAGTTTGTCGAACTGTCCCAGGCGTCCCCTATGTTGGAAGATGTATTTCTCTAACCGTATGGGGTCTCCCATCTGAGCAATCCATTCCTTCAACGTTGATTGTTCAACCACCTTCCACTGTCTAAGTATCAGCTTGGGACCCTTACTTTTTAATATCTTTAAATGATATAGGGTCTAGGAATAAAAGTACAATTTCTCTCTTTGCAGATGACACCAAGCTTTGCAGTAACAATCTCCTTACAGTATGGCTCCAATTTACAAGCTGACCTCAATGCTCTGTCTAATTGGGTGACTATGTGGCAAATGAGGTTTAATTCTGATAAATGTAAAGTTCTGCACTTGGGGGCTAAGAATATGCATGCATCATACATACTAGGGGAGTAAAACTGGGGGAATCAATGGTGGAGAAGGATCTGGGGGTTTTGGTAGATCATAAGCTTAAAAATAGCATGCAATGCCAGGCTGCAGTTTCAGAAGTAAGCAAAGTCCTTTCTTGTATTTAGAGAGGTATGGACCCCAGAGAGAAAGATATCATTTTGCCCCTGTACAAATCATTAGTAAGACATCATCTGGAATATGCAGCTCAGTTTTGGGCACCAGTACTCAAAAAAGGATATTGGGGAACTGGAGAAAGTGCAAAGAAGGGCAACCAAACTGATAAGAGGCATGGAGGAGCTCATCTATGAGGAAGGATTAGAGGAACTGAATTTATTCTCTCTTGAGAAGAGGAGATTAAGGGGGGGTATGATCAACATGTACAAATACATAAGTGGTCCATATAGTGAACTTGATGGTGAGTTATTCACTTGAAGGTCAGCACAAAGGACAAGGACTGTCTTTTCGTCTAGAGGTAAAAGGATTTCTTTATCGTACATCATGGGACACAGAGCCACAGTAATTACTGTATGGGTTATAGACCACCTTTAGGTGATGGACACTGGCACACCCTAAACAGGAAGTTCAACTCCCTATATAAGCACTCCCCTTACAGGGGTACATGTGGTATGTCCTGGGGGAGCTGTACTGATGGAGGGGGTAGCTTGTGCTAGGGGGGGCTCTACTGATGGAGGTGGGAGGTATGTCCTGGGGGGGCTGTACTGATGGAGGGGGGTAGCTTGTGCTGGGGGGGCTCTATTGATGGAGGGGGTGGTCTGTCCTGCGGGGCTGTACTTATGGAGGGGGTAGCTTGTGCTGGGGGGGCTCTATTGACGGAGGGGGGTGGTCTGTCCTGGGGGGCTGTACTGATGAAGGGGGGTGGTATGTCCTGGGGGGCTGTACTGATGGAGGGGGTGCTTTTTCCTGGGGGGGATCTGTACTAATGGTGTGGGTGCTTTGACCTGGGGGAGGGGTCTGTACTGATGGAGGATGGGGGTGGTTTGTACTGAGGGGGGTCTGTACTGATGGAGGGGGTTTATACTTAGTGGGGGGTCTATACTGAGGAAGGGGGGTCTGTACTAAGTGAGGGGGTCTATACTGAGGGGGGGACTATACTTTGTGGAGGGAGGGTCTGTACTATGGGGGGACTATACTTGGAAGGAGGTCAGTACTGAAGGAGGGGGGTCTGTACAGGGGGGCGACTAAAGTTGGTGGAGGGGGGGTGACACCATGTTCTACCGCACCGGGTGACACCAACCCTAGTGACGCCACTGCTTATTAGCACAGGAGATATGGCTGTGTGCATAGCTTACAGCCAAATTTCCCTAACACAATCAACTACCTGGAATACCTAGGTTGGGTCCTCAACCTAGAGAGATCTTCTTTAAAAAACATTAAGAAGATTTATGCCCGGTACACACGATCGGACATTCCGACAACAAAATCCATCCTATTTTTTCCGACGGATGTTGGCTCAAACTTGTCTTGCATACACACGGTCACACAAAGTTGGTCGGAAATTCTGAACGTCAAGAACGCGGTGATGTACAACACATACGACGAGCCCAGAAAAATGAAGTTCAATAGCCAGTGCTGCTCTTCTGCTCGATTCTGAGCATGCGTAGCACTTTGTGCATCGGAATAGTCTACACACAATCGTAATTTACGCAAACGGATTTTGTTGTCGGAAAATTTTAGATCCAGCTCTCAAACTTTGTGTGTTGGAAATTCCGATGGAAAAAGTCTGATGCAGCCTACACATGGTCGGAATTTCCGACAACAAGCTCCGATCGCATATTTTCTGTCGGAAAGTCCGACCGTGTGTACAGGGAATAACAGTACTTGGGTCTGGTTATAGATACAGCCCAGAAGAGGGTGTTTTTACCCCAGGCAAAGACCTGTTCCATAAAGGAGCTAGTTCAGGTGGTCAGGGCAAAGAAGGGTCCTTCTATTCACCTTTGCATGAGGTTGTTGGGAAAGCTGGTGGCTTTATTTGAGTGATTCCTCTACTCAGTCTCATTCAAGACTACTGCTAAACAGTATCCTGTCTACCTGGAACAAGAAGGTCCAAGCACTAGATTTTCCAATGCGTCTGTTGCCAAAGGGTGCGCCAGAGCCTCAGTTGGTGGAGGATATCCAAGAATCTGCAGAAGGGGAAATCCTTCTTACCAGTTACCTGGAAGGTGGTAACAACAGCTAACAGCCTTGCGGGTTGGGGAGCAGTCCTGGAAGAGGCGACTGTCCAAGGGAAACAATCCAGAACTGAAAGGACCTTGCCCATCAACATTCTAAAGATTTGGGCAGCACGCCTAGCCCTAAGGGTCTGGATATTTAGGTTGCAGATTTGTCCTGTCAGGATTCAATCTGACAATGCCACAGCAGTGGCTTATATCACCAAGGGGGCACCAAAAGTCATGCAGCCCAGGAAGAGGTAAACCATATCCTAACCTGGGCAGAAAAGCATGGGCCATGCATATTGTCAATCTTCATTCCAGGGGTAGAGAATTGTCAGGCAGAATACTTGAGTCTTCAGCAGTTGTTCACGGGAGAATGGTCCCTTCACCCAAACATCCTCCTGGCTATGTGCCAAAGATGGGGGATCCTGGACATAAATCTGTTTGTGTCCAGGTTCAAAAACAAAGTCGGCAACTTTGTGTCAAGAACAAGGGATCCACTCGCATACAGAACAGATGCATTGGTGACCCCGTGGGATCAGTTCTCACTGATTTATGCATTCCCCCCCATTCTGCTGCTACCACAACTTCTTTGCAGGATCAAGAAGGAAAGGAAGTTGGCGGTTCTTGTGACCCCAGCATGGCCCAGAAGATTTTGGTATGCAGAGATCATAAAGATGGCGGTAGCGGCCCCATGGACCCTACCACCATGTCCAGACCTGCTATCGCAGGGACTGGTGTTCCATCCTACCTTACAAATGCTGAATTTAACGGTTTGGCTATTGAAACACACATTCTGAAGAATCATGGGCTTTCAGGCTCAGTGATATCTACCTTGATTAATACAAGGAAGCCAGCTTCCAGAGTCATTTTATATTAGAGTCTGGAAAGCATATGTTTCCTGGTATAAGTCCAGGGGTTGGCATCCTAGAAAGTATGTTATAGGTAGAATTCTTGCCTTTTCTGCAAATAGGATTAGAAATGAAGCTGGCCTTGAGTACCATTAAAGGCCAGGTCTTGGCCTTATCATTATTGTTCCAGTGACCACTTGCTTCGCATTTCCTGGTCCGTAGTTTTATACAGGGGATTGCACGGCTTAGTCTGCCAGTTGGGTTACCCTTAAAACCTTGGGACTTAAATTTTGTTTTGTCAATTTTACAAAAACAGCCTTTGAGCCGATACAACATACTCCCTTGATCCTTTTGACAAGGAAGTTGGTTTCTGGTTGCAATATCCTTTGCAAGAAGGGTATCAGAAATGGCTGCTCTTTCTTGTAAAGAGCCATATTTAAATACCGTATTTATCGGCGTATAACACGCACCCCAAGTTTAGGAGGGAATTTTAAGGAAAACAACTTTTAGGAGTAAAGTTTAAGGAAGAAAAACTTACATTAAAATGCCCATCAATGCAGTGTTATCGGTGTCCATCTGCAGCCTTGTCAGTGTCAGTGCAGCCTTGCTCCAGTGTCTATTGCAGCCTTGTCAGTGCAGCTTTGCCCCAGTGCAGAATTGTCAGTGCAGCTTTGCCCCAGTGCAAAATTGTCAGTGCAGCCTTGCCCCAGTGTCCATTGCAGCCTTGTCACTGCAGCTTTGCCACAGTGCAGCCATGTCAGTGCAGCTTTGCCCCAGTGCAGCCTTGTCAGTGCAGCCATGTCAGTGCAGCTTTGCCTCAGTGCAGCCTTGCCCCAGTGCAGCCTTGTGTGATTGCCGCGATCCCTGCCGACATACACAGCTGTGTGTAAATTCAAATATGGCGCCGAGACTGTAGGGACTTGGCGGAGCCGAGATACACATACCCGAGAGTCATCGGCTTTTCTCGGCACAGAGAAAAGCCCAGTCCTGCCCTATGATGGACATAACACAGGTCCAATGGCGGGACTGGGCAGGACTATGAGCGGCGCTGAGAAAAGCCGAGGACTCTCGGGTATGTGTATCTCGGCTCCGCCGAGTCCCTGCAGTCTCGGCGCCATATTTGAATTTACACATGGCTGTGTATGTCGGCGGCAATCACCGCGATCGCTCCGATCACACAAAATTGGCGGGGATCGGCCTATAACATGCACCCACGATTTTCCCCTGATTTTCAATTTTGATTTTCAATTTTGAAAAGTGCGTGTTATATGCCGATAAATACGGTATTCGTAAGGATAAGGTGGTATTGCGTCCTCATCCTAGCTTTCTGCCGAAGGTGGTTCAGGTTTTCATTTAAACCAGAATATTGTTCTACCTTCATTTTTTCCAGAACCCTGTTCTACGGAAGAAAAGTCGCTACATTCTCTTGATGTAGTGAGAGCAGTCAAAATCTATTTGAAGGCAATTGCTCACATTCAAAAAATGTATGTTTTGGTTTTGTTGCCTGAAGGTCCTAGGAAAAGGACAGGCAGCATCAAAATCTTCTATTTAAGTGGATTTGGCAAGTAATTATTCAAGCTTATGGTTGAAAAGGAAGGTTCCACCTTTTCAAATTAAAACACACTCCAGCAGGACTGTTAGTGCTTCGTGGAAAATGCATTACCAAGCCTCCATGGCTCAAATATGCAAGGCCGCAACTTGGTCTTCAGTCCATACGTTCACCAGATTCTATCAGGTGAATGTAGGAAGGCATGAGGATATTGCCTTTGGGCGCAGTGTGCTGCAGGCAGCAATATTGGTCCATAGGGTGTCAGGTCTGATGGCACCCTACATTTGTTTGTGTCTCCCTCCCCTCAGATAGCATTGCTCTGGGACATCCCATACAGTAATTACTGTGGCTCTGTGTCCTGTGATGTATGATAAAGAAAATAGGATTTTTATAACAGCTTACCTGTAAAATCCTTTTCTTGGAGTACATCACGGGACACAGGGGTCCCTCCCCTCTTATGGTTACACGTGTATTGCTTTGCTACAAAACTGAGGTACTCCCTGTAAGGGGAGGGGTTATAAAGGAAGTTGAATTTCCTGTTTAGGGTGTGCCAGTGTCCATCACCTAAAGGTGGTCTATAACCCATACTGTAATTACATTGGCTCTGTGTCCCGTGATGTAATCCAAGAAAAGGATTTTACAGGTAAGCTGTTATAAAAATCCTATTTTCATCTCCAAATACAAAAAGGTTTCTTCACAGTAAGAGCTGTGAAAATGTGGAATAGACTCCCTCCAGAGGTGGTTCTGGCCAGCTCAGTAGATTGCTTTTAAAAAGGCCTGGATTCTTTCCTAAATGTACATAATATATTTGGGTAATAACAATTATAGGTAAAGTTGATCCAGGGAAAATCTGATTGCCTCTCAAGGGATCAGGAAGGAATTTTTTCCCCTGCTGGAACAAATTGGATCGTGCTTTCCTGTTTTTTTATGGGATTGTATGTTTTTTTTGGTTGAACTGGATGGACTTGTGTCTTTTTTCAACCTGACTAAGTACAGTAGGTGACTGCGATATTGTGTCAATCTCGCCGCTGTTAGACCCCCAGAGCTGCCTAATAAATTACTTTAAAAACTTGTCTAGTGTGTTTTTTTATTGACACTTTTTCCCCCAGGTGAATGGGTAGGGATACGATTTACCCCATACTCATTCACATAGGGTGGGGGCCGGCATCTGGGGGCCCCCTTACGACAAGGGTTGTCGGGAAAAGGCCCTTGTCCTCATCAACATGGGAACAAGGTGCTTTGGGGTGGGGGGGCTGCAGGGCACCCCCCTGCCCCAAAGCCCCAAAGCGACCACCCCCCATGTTGAAGGCATGCGGCCTGGTACGGTTTAGGAGGGGGGGCGCTCACTTGTCCCCACCCCCTTTCCTGACCGGCCGGGCTGCATGCTCAGATAAGGGTCTGGTATGGATTTTGGGGGACCCCCACGCTGTTTTTTTGGTGTAGGGGGTTCCCCTTAAAATCCATACCAGACCTAAGGGCCCGGTATGCCCCTGGAGGGGAACCCATGCAAGTTTTTTATTTAAAATTTGGCGCAGCGTTCCCCCTCATAATTCATACCAGACACCTGTCAGCAATGCTTGTCACTCATCGTGAAAGTAAAAAACGCAGTTTTCCTTTCCCAATGAGCGAGCCAGCGCGAGATGTACAGTACCCTGTCGCAGAGAACCAGCGCGATGAGATCGCGCTGAAAACACATTCTCGCGGTCGGGTACTGTATGTAAAAATTTAATATACTGCAGTAAACATACACGAACCCACCTCAATATACTGCAGTAAACATACACAAACGCACCTCAATATACTGCAGCAAACGTGCGCTAATTCACCTTAATATACTTCCTGAAACCCTAAACTATCACTATTATCATTCTACACTGTAGCACACTATAGCACACTAACTTGCTAGTAGCAATAAACAGAGCCCTTTTATATCTCTCTCCACTCCAATATCACACTCCAACTCTATTCCTTACACTTATTCAGAACTAGGGATGAGCCGAACACAACCCCTGTTCGGTTCGCACCAGAACATGTGAACAGGCAAAAAATTTGTTCGAACGCCGTTAAAGTCTGGGGGGCAGGAACATGAATAATCAAAAGTGCTAATTTTAAAGCCTTATATGCAAGTTATTGTCATAAAAAGTGTTTGGGGACCTGGGTCCTGCCCCAGGGGACATGGATCAATGCAAAAAAAAGTTTTAAAAACTGCCGTTTTTTCAGCAGCAGTGATTTTAATAATGCTTAAAGTGAAACGATAAAAGTGTAATATTCCTTTAAATTTCGTACCTGGGGGGTGTCTATAGTATGCCTGTAAAGGGGCACATGTTTCCCGTGTTTAGAACAGTCGGACAGCAAAATGACATTTCAAAAAGGAAAAAAAGTCATTTAAAACTACTCGTGGCTATTAATGAATTGCCGGTCCGACAATACACATAAAAGTTCATTGATAAAAATGGCACGGGAATTCCCCACAGGGGAACCCTGAACCAAAATTTAAAAAAAAATTATGTGGGGGTCCCCCTAAATTCCATACCAGGCCCTTCAGGTCTGGTATGGATATTAAGGGGAACCCTGGCCAAAATTTTTTTAAAAAATGGCGTAGGGTCCCCCTCAAAATTCCATACCAGGCCCTTCAAGTCATTAAGGGGAACCCAGCCAAATTTTTTTAAAAAATGGCGTGGGGTCCCCTCAAAATTTATACCAGACCCTTCAGGTCTGGTATAGATTTTAAGGGGAACCCCACGCCAAAATTTTTTAAAAAAATGGCGTGGGGTCTCCCCAAAAATCCATACCAGACCCCCATCCTCACAACCCTTGCCCGGTGGTTGTGGGGGTCTGGGGGCGTAGGGCTTATCGGAATCTGGAAGCGCCCTTTAACAAGGGGACCCCCAGATCCCGGCCCTCCCCCCGTGTTAAAAGGTAAGGGGGTACAAAAGTACCCCTACCATTTCACAAAAAAAGTCAAAAATGTTAAAGATGACAAGTTACAGTTTTTGACAATTCCTTTATTTAAATGCTTCTTCTATCTTCTTTCTTCTAACTTCTTTCTTCTATCTTCCTTCGGTTTCTTTCTCCATCTTCTTCTTCTTCTGGTTCTTCTGGTTCTTCCTCCGGTGTTATCGTCTGGCATCTTCCTCCGCGGTGCCGGCGTCTTCTTCCCTTCATCTTCTGGGCCGCTCCGCATCCAGCATGATGGGAGGCTCCTGCTGTGTGACGCTTCTCCTCTTCTGATGGTTCTTAAATAACCGAGGGCGGGGCCACCCAGTGACCCCACCCCCTCTGACGCATGGGGACTTCCCTGTGGCATTCCCCGTGATGTCAGAGGGGGGCGGACAGGGAAGTCACTGTGCATCAGAGGGGGGCGGGGTCACTGGGTGGCCCCGCCCTCTGTTATTTAAGAACCGTCAGAAGAGGAGAAGCGTCACACAGCGCGAGCCTCCCATCCCATCATGCTGGATGCAGAGCGGCCCAGAAGACGAAGGGAAGAAGACGTTGGCGCCGTGGAGGAAGATGCCGGACGAGAACACTGGAAGAAGAACCAGAAGAAGATCAAGGGAGAAACCGAAGGAAGATAGAAGACAGAAGAAGCATTTAAATAAAGGAATTGTCAAAAACTGTCTCTTGTCATTTTTAACATTTATGACACTTTTTTTGTGAAATGGTAGGGGTACTTTTGTACCCCCTTACCATTTCACACAGGGGGAACTGGTACAGTTCAGGAGGGAGGGGGGCGCTCTCTCGTCCCCCCCTCTTTTCCTGCGGCCTCCCAGGTTGTGTGCTCGGATAAGGGTCTGGTATAGATTTTGAGGGGGACGCCACATCATTTTTTTTTTTTAATTTTGGCCGGGGTTCCCCTTAATATCCATACCAGACCTGAAGGGCCAGGTATGGAATTTAGGGGGACCCCCCACGTCTTTTTTTTACATTTTGGTTTGGGGTTCCCCTGTGGGGAATTCCCATGCCATTTTTATCAATGAACTTTTATGTGTATTGTCGGACCGGTAATTCATTAATAGCCACGAGTAGTTTTAAATGACTTTTTTCCTTTTGAAATGTCATTTTGCTGTCAGACTGTTCTAAACACGGGAAACATGCGCCCCTTTACAGGCATACTATGACACCCCCAGGTACGAAATTTAAAGGAATATTACACTTTTATTGTTTCACTTTAACCACTTGAGCCCCGGACCATTATGCTGCCTAAGGACCAGAGGTCTTTTTCCAATTTGGCACTGCGTCGCTTTAACTGCTAATTGCGCGGTCATGCAATGCTGTACCCAAACGAAATTTGCGTCCTTTTCTTCCCACAAATAGAGCTTTCTTTTGATGGTATTTGATCACCTCTGCAGTTTTTATTTTTTGCGCTATAAACGGAAAAAGACCTAAAATTTTGAAAAAAAATGATATTTTCTACTTTTTGTTATAAAAAAAATCCAATAAACTCAATTTTAGTCATACATTTAGGCCAAAATGTATTCGGCCACATGTCTTTGGTAAAAAAAATGTCAATAAGCGTATATTTATTGGTTTGCGCAAAAGTTATAGCGTCTACAAACTAGGGTACATTTTCTGGAATTTACACAGCTTTTAGTTTATGACTGCCTATGTCATTTCTTGAGGTGCTAAAATGGCAGGGCAGTACAAACCCCCCCCCAAATGACCCCATTTTGGAAAGTAGACACCCCAAGGAAATTGCTGATAGGCATGTTGAACCCATTGAATATTTATTTTTTTTGTCCCAAGTGATTGAATAATGACAAAAAAAAAAAAAAAAAAAAATATTTACAAAAAGTTGTCACTAAATGATATATTGCTCACACAGGCCATGGGCCTATGTGGAATTGCACCCCAAAATATATTCAGCTACTTCTCCTGAGTACGGGGATACCACATGTGTGGGACTTTTTGGGAGCCTAGCCGCGTATGGGACCCCGAAAACCAATCACCGCCTTCAGGATTTCTAAGGGTGTAACTTTTTGATTTCACTCTTCACTGCCTATCACAGTTTCGGAGGCCATGGAATGCCCAGGTGGCACAACCCCCCCCCCCAAATGACCCCATTTTGGAAAGTAGACACCCCAAGCTATTTGCTGAGAGGCATATTGAGTCCATGGAATATTTTATATTTTGACACAAGTTGCGGGAAAGTGACACTTTTTTTTTTTTTTTTTTTTTTTTGCACAAAGTTGTCACTAAATGATATATTGCTCACACAGGCCATGGGCCTATGTGGAATTGCACCCCAAAATACATTTAGCTGCTTCTCCTGAGTATAGGGATACCACATGTGTGGGACTTTTTGGGAGCCTAGCCGCGTACGGGGCCCCGAAAACCAATCACTGCCTTCAGCGTTTTTAAGGGCGTGAATTTTTGATTTTACTCTTCACTGCCTAACACCGTTTCGGAGGCCATGGAATGCCCAGGTGGCACAAAACCCCCCCAAATGACCCCATTTTGGAAAGTAGACACCCCAAGCTATTTGCTGAGAGGCATGGTGAGTATTTTGCAGCTCTCATTTGTTTTTGAAAATGAAGAAAGACAAGAAAAAACTTTTTTTTTTTTTCTTTTTTCAAATTTCAAAACTTTGTGACAAAAAGCGAGGTCTGCAAAATACTCACTATACCTCTCAGCAAATAGCTTGGGGTGTCTACTTTCCAAAATGGGGTCATTTGGGGGGGTTTTGTGCCACCTGGGCATTCCATGGCCTCCGAAACTGTGATAGGCAATGAAGAGTGAAATCAAAAATTCACGCCCCTTAGAAAGCCTGAAGGCGGTGCTTGGTTTTCGGGGTCCCGTACACGGCTAGGCTCCCAAAAAGTCTCACACATGTGGTATCCCCGTACTCAGGAGAAGCAGCAGAATGTATTTTGGGGTGTAATTTCACATATTCCCATGGCATGTTTGAGCAATATATCATTTAGTGACAACTTTGTGCAAAAAAAAAAAAAAAAAAAAAAATTTGTCTCTTTCCCGCAACTTGTGTCGCAATATAAAATATTCCATGGACTCGACATGCCTCTCAGCAAATAGCTTGGGGTGTCTACTTTCCAAAATGGGGTCATTTGGGGGGGTTTTGAACTGTCCTGGCATTTTATGCACAACATTTAGAAGCTTATGTCACACATCACCCACTCTTCTAACCACTTGAAGACAAAGCCCTTTCTGACACTTATTTTTTACATGAAAAAGTTTTTTTTTTTTTTGCAAGAAAATTACTTTGAACCCCCAAACATTATATATTTTTTTTAAAGCAAATGCCCTACAGATTAAAATGGTGGGTGTTTCATTTTTTTTTTTCACACAGTATTTGCGCAGCGATTTTTCAAACGCATTTTTTGGGGAAAAAACACACTTTTTTAAATTTTAATGCACTAAAACACACTATATTGCCCAAATGTTTGATGAAATAAAAAAGATGATCTTAGACCGAGTACATGGATACCAAACATGACATGCTTTACAATTGCGCACAAACGTGCAGTGGCAACAAAATAAATACATTTTTAAAAGCCTTTAAAAGCCTTTACAGGTTACCACTTTAGATTTGCAGAGGAGGTCTACTGCAAAAATTACTGCCCTCGATCTGACCTTCGCGGCGATACCTCACATGCATGGTGCAATTGCTGTTTACGTTTGACGACAGACCGCCGCTTGCGTTCGCCTTAGCGCAAGAGCAGGGGGCGACAGGGGTGCTTTTTTTTTTTTTTTTTTTTTTTTTCTTTATTATTTTTTTGCTTTTTTATCTTATTTTTAAACTGTTCCTTTCATTTTTTTTTTTTTTAAATCATTTTTATTGTTATCTCGGGGAATGTAAATATCCCCTATGATAGCAATAGGTAGTGACAGGTACTCTTTTTTGAAAAAATTGGGGTCTATTAGACCCTAGATCTCTCCTCTGCCCTCAAAGCATCTGACCACACCAAGATCGGTGTGATAAAATGCTTCCCCAATTTCCCAATGGCGCTATTTACATCCGGCGAAATCTAAGTCATAAAATGCTCGTAGCTTCCGGTTTCTTAGGCCATAGAGATGTTTGGAGCCACTCTTGTCTCTGATCAGCTCTATGGTCAGCTGGCTGAATCACCGGCTGCATTCTCAGGTTCCCTGTTGAGACAGGAGAGCCAGAGAAAAACACGGAAGACGGTGGGGGGGGGCATTCCCTCCCACGGCTTGTAAAGGCAGTCTAGAGGCTAATTAGCCGCTAGGATTGCTTTTACATGAAAGCCGACCGCTGGCTGAAAAGAATGATACCAAGATGATACCTAAACCTGCAGGCATCATTCTGGTATAACCACTCAAAGTTGTGAATGGCGTACCTGAAGACAAAAAAATGGTTAACAATAAAGCACAGTAAACAGTAAAGTATAAATAATTACATACCTGAAAAACAAACATGATAAAACATAATAACAATAACAATAACAATAAAACACTGCAGAATAGAATACAGTAAAAAAAGAGCAGAACAATAGAGAGAGAGAATAGAGAGAGAGAACAATAAAACGACAACTATTTTTTTTTATTTTATATATATATTTTTTTTTTTTTACACTTTTTTTGTAACTAACTTTTATAACTGTAACCGGTTCCAGGTTCGGGTCTCTCAAAATGCGATGTCATCTGGAGAGACCCTGTGAAAGTGTGCCTAGTCTGTGCAATGCTGTACCCTACGCTAATACTCAACTAGTGTATGGTAGCGTTCAAAACATTCACCAATGCAAAGACCAGGATTGTCAGGACAGGAGGGACAATAATAGCGGGTGTCACGCCTATATCCGCGTTTGCTGCAGACACAACATCTTTTTGGGGGGGTTCGTTGGGTAGGGGTACTCGGGAGCACATAAAAATGCCTCTCATGCAGCCGACTGCATTTGGTTGGGGATGTGAATGGGGGAAGTACGGGCGCTGCAGAAGTGGTGGGTTCCCAATTAGGATTGGCGAATGCAGCAGGAAGGGCACTATGGGCACGACGGGCCTGTGTTTGTCTTCTTGGTGGCAGCGGGACACTACTTGTGCTTGCCACCTCACCAGCTTGAACTGCACTTATGGGACTCGCCACGTCACCAAGTGTTACTGCAGCGCTGGTTTGACTACGACCGGGGTATACTAGGCCGCTGGTGCTTGCCAGTTCAATAAAAAGCTTCCAAAAAAACTGTTAGCGATCGCAGGGATCAGGCCTGACTCTGCGAACGCTGCAGTTATGCGTTTAGTGTTTTGTAAGTGTCAGTGATCGATCGATACTGCACTTGGGTGGGCTGGACTGGGCCGGGCGGAGGGGCAAAACGCAGGTGCTAGCAGGTATCTGGGTTGATCCCGCTAACACTGCGTTTTTGGGAACCCTAAACTGCTGGGGACGCTAGTATAGATCTGATCGGATCAGATATTGATCTGTTCAGATACTATACCACTAAAGGAGGCGTATGCTGCGTGCGTGGGTGTTAGCGGTACTGGCGCTAACCTGACGCTGCCTGGGGCCGGTGCTTGCTAGTTCACCAAAATGCTACCAAAAAAACTGTTAGCGATCGCAGGGATCAGGCCTGACTCTGCGAACGCTGCAGTTATGCGTTTAGTGCCTTGTAAGTGTCAGTGATCGATCGATACTGCACTTGGGTGGGCTGGGCTGGGCCGGGCGGAGGGGCACAACGCAGGTGCTAGCAGGTATCTGGGCTGATCCCGCTAACACTGCGTTTTTGGGAACCCTAAACTGCTGGGGACGCTAGTATAGATCTGATCGGATCAGATATTGATCCGATCAGATACTATACCACTAAGGGAGGTGTACGGTGCGTGCGTGGGTGTTAGCGGTACTGGCGCTAACCTGACGCTGCCTGGTGCTTGCTTGCCAGTTCACCAAAATGCTACCTAAAAAACTGTTAGCGATCGCAGGGATCAGGCCTGACTCTGTGAACGCTGCAGTTATGCGTTTAGTGTTTTGTAAGTGACAGTGATCGATCGATAATGCACTTGGGTGGGCTGGGCGGAGGGGCAAAACGCAGGTGCTAGCGGGTATCTGGGCTGATCCCGCTAACACTGTGTTTTTGGGAACCCTAAACTGCTGGGGACGCTAGTATAGATCTGATCAGATCAGATATTGATCCGATCAGATACTATACCACTAAGGGAGGCGCATGCTGCGTGTGTGGGTGTTAGCGGTACTGGCGCTAATCTGACGCTGCCTGGGGCGACGCATATCACCGCCGGGCGATCAGGGGGCTAAACCTTTATTAGGTAATAAACGGCGGGTGCCCTGACACTATAAAAAATAAACGAACTAACCTGCGTCACCCGTAACGGTTATACGGTGATCAGTGGTGAAAGGGTTAACTAGGGGGCAATCAAGGGGTTAAAACATTTATTAGATAGTATATGGGGGTCCCTGTCACTATAAAACGCTGACGGCGAACCTAAATATTTACCTCACTAACTAGCGTCACCAGCGACACTAATACAGCGATCAGAAAAATGATCGCTTAGTGACACTGGTGACAGGGGGTGATCAAGGGGTTAAAACTTTATTAGGGGGGGTTAGGGGGGTACCCTAGACCTAAAGGGGGGTAATACTCACTGTCCCAACACTGTAACTGTCACAAACTGACACCAATACAGTAATCAGAAAAAAAAAAAAAAAAAAAAAAAAACCTGCTGGTGTCAGTTTGTGACAGGGGGGGGGGATGATTGGGGGGGGATCGGGGGGCGATCGGGGGGGGGATCGGGGTGTTTTGTGTGCCTGGCATGTTCTACTGTGTGTGTAGTGTGTTGTGCACTCACATTGATGTCTTCTCCCCTCGGCGCTGGAACGGAAACTACCGAGCCGAGGGGAGATGACATCATTTCCTTTGCTGCTGTTTAGCATACAGCAGCAAAGGAGTGTTCCCATTGGCCGGCGGCGATCGCGAGGGGGGGGCCACGAACGGATGGCCTCCCCCTCATCTCGGATCGCCGGGGAACAGAACGGGACCGCTTCGGGCACCGGGGGGGGGTCCGATTGGACCCTCCACCCGCTAGAGGCAAATCACGTACATGTACGTGATTTTGCCTGCCCGTGCCGCCTTGCCGACGTAAATCGGCGTTAGGCGGTCCTTAAGTGGTTAAGCATTATTAAAATCACTGCTCCTGAAAAAACGGCCGTTTTTAAAACTTTTTTTGCATTCATCCATGTCCCCTGGGGCAGGACCCAGGTCCCCAAACACTTTTTATGACAATAACTTGCATATAAGCCTTTAAAATTAGCACTTTTGATTTCTTCCATAGACTTTTAAAGGGTGTTCAGCGGCTTTTGAATTTGCCGCGAACACCCCAAATTGTTCGATGTTCAGCGAACTGGCGAACAGCTGATGCTCAAGTCGAACATGAGTTCGACTCGAACTCGAAGCTCATCCCTATTCAGAACACAATCTTAATCAGATCACTTCTGTATATTTATATATGGTCAGAATATGGAGAACTTTACTCTGACATGTTACATGTAACATAGGATTCGTTATATTCTGCTGCTTGGACATAATTGTAATGTGTAGCTTGGTGTATGTGAAAGGTCGGCTTCAATCATACATGACTCAGAGCCATCATCTTATATTCCTCTCTATAGGTGAGGGTCTGCCGGATCAGATTCTGCTGGATGAACTCGGACATTCCCTGACTCCAGAGCTGAGAGGTAAATAAAACCTGTAGTGTATCTATCACGGAATCACTTTGTGTAAGGTGCGGAGATGGCGTTGGAATATCTACACTTCTTTTGTACCATCTACTCCACTGAGGATTTCTAGATCTGAATCTTTAGAAATTATAATGATGATCTATGTACACAGGATTATACTGGATCTGGGGTCTGTCTTCTGTTACTGGGTTCATAGTTCTTGAACACTAAATTGAATTCCATTTTATTCCACGGCCAGAAGCTCATTGCAGGAAATGGATCTATAAAACGTGTTCTCACCAATGGACTACTGTATTGCCCTTTAAAAGCCTGTAGCCTGACCACTTCATATGTCAAAACGCTTCTGTGTGAGGTATTGTGACATCATAACCCAACAGATGTGTTTGTGAATAATACTATATGATCACCATGTCAGAGATTTCATAGTGATCACAGGACTGGGAATCATGATGATTTGTTCCTGAATGATGGAGGAGATTTGGATGTCACTTAATAATCAGAAACATACACAGATGTATATATCCCTAGTTCTCATCTGTAATATCACTTAAAGTGGTTCTAAAGGCTGAAGATTTTGTTTACCTTCCTGCATTCTATGAAGATAAAGGAAGATTTCTTATGTTCATTGACACACAGCCTCTACTTTATCCATGACCAAACGGGGTTTTATAGCAACACCTACAGGAGTAGAACACTAGGAAGAAAAAACGTTGGCACCTCCTGTAATGATGTGTATACTTTATGTTATAATTCAAGTTCAATTGTTATGCCTAGTTCCTTATGCATGTTAGGAACCAGTTAACAGTTTTGGTCATGTGATCTGGGGGTGGGGAGCTGTGGAGAGTTCTGTAAGATGGATGCTGCTGAATAAACACCAGGCTCATGTTAAAGCTCTTGCTGTCTGCCTATTCTTGGTGTTAAATCATCACAGGGTACCAGAAGTGGGGTGAGAAGAATCATGGCAGCAAACAGCAACACAAAGAACATTCCATCCCTGGATTTGGAATCAGGGAATGTATCTGAAAACTGGTCACAATGGAGGGAGCTGATAGAGCTTATGTTTGCAGGACCAGATGCAGACAAATGGTCTGATCAGCAGAAAGCAGCTCACTTTCTGATGTGTGGGACAAAAAGGTTGTGATGTGTGCCGAGCCTGGCAAGCAAGTGGGGAGATCACTGCAGAGGACAAAAAGAAAACAGAGGTACTGTTTGCAAAGTTTGAGGCGTACTGCAACCCAAGGCAAAACTCCAGAGTGCAAAGGAAACAGTTTTCTATGAGGAAGCAGTGTGGAGGTGAGTCTGTGGATGAATGGGTATCACAGCTGCGCTTGCTTGCCAAAGACTGTGCTTCCTATGATGCTGGAGATATGATAAAAGACTGCATTCTGATGGGCAGTAAGTTTAAGGAAGTTCAGGAAAAGCTGCTGCAGGAAGAAGACTTAAATCTTGAGAAAGCCATAAGAATTGCCAGAGCATATGAAATGTCAAGAAAGGACATGCAGGTACTGGAAGGAACACAGCTCCAGATTAATGCTATAGAAAATCACAGCAGCAGATATGGGCAAGAAAGAACACACACAGGAATAAAGAACACCTATGGCACTGGCACAAGTAACACACAAGAAGTGTGTGGATATTATGGAAACATGCACCATAAAAATAGTGTCTGTCCGACAAGGGAGCAGATATGCAATACATGCAAGAAAAGAGGACATTTTGCCAGGGTGTGTAAACTGTCTTCACAAACCGGAAAATCCATAGAGGACAATGATGACAATGCAGGGTCAGACTCAGACTGCACCCCAATATATCTTGCAGCAGTACAAAAAACACATCAGTCTGTAGATGAAGCAACTGTAACATTACAGATAGGGGCTAACAAAACTCCACATTCAAAATAGATACAGGAGCACAAGACAATTGTGTGCCAAGCCACATATACCTGGAACACCTCAGTAATGAATCCCCCTTAGAGACTCAGGACCTACCGAAACGAATGGGATATGGTGGTGAAAAGCTGAAAGTAATGGGTCGCTGTCATGCAAAATGTTCATACATCTGAAAAGGTTTTACAATTGTTTGTGATAGAAACAAAAGCCCCAGCCGTGCTAGGTCTCAGAACAAGTAAAGAGATTGGACTTGTGAAGATCATAATGACTGTGTATGGTGGGCACAGAGGTCTGACAGAGGCTGACATTAAACGTGAGTACTGTGATCTATTCAAGGGCCTGGGGTGCCTCCCGGGTGTAAGCCGCATACGTATAAAAGAGGATACACAGCCTGTCATTCATGCCCCAAGGAGAATACCTTTAACTCTTGTGAATAAAGTCAGACAAGAACTAACTAGGATGGAGAAGCTGGGAGTAGTAAAAAAGGTCACAGAACCATCGGAATGGCTCAGTTCTATGGTTGTGGTGGAGAAGAACACAGGTGCAATTCGTATATGCATTGACCCATGTGATTTGAATAAAGTCATAATGAGAGAACACTACAAACTCCCCACCATAGAGGATATAGTGCACAAGCTAGTAGGAGCAACAGTATTTAGTGTACTAGACGCCCATTTGGGTTACTGGCAATTGCGTCTTGATGAAGCCAGCAGTTACTTGACCACTTTTAACTCCCCTTTGGGTCGATGGTGCTTCACAAGGGTACCTTTCGGCATAGCATCTGCACAGGAAATATTTCAAAAGAAATCACACAAATTGATCGCTGGTCTACAGGGTGTTGAAGTAATAGTTGATGATTTGCTGGTCTATGGAAAGTATCAAATGGAACATGACAAAAACCTTACTGCTTTGCTTAATCGGTGTCGTGAGAAGAATCTTACACTCAATCCAAACACAATGCAAATTGGGGTAGAAGAAGTTATATATTTTGGACACCTACTAACCAAAGAGGGCTTGAAGCCTGATCCGAAGAAGATTACAGCAGTTCTTAACATGAAGGCCCCAACCTCCAGAAAGGAGCTGGAGACATCACTAGGTATTTTCAACTATCTATCCAAATTCTCTCAGGGCCTTGCTCAACAGATAGCTCCACTACATACACTGCTACAGAAGGATGCTGTTTAGTGTTGGGATGCAAACATGGAAAAGACAAAGTGCAAAAACTGATCACTAAACATCCAGGGCCAATACTGAAATATTTTGATGTAAACTGTGACACTGTACTTCAAGTGGATGCTTCCCTGTTTGGGTTAGGTGCTGTACTGACTCAACAAGGACATCCTGTGGCATATGCTTCACGAGCATTGACCACAATGCAAGCCAATTATGCCCAAATTGAGAAAGAGATGCTGGCTATTGTGAATGGATGTGAGAAATTTCACCAGTACATATATGGTTGCCTGGTAGTTGTGGAAACAGACCACAAGCCATTGCAGTACATCCTACAGAAATCACTAGCTTCTACACCTCCACGTCTGCAGCGGATGGTTATAAAATTACAGCAGTATGATCTCACAGTAAAGTATAAGCCTGGAAAGGAAATTCCAAGGGCAGATACCCTGTCTAGGGTGTTTCTAGAGGGACATGAAGCACGGGATGAACCTGAGTTGGAAGAACAGGTACATAAAGTACTAGCGAACATTCCAATATTGGATGTACGGCTGGAGAAGATAAGACAAGACAAAAAACAGGATAAAGTCCTAGAAAAACTAACTTGTGTCATGTGCAATGGCTGGCCAGAAAAACGAAAGAAGCTGTATCCTGAACTACAGGGATTCTGGCCTATGAAAGATGAGCTATACATTCATTTGGATATCATATTTATGGGTGACCATATTCTCATTCCTAAGTCACAGCAGGCAGAAGTACTGAAATAAATCCACCAGGGGCATTTGGGCGTCACTCTGTGTGAGCGCTGGAGTTGGTCTACTGGCATAATTTGGACTTTGACATTGAGACACTTGTGAAGAAGTGTGAAACCTGCCAGACATTTCAAAAACACAATGCAAAGGAACCTCTTACACTGTGGAATGCTCCTTTATGGGTATGGCAGAGACTGGCTACAGATATTTTTCATTTTGAGGAACCATTACCTGATAGTAGTAGATTACTACAGCAAATACTTTGAGCTAGTGCAGCTGAGAAATTTAAAAGCATTAACAGTCATATGGGTTTTCAAAACAATACTTTCAAGACATGGAGTGTGTGAAGAAATTGTGTCTGATAATGGTCCACAATTCTCATGTTCTGCGTTCCAGTGCTTCCTCTGTGAATGGGGAATTGGGCACAAACCCACAAGCCCCTATCACCCAAAGGCCAATGGTCTAGCAGAGAAGTACGGTATGTTGGCATAGCCAAATCCATTATACTGAGAGCTCAATCATCAGGGCAGGATGTGTACCTAGGACTGTTAAACTATCGTGCAACACCTATTGAAGGTTTATGATCACCTGCACAGCTGCTAATGGGTAGAACACTGAGGACCACAGTGCCTATTGCACCACAGAAATTGCTGCCTCAGTCTATTCCACAGGATCGAGTAACAGCTCAGAGGATCATAAACATGAAAAGGCAAAAACTGTATTTTGATAAATCTACAAAATCTCTTCGTCCACTCTCTGCTGAGCAAGCTGTGCGACACAGAGTCACTGGGAATACATGGGAACCTGCTCGACTTGTCAAAGAAGCCAATTCACCAAAATCATATATAATCGAGACCAAGTGTGGACAGAAACTGAGACCAAACAGGCGCCATCTTCATCCAGACACTGCTGCGGATACATCATTAGAGGAACTGGGTGACAATGGAGATAAAGAACAAGCCCATGATGGCACAGAAGTCCTATACAAAAATATTGAGTCTACTGAGGATACCGAGGACAGCATAAACGTATCAGCATGTGATAAACCTGGGAGTGACTCTCAACTGGACACCAATCCTACAGATGAGCCAGCGATTACTTTCTCTCGCTATGGTCGAGCTATTAAACCAAAGATATGGAGGGACTTTGTCTCATATTAAATGCTTCATACTTGAGAGGGAAGATGTAATGATGTGTATGCTTTATGTTATAATTCAAGTTCAATTGTTATGCTAGTTCCTTATGCATGTTAGGAAACCGTTAATAGTTTTGGTCGTGATCTGGGGGCAGGGAACTGTGGAGAAATCTGTAAGATGGATGCTGCTGAATAAATACCAGGCTCATGTTAAAGCTCTTTCTGTCTGCCTATTCTTGGTGGTAAATAATCACACCTCTTATGGACAGTCTTCCCTGAACTTAAAACCCCTTCTCTACTATAGGCCTCCGGTCATTGTGCCGAGTGCTAGCAGTATGGTTGTATTGTTTTATTCTGGGACTTGTGGTCTTATAGCTTTATTTTTTTCCTTTTCTTTTCCTGGTATTTTGTCATGTAGAGATCGTCTATCAACAGTCATGTCACCCCAGTTTGACCAGCGACAGTAAACAGACTGCTAGCTCTGCTCTCAGTCGACAGTGACTATGTCGCTTTTCCTTATGGCTACTAGGGGCATGCCTGCAGCGTGTGCCCAGAGCCGATGCGAGTGCCCGGTGGGTGCGATGACCGCCAGGAACCCACGATTGCTCGTGACAGAGCGAGAACTGGGATCTGTGTGTGTAAACGCACAAATCCCGGTTCTTTCAGGGAAGTAGAGACAGATCATGTGTTCATACCAAGTATGAACACCTATCTCTCGCTGTCCTCCTAGACAGTCCCATCCCCCTACAGTTAGAACACAGTGAGGGAGCACAGTTAACCCCTTGATCACCCCCTAGTGATAACCCCCTTCCCTGCCAGTGACATCTATACAGTAATCAGTGCATTTTTATAGCACTGAATGCTGTATAATTGTCAATGGTCCCAAAAATGTGTCAAAAGTGTCCAATTTGTCCGCCGCAATATCACAGTCCCGATAAAAATCGCAGATCGCCACCATTACTAGTAAAAAAAAAAATAATAAAAATGCCATAAATCTATCCTCTATTTTGTAGATGCTATAACTTTTGCGCAAACCAGTCAATATACTCTTATTGCGATTTTTATTTTTTTTTTTACCAAAAATATGTAGAAGAATACATATTCGTCTAAAGTGAGGAAAAAATTAGTTTTTTTGAAAAAAAAATGTGGGATATTTATTATAGCAAAAAGCAAAAGATATTGTTTTTTTTTCAAAATTGTCGCTTTGTGAGAAAAAAAGGATGTAAATTTTGTTTGGGTACAGCTTTGCATGACCGCGCAATTGTCAGTTAAAACGACGCAGTGCCGTTTCGCAAAAAATGGCCTGGTGTCAGGGAATTAGTAAACCAGACTGTGTGGACTGCACAGAAGAAGCCAGAATCGTATATAAGTGAATAAAAATGGTGTTTATTTACATAAGTGACAAGTAATAAAATACAAATAAAGACAAATAAAATGGGAGTTCCCGGAACCGTAAACAGAAGCCAGGCCAAGGTCATACACCGGGAGATCAGCAGATGGTAAGGACAGAAAACCAACAGAACAGGGAGAGGATGGATGGATGGAATGTAGGGCAGGGATCCAAGCTAACCAGGAAACAGAAGGGACAGGACCAGGAAGGGCTCGGTATAGGTATTGGATCAGATCAGGTCAGGGCAGATGCAGGCTCAAAGTCAAAATAGCAGGCAGCAAGGTCAAAATGCAGGGAGAGAGACACCAAGGCAAGCATGTGAGGGCTTGCCGGGTATTTATCAGCCTGCAGTAATTGCCCTCACATTACACCTGAGCGCAGAACGTGCTGTCTGCTCCACACTGCTGGAATACACCCGCTGGTGGACACTGGTACTACGGCCCAAGGATCCAACAGTGCCACCAGCAGGTGAGTCCTCATATTACAGGTCTTAGGTGTTGGAAGACACCCACTGGTGGACACTGGTACTGCGATCCAAGAGACTGACAGTGCCACCAACGGGTGAACCTTTTCATGACAGTACCCCCCTCAAAGGAGCGGCCTCTGGACGCTCCAACTAGAAGGCACCTCAGAGCAGACAGCAGGCTCTGGGTCGTCGAGCTGGGCAGCAGGCTCCAGGTCGTCAAGCTGGGCAGCAGGCTCCGGGTCGTCGAGCTGGGCAGCAGGCTTCGGGTCGTCGAGCTGGGCAGCAGGCTTCGGGTCGTCGAGCTGGGCAGCAGGCTTCGGGTCGTCGAGCTGGGCAGCAGGCTCCGGGTCGTCGAGCTGGGCAGCAGGCTCCGGGTCGTCGAGCTGGGCAGCAAGCTCCGGGTCAACGAGCTAGGCAGCAAGCTCCGGGTCATCGAGCTGGGCAGCAGGCTTTGGAGCATTAGGCCGAACACCGAGCACCGTAAGGGCAGGCCGGATCACAGGCACCAGCTCAGCAAGCTGGGTAACTGGCCCCGGCCCAGTGGGCTGGGTAACGGGCCCTGGCTCAGCGAGCTGGACACCGGGCACTGGTTCAGCAAGCCGAATAAGGGGTACTGGCTTAACAGGCTGAGTGACGGACTTCGGATTAGCAGACTGGGTAACGAGCACCGGTTCAACAGACTGGGTAAAGGGCACCGGTTCAACAGACTGGGTATCAGGCTGGAAGGCAGGCAATGAGACACCAGGCTGGAAGGCAGGTACCAGGATATCAGGCTGGAAGGCGGGCACATCAGACCGGAAAGCGGGCTCATCAGGCTGGAAAGCGGGCACATCAGGCTCAAAAGTGGGAACATCAGGCTCAAAAGTGGGCACAAAGACATCAGACCGGGCAGCAGGTACTGGAACTTCAGGCTGGGCAGCAGACACAGGCGCTGGCACAACAGGCTGAACAACAGGTACATCAGACTGGACAGTAGTCTTTGGAGCGACAGACTGGAACATGGACACTGGGATGTCAAGTTGAGCAGCAGTCACTGGGACCTCAAACTGGACAGCGGGCACAGGCATTGGCACAACAGGCTGAGTAGCAGACACTGGCACATCAGGCTGGGCAGCAGACAGGAACACATCAGGCTGAGCAGCGGACAGTGGCACATCAGACCGGAAAGCAGACACAGGCTGAAAAGCGGGCACCGAGACATCAGACCGGGCAGCAGGTACTGGAACTTCGGACTGGGCAGCAGACATAGGCGCTGGCACATCGGGCAGAACAGCAGGTGCTGGCATAACAGGTACATCGGACTGGACAGTAGTCACTGGAGCATCAGACTGGAACATGGGCACTGGGATGTCAGGCTGAGCAGCAGGCACTGGGACCTCAAACTGGGCAGCAGGCACAGGCATTGGCAAGACAGGCTGAGTAGCAGACACTGGCACATCAGGCTGCACAGCAGACAGGAACACATCAGGTTGGGCAGCAGACAGAGGATCATCAGACTGGGAAGCGGGCACATCAGACTGGAACACTGGCAATAAAACTTTAGGCTGGAACATGGACACAATGTCATCAGACCGGTCAGCAGGTACTGAAACGTCAGACTGAGTAGTATGTATTGGGACGTCAGATGGGGTAGCAGGCAATGGGATGTCAGACTGGATAGCGGGCACTGGGACGTCAGACTGGGTAGTAGGCGCTGGGACATCAGACTGGGTAGCGGGCATTGGGACGTCAGACTGTGTAGCGGGCACTGGGACATCAGACTGGGTAGCAAGCACTAGGACTTCAGACTGGGTAGCGAGCACTAGGATTTCAGACTGGGTAGCAGGCACTGGGATGTCAGACTGGGTAGCGGGCACTGGGATGTCAGACTGGGTAGCGGGCACTGGGACGCCAGACTGGGTAGCGGGCACTGGGACGTCAGACTGGGTAGCGGGCACTGGGACGTCAGACTGGGTAGCAGGCACTGGGACTTCAGACTGGGTAGCAGGTAATGGGTTGGCAGACTTAGGTGGGTCGTCAGGTTCAACTGGCATGAACGCAGGCTGGAATAGGTTGGTTGGTGTGGAGGCAGGTTGGTTTACTGGCAGGATTATGTGGGTCGGAAAGAACTTTCGTTTCTTTTTTGTTTTGGCCACTGCAGCTTTGTATGTAGGTGCAGGGCTGTAAGAAAAAAAAGTAGTTGGGCAAAAAGAAGACCAAGGAACAGTGGCTGGAGGAGGGTTTTGTGGGATTGTTACAGGTGGAGGAGAAGAGGCAGGTGGATTGAAAGCAGGATAGGTGCAGTAAGTAGAGACTGGGTAATAATACTTGGTGGAAAGCTGCGTATACTTGGCTGTAGCTGAAGTTGCCATGAGTGACGGGGGAATAGATTCTTGGGAAGGCAGGTGATTAATGGCAGGGCTGGGTTGTTGTGGCTTGACTAAATACAGGAGATCTGACCATGCCTGTAGCACAGGTTGAACAAACATTGATTCACACACAGCCTGACTAACCAGAGATTGCACTGAATGGATGCAATCAGACAACACCTGCTGTGAACAAGAGGCATAACGTTCCATGAAAAAGGCTGGATCATCCCCTAATAACCATACCAGGGATTCAACTTGGCCATAATTGAAGGGGGGAGAAAAATCATCGCTTCCTTCGGGAAAACATGACAGGGCTGGTTTTGCACATAACCGTATCAGGGGCTGAACATCTTCAAAAGACATGTAACCCTGATCCACTAGGGAATGAGCTGATCGAATCGTTTCCATCAGCTGGTCACTGGTCCAATCTTTTAAAATCTGGCGGCAATATTCGCCATCCTCTTCCGCTAGCAGAGAATAATAGGTAATTTCATTTAAATCCATCTTAATATGTCCAACAAAACAGGGTGATTCCTCAGTGCAGCCACGTCTGGTAGGAATGGCCTTGGTGTACTGTCAGGGACCAGACTGTGTGAACTGCACAGAAGAAGCCAGAAATGTATATAAGTATATAAAAATTGTGTTTTTTACATAAGTGACAAGTAAGTGAATATAACAGTGCACAACCAACCACAAGACCCACAAACAACAAAACAGTATATACAATAAAATGGGAGATACCGGAACCGTAAACAAAAGCCAGGCCAAGGTCATACACCGGGAGATCCGCAAACAGAAGGACCAGGTAGGGCTCGGGATAGGGATTGGATCAGATCAGGGCAGGTCAGGGCAGATGCAGGCTCAATGTCAAAATAACAGGCAGCAAGGTCAGAATGCAGGGAGAGAGACACCAAGGCAAGCATGTGAGGGCTTGCCGGGTATTTATAAGCCTGCAGTAATTGCCCTCACGTTACACCTGAGCGCCGAAGGTGCTGTCTGCTCCACACTGCTGGAATACACCCGCTGATGGACACCGGTACAACGGCCCAAGGATCCAACAGTGCCACCAGCAGGTGAGTCCTCATATTACAGGTCTTAGGTGTTGGAAAACACCCGCTGGTGGACACTGGTACTGCGATCCAAGAGACTGACAGCGCCACCAACGGGTGAACCTTTTCATGAAACCTGGTCATTGAGCAGCCAAATCTTCCAGAGCTGAAGTGGTTAAGTAGAATCTGCTAAATGAACAAAAATATATTTTTCAAAGGAGAAGTATGGGGATGCTAAAATAGGTAGTACAGGTTACCCTCATACATGCATTGCATTTCTTTCTTTCCCCAGTCCTTTAGTTTTTGCAGTACAGTCTTTTGAAGAGTCCAGAATCAGCCTCTAACGTTCTCCCTCAGTTCAAACGTTTCCAGGGGGTGGATACTGCTCCTCAATCCAGCCCCTCCTTCAGTCCCTCATTCTCTTGGATGTGTGGGTGTGTTTGGTGAAGAGGTGAACACCCAAGCTGCTATCTAGAGCAAGCACGTTCTTCACATGCCTCTGTTTCCATGGCAGCGTGTCCCCAGCTAAAACCTGGAAGCAGAGGCAGCGTGACACAAGCAGTGAAGTGTTCTCACCTCCCAGCAGCAAGCCTCCAACACCTCCTTCAGTGGGCTTTGATGTTCATGTCCTACGAATTCCCTCCCCCCTTCCCCTCACGCTGGGGAGATCAAAGTCTGTGTCAGTGTCTCTTCCATATGATGGGGGGAAGAGTGTCACTGAACACTTCTCATGTCCAGTACATAGGAGGCGTGCAGGGGAGAGGGAAACTGACCACTCCCCCACATCTAAAGTGAAATATTCCTGTTTAGACCCCAGATATGACATGTCAAATCACATGCCAAATCAGCGGCAATGGCACCGTCCATATTGGTGCAATGCCGCATTTGTGGCACCACACTGATCACCAAAAATAGTTTCTGTACTACTTTTGGCGACTTCAGTGTGCGGTTTCCATTGACATTTGTGCAGCAACCCGCACAGATGTCTCTGAAATCGCCCTTGTATGATTTCATTCCCGCTATCAGTGTGAACCAGGGCTTATTGTACATAAAAAATCATCCCTCTGTCACTGATCCCATCCCCCCACCGCCATCCCTCTGCCACTGATGTCATCCCCATCCCACAGTCACCTCCAGTGAGGGTCTTTATTATGTATACATTTTTCCTCATATTGTACTCTTGTTCTATCTTCATTATTCTAGTCTTTTCAAGTCTAGTTTTTACACACTTTGTGATTCAATGATTTTATTTGGTGTGTTTAATTGCTATATATGTTGGTCAGCCAATCAAGACCATTTGGGGTCTATCCATAAGGTGAGAGGCTAGCACTATTTGGGGAGGATTGCAGAAAGCCATCAATACCATCTTACATCTGTAAATTGGACTCCCACATCTGTCCCTTTCCCCCGCATCTCTATTTGCCTACATAGGATCATCTTTGTCTACACTCTGAATATGGGACTGACCACCTCTCTGAATCACCAGATTCCTTTTGGTTGCTTTTTTATTTTAAATTGATTATTCCCACGGAATTATTTATTTCAAGTTTTTATTGTTTTTTTTTTTTTTTTTTTAGATGTGATGCACTTTATTGGACTTTATTGCACTAATGTTTAGTTGTTAATTACTTGGATGTGATGCACTTTACAGGATATTGAATACACATATATGTGTCTCTCTTTACGAGGAGTATTTGAGAGATCCCTTGATTCATATTATTATTTTTTACATATTTAGCACTTTAGTGATGTGTTTTATTATTAAGGCTACTTCATCATATTTAAACATACCTAGGGGTGTTGGCAACACTACAGAAGTTTAGCTGCTTTTTTGCCTCATTAAGCACTTTATATCACGCACTTTATAATTAGCACCTTATCTGTTATCAATACACTTGATTTTTGGTAGCGCATTAGTACTTTCTTTATATTATCCCCCATCACCACCACCACTGATGTCATCCCTATCCCCCGTCACCACCGCCACTGATGTCATCAATATCCCCAAATCCCCTGTACTCCAATACAGTCCTGTCGTCCCCATCCCCTGATTTCCTGTACAGTCCTATCACCCTCATCCCCTGTACTCCTATACAGTCCCATCATTCCCAATGCTCCTATACAGTATCATCATCCCCATCCCCTGTACTCCTATACAGTCCCATCATTCCTATACCCTGTACTCCTATACAGTACCATTCATCCCCAGTACTCCTATACAATCCCATCATCCCCATCCCCTGTACTCCTATACAATCCCATCATCACCATCCCCTGTACTCCTATACAGTGCTGTTAATCCCCATCCCCAGTACTCCTAAACAGTCCCATCATCCCCACCCCCTGTACTCCTTTACAGAGTAGATACTAGCAGCTCATAAGGATTAGGATTAAGCAGAAAAAAGAAAACCCATACTTCTCTTTTAAACAACCAAGGAAAATCAGGCCCAAGGCCCCAGACAAACAATCAGACTCTAACCTTTTTACCATCACCACAATATATATTATAGCCATGGCAGTGGCGTCATTAGGGTTGGTGTCACCCGGTGCAAAACAAATTGGTCACCCCTCAGCCAACTATAGTCCCCCTTCAGTACAGACCCCCTCCATTAAGTACAGACCCCCTTTCCTCAGTATAACCCCCCATTAAGTACAGGCCACCCAGGTACAAACTCCCTTTCCTCAGTAGAACCCCCTCCATTAAGTACAGACCCCCCTCCATCAGTATAGACATCCCCCTCAGTGCAGACCCCCATCAGCATAGACCCCCCCTAAGTGCAGACCCCCCATCAGCATAGACTCCCTCTGTGCAGACCCCCCATTAGCATAGACCCCCTCAGTGCAAACCTCCCTCCATAAGCATAGATCCTCCTCAGTGCAGACTCCCCTTGATAAGCATAGATCCCCCTCAGTGCAGACCCCCCTCCATAAGCATAGACCACCCTCCATAAGCATAGACCCCACCTCCATAAGCATAGATCCCCCTCAGTGCAGACCCCCACTCCACATGCATAGATCCCCTCAGTGCAGACCCCCTCTCCACTTATGCTAGTAGTCCCCATCTCCCCTCCCATAGAACCCCCAGTGTATATATATATATATATATATATATATATATATATATTTATATATATATATATATATATATATATATATATTTATATATATATATATATATATATATACATACATATACACACACAGCTCCCAACCCCCCTCCCTTGGTTATCAGACCAGCACAGGGCACTAGACATATACACTCCTCCCAGTCCCACACTAGCTCTCAGGTGTAACTGGGTGGCGTGCCGACACCATGGCAACCCCCCACCTCACCTCAGGCTGGTGGTGGTTACCCCCTCAATGCAAGCTGACACCCTCCTGCCCATTACAGCACCAGCTCGGGGCCAGGGCAGGGTGGGCAGCTAGGTAAATTGTAGAACACACGTCCCGGGCGGTAGCTGGAGTGGAGAGAACAGTGTGCAGCCACACCACCAAGGCAGAGATAGTGACACATGTGACAGGCTCAGCAGCAGCAAGTAGGAGGAGGAAGAAGGACACAGACCAGAGCAGCGCAGCTGCGGCACTGGAGATGTTCCGGCCGGAACAGCTGAAAAAAAAAACAAGGGTATACTCACCCTCGGTAGAGTTGGGATGGTGTCGCCCCTCTAGCAGGTGTCATCCAGGTGTGGTCTGCACCCCTGCACCCCCTAGCAACACCACTGAGCCATGGCAGTGGGGGGTTTACACAAACTTCAGTGGCTGCAGCCCCCGGGAGTGTGTGTAGATCTGACAATCCAGCTGTTATTGGTCAGATGGAAGTGATCTGATGACTGTGTGGCTGCCCAATCATTTCCACACACCCCAATAAGTGCCAATCACCCCCGCACATACCCCTGCCATGCTTTTACTCTTGAGCCTCGTAAACACAGTATGATTGTTGCCCAACTGAGCATCTGATTTTTGTCAAAAGGGTATGTGCCAGGATCTTGTCCTGCATACTAACGTTACACAATTGTCGTGCCACAAACACGAACGTAGTGATGTACTATGAGGAATTTCAGCTCTTGAGCGCCACCCTTTGGGTCCCTTCTGCTAATTTAATCCGCCGAAAATTTACTAGCCTGTCATCCAACATTTGTTGGCCAAAAATTGGAAAACAATTGTCTAAAGGAGCATACTAACGGTAGGAATTTAGGACAACAGTCTGTCAACAGACAATCCCCTTCCAACAATCGAACCGTGTGTACGAGGCTTAAGGAACTGTGACACAGAGAGACCTTGGATGAGGTATTCAGGATGAGCACTTTTATAGCGAATTATGGTGTTTATGTCATTAGGATTTGTGTAAAGTCAGCTGTTCAGTTTTTGATCATTTACTCCAAGAAAGGTAATATTGTGTGTGAAATGTCAGGGCTGAATACAGCGTCACTGAAAATACCATTCAATAAGGTTACACATTCAGAGAGCAATAACAAACACATCATCTACATATATAGTCTACCCACATATAGACAATGATGGAAATAGAGCAGAAGAACAGATTAAATGTTCTTATAAAAACCCCACAAATAAATGAATAAACGCTGATACAGCAGCACCGCCCATAGCTGTGCCCTTAACCATTCCCAGTCCTGACCAATAATATTTCTCTCCTACATGAAAAAAATCATAATTTTTTTGCTAAAAAATTACATAGAGGGGGCGTGGCTTGGCAAGCGACCGTGATGGACACGTTCTAGAGGAGCTCCGTGAACGACACAGCCTACAGCCGGACAACCCGTGAACTCAGACCCGGAGATGGGTAAACTGACTCTTCAGACACCCCTCTCCAGATACCGCCATAACGCTGCAGCCTCCTCCGCTGCCAGGAGCATTTCCGAACTGCTCAAAGCACAGCCAGCACCGCAAGGCAGTAGTACAGGCCCCAAGATGGCGCAGGCTTTACAGAACGAGGAGGACTTTAGCAAGGATTCGCAGTCATCAGTCGAGGAACCAGGTAGGGGGTGCAACCGTTCCAACAAACCCCTCACATATGCGGACATGTCTGGATTCGCTGCCGACAATAAATCCACTTTTTCAGCTGCCATAACAGACCTGAAGTCAAACCTCTTAGTACTGTCTGACAAGATGGCGACTGTAGAAGCCACAGGCAGACACAGGGACAGAGCGCTGAATAGACTGGAGAAGGTCACAGACTCCCATGCCTTACAGTTTATAGAAATGAATAGGCATTTAGAGGATTTAGACAACCGGGGGAGGAGGACCAATATCAGGGTGAGGGGGATCCCTAAGACGGTGGACTCTGATCAGATCATCCCTGCACTGCAGAGAGTTTTCAATTCCCTGCTGGAAAGACAAGAAGACACAGACATATAATTTGTGAGAGCACACAGAGCTCTTAGGGCTCGTGGCCCAGACACGGCTCCCCCTAGGGACATCATCTGCTGCCTTCAGAGTTATCCACTTAAAGAAGACATAATGAGAAAGGCTCGCAGGAATGACCACATTGTCTTTAATGGAGAACATATAATGCTCTTCCAGGACCTCTCCCACATCACCTTAAAGAACCGCAGAGCATTACGCCCCTCCTGGAGAAACTCAGGGAGCATGACCTACGCTACACGTGGCGCTTCCCATTTTCTTTAGTGGTGACTCAGGCGGGGAAGCAGCATATCCCACGCTCACCATCTGACCTACCAGATTTTTGTGAAGGCCTAGGTGTGGAAGTAGTAGAACTACCTGAATGGTACCAAGAATTCGCACTACCGCCTCTTACCAGGAGCTTCCACACTTCTCCACCCTCCACACCAGAGAAGCAGATTCCCAAATGGATGAAACATGGCTGCGGACAACACTCGAACTCCGAATGGGCCGCATACCCCTCGTGGGCCTCAAGCAGCGGAGTAAAGTAATACACCAACAACACTGCAGTCGAATTCATCAACTCCCAGCAGCATCCATGATTGGACTCTGAACTCACTACCTGCAACTTATCCCTCTTCAAGAATAACGTCAATAGCCTAACACCACAGGTGGTCTTACACTTGACCATTCACGTGCAGAAACAGCCCAGACTGAGCAAACTTACGCCCTGACATCACTGACATTAACTGCAACAAATGTGGGCTGATTCATTGCTCATATCATGAATGCCTTTACGGGCGACATTGACTTTAGCAATTGCACCCGGTCAATACATGTAAACGAACCCTGGTTCCTCATGTGTAGGGATCCGGGGATACTTGGAACTTGGGTGGTGATACACTCCATGTGGATGTTTCCGGCGATAACAAGACGCCTTTACACATACTTCAGGGATGTTCATGGTTTTCCAGAAGACACATTCTTTACTCTCTCCACAGGGTTGAGCCTTAATGACACTAGTTTATATTTGGCCTATATTTTCAGGCTGTGTCGTTCTTTCCCATTTTTTTTATATCTCCTCGTTCACATTTTTGGTGTTTTTTTGTCCCTTTTTTTTATTTGCTTGTTTCCACAATATCACCATGGTCTAGCCTAGATCTTCACCACGGTGACACTAAATGTGACTGTACCACCCCGGTGGTGACCTACCCACGTTCCCACGAAGTGTCTCTGGGCCGGGGGTCTCTCGACCCAGGTACATTAACCATACACTTTAGAGATGGTTAAATAATATCTAAAGTTTGTTTTCTCTCATAGTTACTCCAGTTGTGTGGGATTCACTCTCTATCCTCAAATCCTCTTATACTTGATCTTACTTCTTCTTTCCCTCTTTTCTTATACCTGTAACTCTCCTGCGATCTCTCTCCTTGGTCTTCTGCAAAATAACTTAAGCACCGAACAACTGAGTTTTATTTTCACAGAGCTAGCTTGAAGCACCCTTCCACCACCAACTTCTAATAATGGCGTACTCGTCACTTGGGAGGGCACCCCTGGTGATCTTGCACAATGCGGGGGGACTGAACATTCCTGAGAAGCACGTTTCTTTACTCAGGGAACTGAAGAAAGGTAGGCCACAATTTGTTTTCTTACAGGAAACCCATTTCAGGACCAATCAAATCCCTAAACTTACTAATACGTTCTTCACCGCAGCCCGCCACGCAACTAATGACATTGCAAAAACTAAAGAAGTAACAATTCTAATTAGTAAAGATACACCTTTCACCCTTACAGACAGGCTAGCTGACCCAGAGGGTCGTTTTGTGTTTATTAAAGGGACTTACAGAAACAGGACAGTGACTCTGGCGAATGTGTACTTTAACAACTCCTCTCAGGTCACTTTTTGCCAAAAGGTCATCTGGGAAACTAATAATACGGGTGACTTCAATGTTCCCCTAAACCCCATAGTGGACTCCTCCACTGGAAAGTCATGCATCACATACAGAGCACTTAAAAAAATCAAGCAAACCTTAAACTCTCTACAGTTGGTAGATACCTGGCAGTTTCTCCACCCAGACTCTCGTGATTTCACATACCACTCCATTCCCCATAACCTATATTCTCGTATCGACCATCTTCTTTTTTTTTTTTTTAATTATAATTTTTATTGAAAATTTTTTTCATATAAACATGTGGATTCATTCAAGTTTTGTATACAATTTATATCACATCTGAGAGAAGCAGTCACATCGCTACCAGTATAACAAAAATCTAAACACAAACCATCATGCAATTAGCTGGGTATCTAATGAGAGGTCATTTCAGAGGAGTGGTACATCGGCGGGGGATAGAGAGCCAATACCAGGGTTAAGATTCAAATGATTCCACAGATCCCAGATTTTGGAAAATTGCGGGAGAGTATCATGCACAATTGCGGTAAGTCATTCCATTCTACAGATCTGCTCTAACATTTGTAGGACCTGTGAGAGGAAAGGCTGGGAGGATGAAAGCCATCGCAAAAGGTATAGTCCATTTTGCAGCAGTAGAATAAAGGTAGCAAATTTTTGAGCATATTTAGAGAGGCCAGGGATCGGTAGACCCAACAAAAAGTGGACAGGATCTAGTGGGAGAGAGATACTAAACAAATCTTGTATAAAAGGTCTGAATGGCCATCCAAAATGGGCGTATTAGGGGGCAGTCCCAAAAAATATGGAAGTGTGAGCCAGTGTCTCCACGGCATCTCCAGCATCCCCGGGGAGTCTTGGGATCGTATCTATGCAAAATTTCAGGGGTTCTATACCAAAAATTTAATATTTTATAAGCCGTTTCTTTTTGTTCAACGCATTGTGAAGATTTAGAAATAGCCTCCCAAATCTTCTGCCATTGAGGGAGAGATAGAGCGATTTACTAACTGAGACCATTTTTGCATATAAGAATGGGAAGTATCAGTAATAGGGGTCGCGTTATGTAAAAACCTATAGATGTCAGTAATGAGGTGTGTTTTGATAGGGACCTTGAGCGCATAAAAGTTCAAAGGGAGTAGGCCTATCTAGGCTCAAAGTAGAAGACTTAGAGGCAAAGTAGTGTCTAATCTGAAGATAGGAATATAATAATTGTTTAGGGATCTGGTATTTCTTTTGCAATTCTTCAAAGGGTAGTAGTGTATGGGTGAGGGGATGTACAATGTGTCGAAGCTGAAAAATGCCTGCCTGTGTCCAAGGAAGCATTTTATTGTATGATAGGCTGTCAGGGATATCAGGGTTGAACAACACATTTAACAGTGGAGGGCACGGGGAAGCAAGAGGGAATTGACAAGAGCATTTCTTCCAAATGGCAAGAGAGAATAACATTGAACCTAGGTATATGTTTCTAAGTTGGCCTATAGATGAGTTTAGATCCGCCCAGACCATGGCGCAGAGATGTACCGGGTGAGTGATGCTCATTTTAATCTCTGCCCATATGTTGGGTGCCATTCTGGAGGACCAAGTGATAATTGTTTTAAGATGTGTGGCAAAATAATATTTAATAATATCTGGGGGGGCGTGACCGGATGCTGGAGTGAGTGGAGGCGAGCGTGAGCTTTCCCCAGCCCGATGCCTCCGTGTCTGTCTGCTGTGCCTGACGTTTGGAACCTGCCTGAGATAGCTCTCTCCCCATGTGGTGTACCTGTCCGGCTGTTTGGTAACCTCCCGCCCCCCTGTCTGAGCCGAAGCGCGACGCCGGCATAGTAAGTGCGGCCGCCCAGGAGAGGACGCGGCCCAAGCCCTCGGGGCGGGGAGAAGAGGGTCGGGCTCTCTGCTCGAGCGGTCGCCTGGGTAACAATTCCGTCATCAGCGGGAGGAGGCCGAGACGGAAAGATAAGAGGAGCCACAGCCACCGCCAGGAGTGTCAATGTGCTGGTAGCACTAAGGTACCGACTATTGTTTACTGTGCTTATCAAAAAGTGGATCATCTCTCCCTGCCTTCCGAGGGGCGGGTTACCGCCGTGGTCAGTAAGGAGGTGTGGACATATGAGGCTTGTTACACGGACACCCAGCGCCTTTCATTTTATTTGGTGATAATATAACCTCCTGTAAGTTGGCGGAAGGCTGTGCTGGGGGAGTGGGTTGCAGCTTGGAGTGTTGATAGTGTAGCGGTATCGGCCGATTTCTGGTTGGTTGGCTATCTTAGTGCCTGCCTGGAGGATACTGCTGGGTCTGTGCGGGAAGGAAGGGTAAAGAGGAGAAGAAGGGAGGGGAAGGGAGAAGGGGAAGGAAAAAAGAAGAAAAAAGGAAAAAGCTGCATAGTACAAAACTCTACGCGTGGTTAAATCTTCTGATATATCCCTCGGATTTATATAATTAGCTATGACTAGAAAAAAGGGTGAAGAGCTGCAGCCACAGGAGAACACTAGCTCCCAAACGACCCGCACTTCAAAAGAGAAGGGGAATCAGGCAGCAGCGGCAGCAGCGGCTAAACTTGAAAAATTTGCGCACCCCTCTACCTCTACCCTATCTCCATCTAAAAATATTCAGCACCAGCAGGATAGGCCACAGGCAGGAGACAGGAAGAGCCTAGGAAAAGGACCAACGATAATGCATACATCAAAAACAGCAAGCAGTAAAAGCTCAGAGGGGGAGTCTGCAGGATTAGCGACTAACAATGCTACTGTGCGCAATGCACCAGCAGAAGCGGAACCCACATTGAAAGACGTTTTTTGCGCTGTCAACTCCTGTAAGGCCTCCCTAAGTGATCTGTGCGCCCAGTTAACCGGGTTAAAGGAAGAGTTAATTATAGTTAGTCAAGAACTGCAAAGGACTATCGCTAGAACAACAACACTGGAGGAGAGAGTAAGCCAGGCCGAGGACGATCTAATCCCATTAAAACGAGAGCTTAAGGCATTAAAAACGCAGAAGGGTCTACACAACGCTAAAATCGAGGAAATGGAAAATAGGTCCCGCAGAAACAACGTGAGGGTGGTAGGACTACCGGAGCGGTGTGAGGGTCCCCACCCCGAGGAGTTTATGGAGAATTGGCTCAGGGGAATATTCGGGGCGGAAACGTTCTCCCACCTTTTTGCCATTGAAAGAGCTCATAGAGTGCCAACTAGGGCCCCACCATCGGGGGGATACCCCAGACCAATAATTATGAAACTTATTAGTTACAGGGACAAGGTAACCCTGATGCGCAGGGCCAGGGAACTGGGAGATATTCTGTATAACGGAGCTAAGATCTTATTTTTTCCCGACTATTCCCCAGACCTCCAAAAACGAAGGGCTGAATTCAGGGACATTAAGCGTAATCTGCGGAATTATAAACTGGAGTATGCCCTGCTGTATCCCGCTCGACTGCGTATCATTGCCCTAGGGACTACCCATTTCTTTGACACAACAACAGGGGCAACAAAATGGCTGGAAGATAATAAAAAGGACCTGCTGAGTTAGGGGTGGAAAAAAGGCTAGTTAAACTAGGAAAGGAAGGGAGGAAAATGTAAATTTTTTTTTTTTTTTTTGCATTCTCCCTTTTTTTTCTTTTTTGTTAATTTTCCGTTTTCTTTAGAGTAATCAGTAGACGACACGGGGGGGGGAGTGGGGGTGTGATAGATGGAAGCACGAACAAATGATGTGATTACACGGATTGTGAATGTTTTAAGTATTGTTTTGAAAGCTTGGAAGAGGGTAATGGGAAGGGGGGAGGGGGGCAAGAGTGTGGTAGCAAGTCACAACACACCTTATTCTTTCATGAGAGGGGAGTTGTCTTCAGTATGGATGGGAGGGGGGAAAAATAAGGTCACAAGTGTAGCCCCCAGGGCTAGCCCAATTAGGCAGGAGGGGGGGTCACGAACTAGGGTGGTGGGGTGGAGGATGTATACAGTGGGAGGGGGGGGGAGGGGGGTTTGTAGTGAGACACAGGGTTGGGCAAAGGGGCGCATGTAAATCACACATAGTTAGGAGGGGGGGCCTATAACGGTAATGCATATTGGTACACAAGTTTTGAATTTGCAATTAAGGGATGCAGAGGGGGGAGGGAGGGATCCCTGGATACGGGGGTTCTTTGTCCCTCCCCACTCTCTCATCTTTCTTCTTTTTTTGGTTAGCACAATCACAGAGTTGGCAAGTTTTGTACTCACTAATTCACAAAGGAGCTGGTTTTTCTTTTTTTTTTCCTTTCTTTGGTATTTTTTTTCTTATGTCCTTTATCCTAGCTAGATGTCTTTGAAAACGTTAAAAATAGGTTCCTGGAATATTAGGGGTATGAGCGACCCGGTCAAAAGGGCAGCGGTGTTCTTGGCGATGGAAGCTTATGGCATCGAACTGGCTTGTCTGCAGGAAACTCACCTCACCAACGACACCAAATTGCTTGTTAAGAACAATAAATTTCAAGAACAGTATCATTCTGTCTACACCTCATATTCAAGAGGGGTGAGCATATTGGTGGGTAGAGGTATCTCATTTTCCTGCAGGGAAGCCAGGATAGACGCGCTGGGTCGCTATGTATTTTTGAGCTGTGTAGTGGAAAATAGGCCACTAGTGCTAGCAAATATCTATGTTCCGCCTCCGTTTAAAACAGAGACCATATTGGATCTGTTGGAGTTTGTGGATAATCAGGCCGATGTACAGATAATTTTGTTGGGGGACTTCAATACTGTTTTGGATAATAAAATGGACCGATTCCCACCAGTGAATCATGCTGAGAGATTATCAGAGGGACGTTTAGGTCAACTCCTGAGAGAGGTTGGATGGTGCGACCTATGGAGATCTCACAACCCAAATACCCGGCAGTACTCCTGTTACTCAGGGACACACTCCACTCTCTCGCGCTTAGACATGGCATTAGGCAATAGCGAGGCCCTGCAATTAGTAGGGAACATAGAGTATAAGCCGAGGGGAATTTCAGATCACTCTCCCCTGACTTTGACCTTGAACCTAAACACTAGAATTGGCCGGAAAAGGTGGACAATAAAACCACTCTGGTTGGACCTGATAAGTTGCCCAGAAGAAGTAACCTCCAAACTAAAAGAATTTATAACATTTAACTCAGGTACAGCACCCGCGGGTGTGGTGTGGGATGCCCTAAAAGCGTTCCTTAGGGGATTGTTACACCAACAGGTCGCCATAATAAAGAAAGAGTCAAGGGAATGGGAGGCGAGGGCTAGCAGGGAAGCTATGGAATCAGAAGCGCAATATGTGGCGGACCCAACTCTTGAAAGGCAGGTGATTTGGCTCAATCGTCAACAAGAGTATAGAGAGGTAATCAATAGAAGAGCAGAGAATAAAAGACTTTTCCAGAAACAAAATTACTTCGGTGAAGGGGAGAAAGTAGGCCGGACGCTTGCACTTATAACGAAGTCCAATCTATCTCCATCGGCCATTTTCTCGATTAGGACACCGGCTGGAGAGATCACTTCCGATCCCGCCGCGGTCCTAGAGACCTTTTCTGCGTTCTATAGAGATCTGTATAGGTCGCGCCGAGGGTCGGACCGGCTCAGTATGGACAGGTTTATAGAGGGGGTGGATCTGCCCGTTCTATCAGAAAGGGATAGGGGTGCGATGGAGGCCCCCCTGACCTTGGAGGAGCTGCAAGGGGCTGTCTTGGAGATGTCAGCCCAGAAATCTCCCGGCCCGGACGGTTTGCCATTGGAGATTTATAGAAAGTATGGGGAAGTGCTGCTCCCAGAGCTCTTAAGGGCACTGGAGCAGTCGTTCAAGGATGGGCGGCTGCCTTTATCAATGTCAGAGGCTGATATAATAATGATCCCAAAAGAGGGGAAAGATCAACTGGAAGTCGCCTCATACAGACCGATATCATTGCTGTGCTCAGATGCCAAAATTGTCGCAAGGGTGCTTGCATCCAGATTGAACAAATACATCGCAAATCTGGTACACCCAGATCAATCAGGGTTTATCCCTGGTCGGTCCACCAGTACTAATATCAGAAGGGCCTACTTGAATCTCCAGGTACCGACCGAGAATGCAGGGTCTAGAGCTATACTGTCCTTGGACACTGCCAAGGCTTTTGATAGCCTAGAGTGGGAATACCTCTGGTGGGTGCTTGAGAGGTTTGGATTTGGCCCTGTATTTATTGGCTGGTTAAAGATCCTCTACAGAAATCCTAGGGCTAGACTTAAGTTAAACAATGACTACTCGGAAAGTTTTTCCCTCGAAAGAGGGACGAGACAGGGGTGACCCTTGTCTCCCTTGCTGTATGTTTTGGCCATGGAGCCACTGGCGGGAGCGGTGAGATCATCACCTGAACTACAGGGTTTCCTTAGAAAAGGGGAGGAAGAGCGAATAGCGCTTTTTGCGGACGATGTCCTATTTTTCCTCGGGGACACGGCTTCCTCACTAGAGAGGGTCATGCACCTAGTGGAGGACTTTGGAAAGTTCTCAGGGTTAACCATTAACTGGGAGAAATCGTCGCTCTTGCCGGTCGATCCATTGGCTAATCCGACCCCGACTAGCCTGCCCCAACTGAAAGTCACGGAGAAAATGAAATATCTCGGCGTTGTGTTGTCCAAGGACCCCAGCACGTTCATTGAGGACAACCTGGCCCCCCTCCTATTAAAATTTTTAAAAAAATGTGATATTTGGAGCAGACTCCCCCTGTCTGTGGCGGGTCGGGCCAATCTGATTAAAATGGTTTGGTTACCCCAGCTGCTGTACTTCCTCCACAACTCCCCAGTTTGGATTGGAGAGAAGTGGTTCCAAAAAATTCAATCTCTCTTTAGAAAATTAATATGGAAAAAAGGGCAGGCCAGGATAGGCCTACAAAAACTAGGATAGGCCTACAAAAACTGCAGTGTTCTACCACGGAGGGGGGACTGGGGGTCCCCCACCCTTTTACCTATTTTCTGGCAGCCCAGCTACAACAACTGGGTGGTTGCGCCATCGTTGGAGGGGGAAGCAGGAGGGCCCAAATTATGTTACAGGGTAGCCCACATAGCTCACTGGTGGAAGCACTGGAGGCAGAGTCACTACAAGGAGTGATCCCGACTCTTAAAATGATCACTAGGGTTTGGTAGACAACCAAGCGAATAATGGGGTATAAAGGAACGTCAGAATATTCACCAATCACTGGCTGTTCCATCTGCTCTACCCACATCGGTGTCTAGCAGTACCCGGCCTTGCAGTACAGGAGAGTGACCACATCACGGAGCTTCTCTGATAAACAGACAGACGGACGGATGGACGGCGTGGCAAGGTAAAACAAACTTGATTAAAGCTGGGAGCTGAATAAACTGAAAAAGCAGAGTAAGCAGAGTAAGGGGGAGAGGGCTTCATTTGTTTTGCTAGCCTGGTTACCTGCCTACAAAGCTCTCCGTATAACAAGACAGCCACACACTGACATTCTCCCTAATAGCAGACGGGTGGACAGCTGAGGTGGGGAGAGAAAGAGAAACGGCCACTGCTGCATCTCATCGCCTTACTCCACTTAGGAAAACTTCACAGCGTAAAAAAGAGGTGTAAGAGAGAGAGGTCTCTGGTAGGCTGTATGCCGGTTCACAGCCCCTCCGTACAGTAAAGCAAAAACACACTGGCATCCCTCAGAAGACAGAAGGGAGGCTAATTGGAGTGGGAGAGAGAGAGAGAGGAAGTGAGAAGAGCGGCTGCTCTGACGGGCTGCAACCCCTCCCCCACCCCCCAACTCCCTGCTCTATTCTATTTGAGTGGAGTGTGAAGAGGGAAGAAAGAGAAGGGAAAAGAAAGAGGGAAAGAACTTTTTTCCTCAAAGATGACAACACGCAGACAAGCAGCCCTGCAACCAACAGCAGGGAGAGGCAGAAAATCGATAGAAGGCATTAAAGCGTACCTATCCCCCCGCATACCTGAGCAAATAGGAAGGTCGGATGCAAAGAAGCAAAGCGGAGGTAATATCATGGGCTGTGTAGAAATAACAGAACGAGAGTCCTGGGCAAAGCAGGCAAGTACTCAGATGACCCAAATGACAAACAACAGTGTCGTAGGAAACGGCAAGAGATCCCCTACAGCAGGGAGAGGGAGGAAGACCCCAGAGCCAAGCCCCCCCCGGAAGTGATGGGAGCCCCAAGGTAATTGGGGCTAAGAACAAGGGCCGACATATACCTGATAATGGACTTCAACCAGGGGGCATGCAAAGCCCACTAGTAGAAAGCCGGGATACTATGACGCAATGGGAAAATAGCAGGTGGTCACTAGAAGAGGCACCAGACACAGAGACCGTGATTGGAAGAGGAGGAGAAGACCCAAGCCCCGATATGGACCAAAGCACCAGACAGGAACATAGAAATTACAAGGTGGGACATGGGAGTAAAAGGGGTGCCACACAGATATGAGCATGACCAGGAGAGCGCTCAGGATGGCAAGGGGAAACCACAGGGGCAGAATGGAACAAATATAGAACCAGAAAGGGACATCTGGGAGTTGTTGAAGGCCCTCCCCACCAAAAATGACATACAGGAATTAATAAAAGCAGTTGAACAATCATGTATGCAAGCTGTGGCAAGTCTAAAAGAGGACGTCAGGGATCTGGGATACAGAGTAGAGGAGGCAGAAAAAGAACAAGAAAACATCACACAGGCAGTGGTTGATGTACAAGAGTCCGTGAAAAAATATGAAGAGATATTAAATTCATACAGAGACCAGCTGGACGAGTTTGAGAATAGGGACAGGCGACAAAATATACGTATAAAAGGATTAAAGGAGTCAATTACAGCGACAGAATTAGCCCCAGCAGTACAAAAAATTTTTGGACAGATTCTGGGGGATCAAGCTCCAAGCATTATTGAAATAGACCGGGCACACCGGGTCCCTCTCCAGAACACAAAAGCTGATACACCTAGAGATGTAATTTGTAAAGTTCACAAATACACCGTGAAAGAAAACATAATGAAGACAGCTCGTAATATTCCCACAATTACATTTGAAGGCTTAAACATAGCACTGTATCCAGATATCTCAAAAAGAACTCTTTTTAAACGAGGGTCGGTCCGTCCACTGCTAGAAACCCTACGAAAGGCCGATATTAAATACCGGTGGGGGTTCCCCTTTAGCCTAACAGCTTCTAGGGATGGGAAAACTGCAACCCTGCGAACAAAGGATGATTTAAATTCATTTATAGAGAAATTAGACCTCCCAAAGGTGGACTTTATGGACTGGAGAATAAACTCTTCAAGGCCCCCCCTGCAACGAACAGAAAAGTGGCAGGAAGTACCGGCAAGAGCTAACAGGGGTGGGAAGAGTTCTGCAGGGTGAAGCCCGGGAGGAGGGGGGAACAGAGGGGGGGACTTGAGGGGAAATGAGGACCTTGTGTAGGTCAATAGGCCAACCCCAATTAAAGGGGAGAGTAATCCTGCGGAATGCAGGGAAGGGGGGTAGCATGCGCATGGGAGGTGTTGATATGCGTAGGCTCCCCGCCCGATTTTTAGATATACCCCTAAAGAGAGGTTTTTTGTATGGGGGAAGAGTATGTAAGGGTTATGTTTATAACACAAAGGTGATGTATTTTTTTCTTTCTTGCTATGTTATGCATAAGTATGTGTTTAATGGGGTACTGAATGTTGGAAAGGGGGAGGTAATGGGGGGGTGGGAGTGGCAGAGGGGAAGACAGAGATTAAGGGCAAGGGAGCAGGGGGTTTCTGGGATAAAAGGAAATGACAGCAATATTGAAAATACTTTCATATAATGTGAGGGGGTTGAGCTCACCAAATAAGAGAGGGAGACTATGGGTGGAGTTACAACATCTGGGAGCTGATGTGATTCTCTTGCAAGAGACCCACTTCGGGGGCGGCTCGATTTCAGGCCTGCCCCAGAATATACTGAAGCAATGGTATCATGCGGTATCCCCAGTAGCTAGGGCAAGAGGGGTCTCAATTGCATTTAAGAAAACATGCCCCTGGATAGTGGAGAACGTACAAGGCGACCCAGAAGGTCGGTATTTGTTTGTAAAAGGAGAAATACAGGGGAGACGATATACCTTTGCTTCGATATATGCACCCAATGAAGGGACTGTTAATTTTTTGGTTAAAATGTTTAAAAAACTGGAAGAATTTAAGGAGGGATGTGTAGTGGTGGGAGGAGACTTCAATATGGTGCTAGATCCAGATACAGATACATCCACGGGTAGATCCGCTTTGTCTTTTGGAGCCATAAAAAGAATTAAACAAACCTTACGCGCACAACATCTTGTGGACAGCTGGCGAGCTCTACATCCCGAAGTACTGGAGGCGGGATTGGAGCCCGTCAGTCAGGGAGTGGAGAAATGAGGTTAACATAATAAAGGAAGCTGAGAGGTGGGTCCATGTGGTTAAAAACCAAAAAAAGAAATTTGAAATTATATGGGCAAAATGGGAACAGTGCGACAGGGAGATAACGGAAGAGGGGAGCTAATAATGGATAATGGAAGTAGAAACGGTATAGTCATTAAGAAATAAGACAAGCCCAGAAAGAAAGAATTAAACATTAACATGACTTCTCCAATGCCAATAAGTAAAGGGGGTGGGGGGTAAGATAATGTATGGATATATGGTCTCATTTTTCCGAGGGAGGTCTTCCTCCCTTTTTTATTTATTTATTTATTTATTTTTTTTATTTATTTATTTATTTATTTACTTATTTATTTATTTATTTGTTTTTTTTTATTTTTTTTTGTTGTCTTCCATTCACCCTGACTCCCTTAATTAACACTGAGTGGTGAGGGTAATGTGGGGTAGGGGGTTTGTTTTTCTCCCTTTTTTTCTTTTCTTTTTTTTTTTTTTTTCCTCTCTTCTCTTTCTTCTTAAATAAATAGGAATTATAATGATCACAATGATTTATAACACGATTTAGAAGAAGGGGGATTTCACTGTATAATTCAGTCTATTAGGTCTACACATCGGGGGGAAGAGTAGAGTTAAACCAATACTAAGAAAGGGGGGAGGGAAAGAGGCACAATTTATTGATTATGGTCTATAGTGATCTAAGACACGTATTGAATGAAGGGGAAACTCACTGCTTAAACGTAGTTAAGCACGTTTGGATATGGGGGGAGGAGTTGAGTAAAGTGGTATTAAAGATGAGGGGGAAGAATCACAGAAGGGAAAGGAAAGGGAAGGGGAAAGGAAGAAGGGGGGAAGAGGGAGAGAGGAGAGGGGAAGGGGAAAGGGGTTACTTTCTTTTTTTTTTTTTTTTGTGTGTTATAGTTTGGGGAAGTCACTTACAACTTATAATATTGTTATTCACGTTTGTATGTTGGGGAAAGGGAGTTGGAGCAATATAAGGATAGGGGTGGTTGGAGATACTAACAAGGAGGAAGATTGTGTTTTTTTTGTTTTGTTTTGTTTTGTTTTTTTTTTGTTTTTTGTTTTTTTTTTTGTTTTTGTTCTACCCTGGTTAAATGGGATACATGGGGTAATTGGTGTTTTGTTATTGGATTTTGGGTTGAAAGTAGGGGTATAGTAAGTTGAATGAATGTTAATGTATAATGTATCATATAAATGAATAAGTATGTATTATGTATCATATAAATGAATAAAAATTTTGATTATTAAAAAAAAAAGAATATTCACCAATCTGGAACAACAAGAACTTGCAGGAATTACTATCTGTTGACAGCAACAAGTTGTGGGAAAGGTGCGGGATAAGTCGGTTGATACAGTTATATGAGGGGGATATCTTGAAATCTTTCGAGGAACTGAAGTATGAGTATGGGATGCCAAATCGTGTATTCTATACTTACCTACAGATTAGACATGCCTTGAGCAAGCAGTTTGACAGGCAACCCCCCATATGGTGTAGGATTCCGCTGTTACAAACAATAGTTAAATCAGAGGCCCCCAAGGGGCTAATCTCAGAGATATACACCCAATTAATAAAGCGAATAAATAAGCAGGTGGGTCTCCCTGGGGGTAGGGCCAGATGGGCGGCCGATGTGGGGGAGATAACGGACGCTGAGTGGAAAAGGATTCTGGAATTTGGAACAGAGGTGTCGGTCTCGCCTTCACAAAAGGCCTCCCATCTGATGCTGCTACACAGATCTTATTATACTCCAAAAAAGCTTTTTATGTTTGGTCGCAGAACTAATGATGAGTGCCCTAGATGTAGAAGAACAGGCGACTTAATCCACATGGTATGGCGGTGCCCAAAACTAGTCAGGTACTGGTCCGAGATTTTAAAGAAAATAAATATAACGTTCAAAACTAACTTAGTGCTTGATGCCAAGACTTGTGTGCTCGGTCATGTTGATAATGGGTTGAGAGACAGGAGCACAGCGGTGGCGGCAGCAAGATGCCTGTTCCAAGCCAGGAAATTAATAGCACAGCTTTGGCAATCAAGAACCCCCCCGTCTTCGGAAGATTGGATTAGAATAGTCAACTCCATAGTCTGGAGTGAAAGGATGTTCTATACTAGGGCTGGCAATTATAATAAGTTTGTGAGGCTGTGGAATCCATGGGTCCAGGCAATGCCGTGCCCGCAAGCAGTGCTACTTGTGCGCTGAGAGTGTCTATGTCCTTAGCAATAGGGCGCAGCCATACTAGGTGCAACTTAGAGATAAGAGAGAACAACGTACAGATCTGTCGTTGCCCATCAGGTGCGCCCGGGGAATAACTTTGGAAGGCCACAATGATGTGACTAGATTAGAGACGTATATGAGTACCATTCTGATAGTAGTTTCTGGATAAAGTTGACTGAGGTGGCAAAAAAAAAAAAAATAATATCTGGGGCTCCCAATCCGCCCCTTGACTTGAGGGCAAACATTACTGAACTTGCGATCCTGTGTGATTTATAGTGCCAAATGAAGTTAAGGAATGCTCTCTGCATGGCTTTAAGTTGTGACATGGGAATAGGAATCGGGAGGGTATCGAATAAATAAAGGAGTCTTGGCATTATAGACATCTTCAGGACATTGATGCGGCCCAAGAGAGAAATGGGATAAATATCCCATTGACGCAAGAGCTGGTCAATGTCCAGAAAGAGTGAAGGATAGTTAGCTTGGTATAAAGTTTAGTATGAGGAGGTTATGTTTACGCCCAAATATTTGAGGGAGTCTGGACACTAATGAAAAGAGTAGTTTTGTTTGAGGGTGATGAGATCTGAAGGTGGAATGTGTAGGGGTAGAGCTTCTGTTTTACTTGTGTTGATTTTATATCCAGATATAGAGCTGAAGTCCTTCAATAGAGCTATAAGATTAGGGAGAGAAATATGAGGTCTAGTCAGAGTCAAGAGGACATCATCTGCAAACAAGGACAGCTTATATTCTTTTTGGCGTAGCATAACTCCCCGTATATCAGGGTGAATGCGAATGGCTGCCGCTAAGGGTTCTAAACAAAGGATGAAAAGGAGGAGGGATAAAGGGCACCCTTGTCTGGTTCCGTTACTTAACGAGAAAGATGATAAGTAAGAAGCTAATTGGACTTGGGATGAGGGAAATGAATATAGGGCATGTAGGGCTGCTATGAAAGGATCTTCAAATCCATAGTTGGAGAGGGTAGCAAACAGATATGGCCAGCTAAGCCAGTCGAAGGCTTTTTGTGCATCGAGACTTAATACTAGGGCTGGTCCGGATGTCTTATTTAATAGATCTATGAGGTCAACTGTACATCTCGTGTTGTCCCCTGCATGTCTGCCTCGTACAAAGCCCACCTGGTCTTTATGTATAAGCCTAGGGATTATATGAGATAATCTATTAGCCAGGATTTTTGTGAATATCTTATAGTCTGAATTAAGTAATGCAATGGGTCTATAATTATCAGGGATGGAGGGATCTTTACCAGGTTTCGGGATCACAGAAATATGGGCATGAAGAAATTGAGGGTGTGGTATAATCCCTTTGAATAGTGAAGCACATAGAGAAATCATATGGGGGCTTAAAATTGGTAGGAAAGTTTTATAATAAGAGTAAGGTAGACCATCTGGGCCAGGGGATTTCTGGGTAGGAAGATGCTTAACTACCTCTTCCAACTCTTCGGGCGTGACTATTGAATTTAGGGATGTGAGGTGTTCGGGTGAAAGTTTAGTTAGCTGTAGATGTTCAAAAAATGGATCAAACTTCTCTTGTGTGAAACTATAGTTAGGATCTGTCTGTAGACAGTTATATAGATGTTGATAAAATTATCCAAAAAGTTTAGACATAGTAAGGGGGCAATAAGTGGGGGTTCCATCAGCTTGTCAGAGAAAGTCAGGGAAGGATTGAAAGGGACGGGTTTTAACTTGTTTATCAACATTTTATGAGGCTTATTTGAATATTCGTAGAATTTCTGCTTGGACCATAGAAGAGATTTATCAATTTTGCTCATCGTCAGGGATCCAAGTTGATTTCGTAATGATACCATAGTCCGGAGTCTAACCACCGTGGGGGAGGTTAGAAATGATTTTTCAGCCGATCGAAGTTTAGACATGATAGACGAATGTTGGAATGCTGCGTCTTTTTTTAGTCAGGAACCTATAGCTATACATTGTCCCCAAAAGACAACTTTATGTGCCTCCCACAGGGTGGAGGGCTCCGAGACTGTACCTACATTAAGTTGAAAATATCCCGTTAGGCCATTAGATAGGAGATCTTTAGGTTCAGGGGTGTGAAGAAACGTCTCATTGAGTCTCCAGTGACAAATTTTAGGGGAAGCAGAGGAGAGGTAAATATCTAAATGGACAGAGGAGTGATCTGACCATGTTATTGGGTTGATTTCACAGGAAACCGTTGATGTCAAGAGAGGTGTAGAAATAAAGAAGTGATCCAGTCTAGAATAGAGTTTGTGGGAATGTGAATAAAACGTATATTGTTTGTGAGTGGGATGTTTAATCCTCCAAATGTCCAATAGATTTTTAGCTCTCATTAGTTTACGGAATGATTTAGAGAGGCGGTTAGTTTTGGAAGGTGAAGTTGATGGGAACAATGTGCGTCTATCTTTGTCAGGAGACATTGTCACATAAAAATCCCCTCCAATCACCATAAAGGGTTGGGAAAATTTGTCTAGAGTGTCAAACAGAGATCATAGGAAGCTAATCTGACCAGAGTTGGGAGCATAGACATTTACTATAGTGAGGGAATGGGTGAGAAATGAGCAATTCAGAATAATAAATCTGCCCTGGGGGTCCAGGTGGGAAGAGGTGACTCGTAGAGGACAGAGGCGGTTAATCAAAATAGCCACACCTGCTTTTCCAGACGGGTCAGAAGCCAGAAAAGATGTCGGGAAGTGTTTGCTAGCAAATTTGAGGGATCCCCCAGGGAGGAAATGAGTCTCCTGAACTAGGATTATATCTGCCTTGGAAGTTTTAAACTCTTTCAAAGCCAGCCATCTTTTTTGAATAGAGTTTAAACCTTTAACATTATACGTCAAAAATTTCAGTGCCATAACAACTTAGTCAAGAGAAAAAGCATTACCTATTTTATACAACATATGATAGGGTGGGGATTCCATGGTATACTGTAAAAGGAATACATATCAAGTATTTTAAGAACATGTGTAACAGTGGTAGCAAAGTGACTGAGTGAAGTGGATTCTATGAAGATTAGCGGCCTCAGGTTAAGAAAAAAGGAAACCTGAGGAAAAAAACAAAAAAAAAATAAAAGTCCAAAGGAAAAAAAGTTTTCAACGTTCAACACGTAGAAACCTGGAAGGCTGGGTGCCACCAGGAAGCCCAGGTCTAAGCAGTGGGTCAAGAGGGGGAGCATGAGGACTCCTGAACTTAGGGACCGGCAGGTTCCCCACCACTCTTCGGAGGGAAAAAATTGCCCGGATTCCAAAAACAAATAACAAAAAAAACTATTAACCAACCTTATAATCAGGGCGGCTGTAGTATAACAAGCTGCACAACCCCTGGGTTAGGGGATGTATGAACCCACTAATGGGTTATTGACCACTCAAAAAGAAACACAGTGACTGGGGGTCAAATAAAATGGTGTATTCAGCCTCAGTCAGTGGGAAGGATGTTCAAGTTGGAAATCTTGAGGTATGGCGCTTCTGGGGTGTGAAATTTGACTTGGATGATTTTTGTCTCACCGATGTCCACACGCGACTCTGAGCCATCGGTGGTTTGGGAGTAGTTGGGAGAGGAGGAGGGTCTTCGTCAGGGAGGGGTGGTAAACCCAAGTTGCGCAGAAAGGTGTCACTCTCCTGTAGATCACGTAAGGAGTATTGTATACAGTCCCGCAATGCAGAGAGGCGAAAGGGGAAACCCCATCAATACATTACTTTGTGGGATTGAAGATGTAGGGTTAAAGGGTGACGATTTTTCCTTCTATTTAGAGTAATAGGTGAAAGGTCGCTAAAGATTTGGATCTTGGATTTCTTGAATTCAATTCGGGATTGGTTGCGGGTTGCCAAGGTCAGAGCTTCTTTGCTATCATAGTAATGAAACCTGACAATCACATCTCTGTGGTTAGCCCCTGTTGGAGGTTTAGGGGCAAGTGACCTGTGAGCCCTGTCCAAACGCCAGTCTATGTCAGGGATATTGGGGGCCACCACATTGAAGAGGTTTAAAAGGTAGGAGCGAAGGTCTTTATCTTCCACAGCTTCAGGAATACCTCTGAATCTCAAGTTTTGCCTACGTTCTCTGTTTTCCAGGTCTTCCTGTTGGGTTTGGAGCTGAGTGATTGCGTTTTTTGTGGTGGCATTGTCTTCCTCCAGCGCCTGTACATACTGCACCATTTCATCAAATTTATATTCTAGGGAGTCAGTACGTTCTCCTAGTTGATCAATTTCCCCTCTCAATTCTTTAGCTAATTTTCCCACTTCTTGTGCGATGTTGTGGGTGATAGCTTGGAGCAGGGAGTGTAGTTTGTCATCTAAAACTTCCGCTGTCAGCGGGGAGGAAGATCCTGATGTAGGGGTAGGGGTAGCATCAAAAAGAGTACCTGTGTTTAGTTCTGACTGGACCGATGTGGTGTCTTCAAGGGTTCCCAAAACCGTGGATGGCGGTCTGCTTAGAAAGCGGTCCATCTTGGAAGGAAACTGAGGCTTAAGGATTGAATAGTTGCGCCTTTGATCCCCAATTTTGCCCATGGGGTGTACGGCTGCTATGGAAGGCTGAAAAGGTGACTCCCGTGTATATTGTATCTATAGGTTGGTTAGGGGGTCTTGGAGAGATGGTGGGAGACGCAGCCCCAGTCTCACATGCCCGACATGATCAAAATCTTCACATATCAAGTATTTTGCTTTTTGAGGACATAAGCATAAGGATTAGTGTCTTTAGATTCAATTGTATTCAATTGTAGGGGGAGGAATGTCTCTTTAAAGACCTGCTGTCTTTTCCATAAAGAGTGTAGTGTAATTTAGTTAAGGTGTCTCTGGAGTAGCAAGATGGCCACCGTCTTCCACAGGTAGGCCAGAGCCTCAGACTTTCCTAGGCTGTGACCTGAGGAGTAGGTGGCAGGCCGCGGTTGTCTGGCTTTTTCCTGATCTTCTTCCGGCCTTCAGGGTTTCCACACCATGCACCTATCTTCCGGAGATGTCCGCTATAGGAAGGGTTGGGTTAGTTGTAGCTCGTACCGCTGATTGCGGAACTCGAGCCCGGGGATGCTGGAGGTTTCACAGGCCTCAAGATGGCGGCGGGCCGCGAGCGTTCGGAGCTAATTTCCACAGTGTTTGCAGACTTTTACTGTGTCTGCACACCGCCCGATCCTCCCAAGGGATAATATCAGTAGATGTTGGCAATTCGGCTTCTCTTAGTTCGGCCGATCACGGCACTCGAGCCTGGAGATGTTGAGGGCCTGTAGGCCGCAAGATGGCGGCGAGTCTCTGTTGTGAGGAGCCGGCCGCGGCCCAATAAAAACTCGATCGGCCGGCTAGATTCTGGAATTTCCCCAGGGTTTGATCTGTCAGGTGCCCAGTGACTTTTGGGTGAAGTTTTGAGGCTCACCAAGTTTTGGAACTTGTAGGATGGCATTGGATTGCAGGAGGCTTAAAAAGTTAGTAGCTTAAGGTCGAGTTATAAGTGCAATTATGAGTTTGAGTGGGGGGGACTGTCTCATTAAAGTTTGAGAACCATGCAGCAGAGAATGTATTACAGGGCTAGTAGGTATCCAGGGCCTGTGCCTGTTTGTTATATAGATAAGGGAAAGCTCAGATGGGATGACTGGTTATGAGGATAAGATGCAGGCTTTGCAGTAAAAACAGAGCAGGTGTAAAAGATTGGGTGCCTCTGGAGCAGCAAGATGGCCGCCGTCCTCCGAAGATAAGCCGAAGCCACAGATTTTCCTAAGGGGGTGACCGTCGGATTAGTGAACTCCGCTGTTTTAGGCCCTAGAGATCCTTTGTTGAGGGCAGAGGCGAGGCTTTGACGATCAAACACCTCTGGGGGTCTTAGCTTTAGAGGGAGATGCGAGGAGCGGTACTCACTGCGTCCTGGGAAGATGGCTTAAATCGAGTCCGCAGGCTGTCGCAGGGCGGAAGGCCGCAGATTACCAGTGCCGAGGTGGATCCCGGGTGGCCTCTCTGGGCTGAAGGTCTGCTCCTTGTGCTGTCCGGGTGTGAGATGGCAGTTCGGTGGGTGATGGGTGTCCGTGCCTTCCACAAATCTCTGGCACAGGCCTCAGGGACCACCGAGTGGGCTGTAGGCCTCAAAATGGTGGAGGGCCTCGGCCGTATAAAGGCAATCTCGGCTCAGAAGCGGATCTAGCCGGCAAATGTCTGAAATAATCACCGGAATCAGAGCAGAAGGGGTTTGGAAACAGATTTATGGTATTTGTAGCTCTAAAAGGTGAGTAAAGGCAGTGGATGGACTTAGATTTGTGCTGGTTATAAGGAGCTCAGCACTCGCACGTCTTTCCAGCTGCACGTCCCCCATCTTTACATTTCCCAAAGAGACATACAGACGGTGACAGAGGCCCACATAGGCATCCAGTCGATTTTAGACCACGCGCCCATTTCTCTGGGGGTGGATTTATCTTCCTCTCTGCCCAGGTCAAACGTGGAGACCGAACATCTCCCTGCTGACAGACCCTGAACAACTCCCCCGCATCCGGACAGCTATCTCTGACTTTTTCACAACCAACAACACCCCGATATGGACCCGTTGATGATTTGGGAAGCACACAAATGCAGGATACAGGGAGAATTAATCAGGATGGGCGCCCAGCGCAAAAAGAAGCAAGAAAAAGAAATCCATGACCTGACCGACAAAATACATAGACTAGAAACCATACACAAAGAGTCCCTGGCTACTCAGTCTGCTAGGGAATTGTTAGATACCAGGAAAACACTACAACAACTGTTGAGACCAAAACTAAGAGATCGCTATTCTTTAAAAAAAGAGTTTACTATGAGTCAGGAGACAAGACTGGTAGGTTTTTGGCCAGAGTTCTAAGAGAGGCTAATTCCACCAACATCATATCAGGTATTAGGACACAAGACGGGACACTAGAAGTTACATCCGAAGCCATAGCCGCCCAGTTCCACCAATATTACTCAAAACTCTACAATCTACCACACCAACACAGACCTCCCACTATACCAGTAGATAGACTGCAGGCCATACAAGAATACCTCACTGACAGCGGTCTCACACAGTTGGAGGACACTGAGACAACCCTTTAACAAGACCAGTTATCATTGACGGAGATTCAAAGGGCAATTAAGGGACTTCAGTCCGAAAGTCCTGACTTTCTTTCAGCTCACATAGCTGTGATACCTAAACTGGAAAAAGACCCTACGGAATGCTCGAGTTACAGACCCATCTCGCTACTAAATCTAGATCTTAAGCTACTAACCAAAATCATAGCTAACAGACTAAAGCCTCTCCTCTCCTCCTTAATTGGTCCGGACTAGGTGGGGTTTATGCCAGGCAGAGAGGCAAGAGATAACATCATTAAGGCCTTACTTCTGTTGCATGCAGTGCACTCTCAGGGTCTCGAGGGCCTTCTCCTGTCAACAGATGCGGAGAAGGCCTTCGATAGGGTCTCCTGGGACTACATGTTTGCAGTTTGCCAACCTGTTGGCCTGGGCACGCATATGATGACCTGGATTACAGCCCTGTATCAAAACCCATCTGCCAAAATAAAATTAAATGGCATTCTGTCAGACAAGGTCCCGATCTATAACAGGACCAGGCAGGGGTGCCCCCTGTCGCCGCTACTGTTCATCTTAACACTGGAGCCATTTATCAGATGGGTTAACAAAGGCCAATCCATTGCAGGCTTTGAAGTGGCCAATAGAATTTACAAGACAGCAGCATATGCCGATGACCTCTTGTTTTTCTTAACCAAACCACACACCACAATCCCAAACTTAATGCCAGAATTCATACACTTTGGTTACATTTCTAATCTCAAAATCAATTACACTAAATCTGAGGCAATGAATCTCACATTGACAGCAGACACACTTACCAAAACTCAGGAGAATTGTCCGTTTTGTTGGGTAGCGAGCACTCTCAAGTACCTTGGAGTGTTGCTATCCCCGAGACTGACGACAATTTACGACAAAAATTTCCCACATATGCTGCGAAACATTGCCTCAGATTTACAGAATTGGAATTCCAAATACTTCTCACAGTTCAGGAGAGCCGCTATTCTCAAAATGACTGTCCTCCCCATCTACTGTACCTCCTGAGGTCACTACCTGTCAGAATCCCACAGAACTTTTTCCGTTCAAATAATTTTTATTGGTAAATAACAAGCATCTGTTACAAGCTTTTCAGTACAGGGTATTGTGTACATATAAATCAGTATGCATCTTAACAAATTAGAATAACGATGACATAAGAGGGGTAAAAACTTACAAACATTAGATACTCTGTCAAGTAGTTCAGGATCCAGTAAAGCTGAGCATGGTAGCATTAAGAGGGACCAAGGTCCCTAATTTAGTCACAATATATCACTGGTGATTATATTCATAGGGTCGGACTCGAAAAACAGCCGAGACCAACTCAACAAATAAAAAAGAAAAAGAAACAGAGCATAACACCCAATGTTATCGGGGATAAGTAAGGGGGGAAGTGAAAAGAGAAAGAAGAGCATAGAGGGAAGGGGAACAGAAAGGAAGAAGTGAGGGAGAGCTGAGGAGGGGTGAGTCGCGCAGGCACCGGTGTAGTTTCAAAAATCATATGTGGTTATTAGAACTATCTCAGGTTTCTAGTAGGCTCTTGTCTATATCTGGGGGCAAGAAGTGTTCTATCCACGGTTGCCAAGTTCTGAAGTGCTATGGGACTTTATCTAGTATTGTTGCTTCAATTTTGCTGTGTATCATTGCCTGAGTAATCCTATTTTTCATTTCAATTATGCTAAGTGCAGGTGTCTTCCAAGCTTTAGCTATAGTTTGCTTGGCTGCTGTAAATAGGTGGAGAAGGAGACAGCGTTGGGCTCTGGTGTAGTCTTGCGGTATAAGGTTGAGTAGAGCTATAGTTGGATTAGGTTCTAGAGTAACTTGGTGGAGAGTAGAAGCCATCTGGAAACATTGCACTAGTGGACATGTCCACCAGATGTGGATGTGTGTTCCTTTATCTTTGCAACCCCTGAAGCAAGTCTGGGGATATTCAGGTAGGAATTTGGCAATTCTAGATGGGACCAGGTACCATTGCATGAGCACCTTGTAGTTTGCTTCTGAGGCAACAACATTTTTGGATGAATTTTTCGTGTTAGTCCATATGGAGGTCCAGTCATCTCTCTCTAGGTCGATGTTTAAGTCTTTAGACCATTGCTGCACGTAGGTGGGGAGATTTGAGGGTGGTGTCATGAGATGGGTATAAAGGCGAGAGATGATACCTGGTGCATGCGGGTCCGAATCGCACATATTCTCAAACTCAGTTAGGGTATCCAGCCCAGAACTAGATTTTACATTCGTTTTGACAAAATTAGCAATTTGGAGGTAACGAAAGCACTCTCTTGATGAAAGATGCGCTTGCGCTTGTATATCTGGAAAAGATTTTATAATGTTACCACTGAATATGTCACATATACGAGTCAGACCCGCTTGGGCCCAGGTTTGGAACAAGGTTGGTTCAGTGTATGCTGGGTAGAACTGCGGGTGGCCTAAAAAGGATAAAAGTGGGGATTGTGAAGAGATCAATTTAAAGGGAATTCTCAATCTATCCCAAAGTTTGAGGGTGCATTGTGTTATTGGGTTGGTTATAGTGCCACGTGCTGCTGGGGGGAGCCAAAGTAAATTGGTTACTGTAATTGGATGGAGATCTATGGCCTCAAGGCTGACCCAGAGCAGAGTTTCAGTCTTAGAATAATATAAAATAGACTGGGCCAGGCGGGCTGCGTGGTAATAATGTAAGAAGTTGGGTATACCAAGACCTCCATTAAGCTTATGGCGGAGTAACACCGGCCTAGCCACTCTAGGTTTATAGTGGGGCCCCAAATGTATTTAAAAACTCGGTTTTGTATGGTCCTATGATAGTACGGGGGGATCGCTATCAAGAGTACCCTATATAGATACAGTAATTTCGGTAGCAAGGACATTTTCACAGCTGCCACTCGTCCAAGCCAGGAGACACATAAGGGCTGCCAGGAATTAGGCAAAGAAGAGAGTTGGGTTAGCATTGGGAGGTAATTGGAGTGGAATAAGTTCAGTGGGTCACTGGTCAATTTAATCCCCAGGTAGGTTATTGATGTGGAGGACCAATTAAAAGAGTAGTTTTGGCGAAGTAACTCAAGATCAGTTTGTGGCAGTGACACATTGAGGGCCTTGGATTTCGTTTGGTTGACTTCTAACCCGGAGACCAGAGCAAACTTATCTAAAATAAGCATGAGGTTTGGTAGGGTTGTGTGTGGTGACGTAACAAACAATAATGCATTACGAGAGCGAATAATAAGGGAGATAGGGGGCAACCCTGTCTGGTTCCACGAGAGATGGGAAAGGGATCTGAACGGAATCTTGAGTATTGTACGTATGCTTGTGGATGGTTATATAGGGCATTGATCCAACCAAGAAAATGTGGGCCGAAGCCCCAGCGTTGGAGGATATAAAGTAGATAGGGCCAGGAAACTGTATCGAAAGCTTTCCTTATGTCTAGGGAGAGGAGGTGCATCGGTATTTTACGTGATCGGGCTAAATGTTGCAGAAGAATTACATGTCTACCATTATCACTAGCTTGCCGCTTAGGTATAAAACCTACTTGGTCCTTGTGTATTAGACTACCAATAATCGGGTTAAGGCGTAAGGCTAAGATTTTGGCCAGGATCTTTACATCTACATTTAACAGAGAAATTGGCCTAAAATTAGACCACACTGTATTGTCTGTGTATGGCTTCGGAATCATAGAAATAAGTGCTGTCAATGTGTCACGACCAAAGGAATGCTGTCTGAGTAAAGCGTTAAATGTGTTAGTGAGGAGTGGGGCGAGTTAAGCCGCAAATTTTTTATAGTAAAGACTGGGGAGGCCGTCCGGGCCCGGATGTTTATGAGGTTTAAGTGTCTTAATGGCTGCTAAGACTTCCTCGACCGTGATCGTGCTCTCCATAGACTCGCGACTAGCGTTGGATAGTGTAGGGATTGACAGATTGTGGAAAAGCTTTTCTGCTTGACGCAAGGGAAAAGCAGCTTTTGCCTCATAGAGTTTCGCCAGTTGTTTACGGGACTCTGAGAGTACCTTGATCGGGTTACTAGTAACAATATCTTTAGTCAATCTGAGTCTGATGGGGACACGAACACGATCTGGTCTACGAAGACGTAAGGTTTGTTGGCTTTGGTGTAGATTGTGTGATTGGATCTGCGTATAGCCTTATTAGCCGATTCAGCTAGATGGATGTCAAGTTCTAATTTAATTTTGTCCAGAATTCTTTTATGAGCTTCAGTGGGGGAGGATTGAAACTGCAGGAAACTCTGGTGATAGTCTGACTGGAGCTGCTGTTGTTTGCGGATTCTGTCCTTCTTGAGGTGCGATGCAACTGAGATACATGTGCCTCTGATCACTGGTTTGTGCGCCTCCCAGAGGAGCATGGGGGAGATATCTGGGGTGGTGTTGTGTAGTAGATAGTCTTTGAGGGCAATTTGGATATCTAGACAATATGATTGGTTGGTTAGGAGTGCATCGTTCATGCACCATGTTCTATTTGTGGGTTGTGGTATCAAACAAGATACTGTGGTGATCACGGCACAATGGTCCGTCCATGTGATTGGCTGGATATGGGATTGAAGTAGGATTGGTGCAGATGCTATGGAAATGAATATATGATCAATCCTGGAGAAGGATTTATGGGGGTGGGAGTAAAATGTAAAATCTTTCTTGAGGGTTAGGGTTTGCATTAGGGGCATAATAGGAAACAAAGGTTGCCGTTATATCCTGTAGTAACCCCACCAGAATTAGATACCGACCCTCCGGGTCTTTTATTTCAGACTGTGGGATGAATGGGGTGGTGTGGTGAAAAGCGAGCAGAACCCCTCTATGTTTTGTTTCCGCTGAAGCGGTGAATACCTGTGGGTATTTAGAGCTAAAGAAGCCCGGGGTGTGACGTTTGGAAAAATGAGTTTCCTGGAGGGCTACCACACTAGCTCTTAGGGATGCAAACGTTTGGAAAGCCTTCACCCGCTTATGAGGAGGGGGGAGAGGAGGGGGGTGGGGAGGGGGGGAAGGGGGGAGTGGGAGGGGAGGAGGGGAGTGAGGAGGGGAATGGGGTGGGTGGGGGGCAAATAAAGGGACTGGATGTGATGAATTACATCAAGTGTAGAGTAAAACTCAAAACCGGTAGTCTAAACTGTGCTAACATTCCATCGTTTAGAAAAAGGGGTGTGAGCAGCAAAGACCGTGAAGCTAGTCAGATATGTTATACAGGTAACTACTTAAAATAGAGTAAAGATATACACCTTACTATTACGTGTGTGAGTTTGCAGAACAATACCATAATGAACAATAAAACAATAGTAAAACAACTGAACCTGAGAGGGCCCAAAGGGGCCTAGATGCCCTGGAGATTAATGTTCAGGACGTGAAGAAAACTTGACGAGCTGTAGCCGTCGAACAGGTCTCGGCTGTTGCCAAGTCTACTTGGTGATATCAGAAGTCAGTTCCTGCGAATACCACCGAGGACCTGTGTGCAAAAAAGAAAATAGACAAAAGGCAGCTTGCATGTTATCAACGTAGTGCTTGGGATTTCGGGCTTGGGTGATAGCTTCCAGACGATCGGGCCGGGGTTCCTTTCCGGATTGAAGTGGGATCAGGATTGCTTCGTTTCGGGGTCGTGGCATATGGGTGGGAGGCTGATCCAGCCGGTGTGCGAGGAAGAGATGTTTCCGACTGATGTGTCAGTGGTGTCAGGTGGAGCGATTCCAGGAGCCTTTGGAGTGATTCCGGTGTGGTACAGGTATGCAGTTGTCCCAGGTGGAAGAATTGTAGGGCAAACGGGAACCGCCACATGTACTTGAGCTGGTGCTGTTGTAAGATTTGCAGTTGGGGTTTCGTGGCACGGCGTTTTGCGATAGTGAGGGGTGCTAAATCAGAGAACAACTGGTACGTGTGGTTCTGGAACTGTAAAGAGTTCTTGTTGCGGGCTGCTGTTAGCAGCTGTTCCTTCGTGCGGAAAAAATGCAGCTTAACAATAATGTCACGTGGCAGGCCATCAGCCTGGCGTCGAGTAAGTGCCCTGTGGATTCTATCAAACTCAAGACATTCGACAGGTATGGGGGGTGATAGTTCCTGGAACAAAGCGGTGGTAAAAGATTGTATATCGTCGATCGACTCTGGTATACCACGGAGGCGCAGATTGGATCTGCGAGATCAGTTTTCTGCGTCCTCTAAACGAGAAAGTAACATAGAATTCTCCTCACGAAGAGCCATTTGTTCTTGAGCCTGCTCCTGAATAGTTAGTTCCATGTCATCAACCCTGGTTTCTAAGTCTGCTGTGCGCTGACTTAGTTCGCGAATTTCACGTGTCAGACTGCTAGTGATCTGGTCAGATGTCGTTTTTAGAGCTTTATGTAGCATTGATTCCATAAGTCTGATAAACGCTGCTTGTGACATATCAGGCTGTGAGATGAGAGGAGAATCACCTAAATTAGGGTGCATGTCACTGTCTTCCTCCCTATCTAGTACGTCTGAGCGGGCGGGAGAGGATGCAGACTGTTCTGCTAGGGCTCGGGCCTTCGCCGCCATCTTGGAGGAGGCGCGGGCTAATGCCTCTTTGATAGGTTTCGGCTTTGTTTTGCCTCTGTGCCCCGTTAAAACCATACCGGAGGGTGCTCTGGCTTACGTGGAAGCGATCCCTGAAGAAGGAAGCTGGAAGGATGGTTCAGTCGTCCGTAAGGGTTTCCGAGTGTGCGGCGGGGAGTGCAGAGCTCTACAGTGAAGCGTCTGCCATGTCGAGCCTCGCGCATGCGCCAGCACCACAGAACTTTTTCAAACAACTACAGTCCCTTCTCCTACGATTCCTTTGGGGTCACAAACGACCCAGAATCAAATTTGCACTCCTAACCAGGCCCAAGGAGTGTGGTGGTATGGGACTCCCACATTTCCAAAACTATTACCTGGCCTCTCACCTCACAAGAGTGATTGACTGGCATTGCCACAATGAGTCCAAAGATTGGGTCAAATGGGAAGAGTCATTAATTAATGGCTCTCTTAGGTTTACCCCATGGATTCCTTGGAAGAGCCAACATCTTTCTGTGAAAAGACACCCACTGACGGGGACCACTATGGAAGTCTTCCAGAAGGTGATCAGGAAATCCGACTTAACATGGTAACTTAGCCCATTAACTCCATTACAAAACAACCCAGAATTTGCACCAGGGTAAACCAGCAGGGCCTTTCAGTCTCATGATCCACAGAAACAACTTACTGCAGGGGATTGCCTCATAAATGATAGAATTAAAGACTACTCTGTGCTGAAAGACGACAATAAACTCCCTCACTTGCCCCGCTGGTCATACTTCCAAATTCGTAGCTATGTCACTGACAAGGCTAAACAACCCCACTTCAAAAGACCACTGACTCCACTGGAAACAGCTTGCTACAAGGGGGACGACTTTACCAAAAGGACCTCTGTCACATACACCTGGCTACAATACTCTAAAACAACAACTGAGGACAGATTTAGGAAAGAGTGGTCTAGAGCAATGCAGAGGGACATCAGACAACCAGTGGTTAACGGCTTGTACGCTCGCACATAAATGCTCTATCAGTACCAAAATGCAGGAAACGGCATACAAACCCCTGACGCATTGGTACGCCACACTCCTCAAACTCGAAGCATGGTTCCCAGAAGTATCAGACAAATGCTGGAGATGTGGAGGGGAGACTGGTACTCTCCTGCACATATGGTGGCAATGCCTGGTCCTTGAGGCCTTCTGGACTGGGGTGAGGGACACCATACGACAGATCACGGAGACCAGAATCATTCTTGATGCAGCCTGCTGTTTGCTTCACATTTCCAATTTCCTGTATAAAAGATACAAAAAATCCTTAACAAAGCATTTACTGAATGCCGCTAAGGCCCTGATACCGCTCCGCTGGAAGAGCACTCAGGCTCCATCAGTAAGAGAGTGGCTTCTAAAGTCTCCGAGGTCTGTCACACGGAAGACACACTGGCTCAAACCTCTGACGACATAGAAAGATACCACAAGACATGGTCCCCTTGGCTTCATTTTAAGGTTTCAACAGAATACGATCATTTGATGAATGGTTAATGCCCTATTGGGCAAGGGTGCTTCTCGCTTTTTCCCTAGCCACGCTCTAGCACAGGGGTTCTCAAACTTTTTAGACAGGGGGCCAGTTCACGGTTCCTCAGACTGTTGGGGGGCCGCACTATAGTTTAAAAAAAATATGAACTAATTCCTATGCACACATCTTATTTGTAGTGCAAAAAAAAAAACAGGAAAAAAACAGTACAATATTTAAAATAAAGAACAATTGTAATCAATATAAACTTATCAGTATTTCACAGACTCCCCTCATTACAGAACCACTCCCAATCACATACTTCCCCCATCAGAGTCCCCCACCATAGCACAGAGTCCCCCACATCAGTCCCCCACCATAGCACAGAGTCCCCCACATCAGTCCCCCACCATAGCACAGAGTCCCCCACATCAGTCCCCCACCATAGCACAGAGTCCCCCACCATAGCACAGAGTCCCCCACCATAGCACAGAGTCCCCCACATCAGTCCCCCACCATAGCACAGAGTCCCCCACCATAGCACAGAGTCCCCCACATCAGTCCCCCACCATAGCACAGAGTCCCCCACATCAGTCCCCCACCATAGCACAGAGTCCCCCACATCAGTCCCCCACCATAGCACAGAGTCCCCCACATCAGTCCCCCACCATAGCACAGAGTCCCCCACATCAGTCCCCCACCATAGCACAGAGTCCCCCACATCAGTCCCCCACCATAGCACAGAGTCCCCCACATCAGTCCCCCACCATAGCACAGAGTCCCCCACATCAGTCCCCCACCATAGCACAGAGTCCCCCACCATAGCAAAGAGTCCCCCACCATAGCACAGAGTCCCCCACATCAGTCCCCCACCATAGCACAGAGTCCCCGACCATAGCACAGAGTCCCCCACATCAGTCCCCCCACCATAGCACAGAGTCCCCCACATCAGTCTCCCACCATAGCACAGAGTCCCCCACATCAGTCCCCCACCATAGCACAGAGTCCCCCACATCAGTCCCCCACCATAGCACAGAGTCCCCAACATCAGTCCCCCACCATAGCACAGAGTCCCCCACCATAGCACAGAGTCCCCCACATCAGTCCCCCACCATAGCACAGAGTCCCCCACATCAGTCCCCCACCATAGCACAGAGTCCCCCACCATAGCACAGAGTCCCCAACATCAGTCCCCCACCATAGCACAGAGTCCCCCACCATAGCACAGAGTCCCCCACATCAGTCCCCCACCATAGCACAGAGTCCCCCACATCAGTCCCCCACCATAGCACAGAGTCCCCCACATCAGTCCCCCACCATAGCACAGAGTCCCCCACATCAGTCCCCCACCATAGCACAGAGTCCCCCACATCAGTCCCCCACCATAGCACAGAGTCCCCCACATCAGTCTCCCACCATAGCACAGAGTCCCCCACATCAGTCCCCCACCATAGCACAGAGTCCCCCACCATAGCACAGAGTCCCCCACCATAGCACAGAGTCCCCCACATCAGTCCCCCACCATAGCACAGAGTCCCCCACCATAGCACATAGTCCCCCACATCAGTCCCCCACCATAGCACAGAGTCCCCCACATCAGTCCCCCACCATAGCACAGAGTCCCCCACATCAGTCCCCCACCATAGCACAGAGTCCCCCACATCAGTCCCCCACCATAGCACAGAGTCCCCCACATCAGTCCCCAGGATAGCACAGAGTCCCCCACATCAGTCCCCCACCATAGCACAGAGTCCCCCACATCAGTCCCCCACCATAGCACAGAGTCCCCCACATCAGTCCCCCACCATAGCACAGAGTCCCCCACATCAGTCCCCCACCATAGCACAGAAAGTTCCGCTCGGCGGATTAGTTCCCCCCTCTACTGCGCATGCGCAGTAGAAGCCGGCAGAAATAGCCGAAGCGGAACAGCTGAAAATCAGCTGTACACGGCGCCTGTAAGAGGGCCCCTCGCGGGCTCGCTTCGCTCGCCACGCTTCGGGCACGGCCTCGCTGCGCTCGGCACTTTTAGATTCCCCCTCTAGGTCCACTTGGATAGTGGGGAAGGAATCTGGACCCAGAGCGCAGGCGCCGTGTACAGCTGATCGAAGCGTTTGAGCTTCGGCTATCTCCGGCGGCCAACAGTAGTACGTACTGCGCAGGCGCTGCGCCTGCGCAGTACAGGGGGGAACCTATCCGCCGAAGGAACTTATTCGGCAAGACACCGGCCTGTCATGTTTCCCGTCCTGTGTGATGGAGGGAGCAGATGGCAGGGGGAGTGCTGCAGTGTTAAAGGGGCAGTCCGCGGGCCGGATAAAAAATGCTGGAGGGCCGCATTCGGCCCGCGGGCCGTAGTTTGAGGACCCCTGCTCTAGCATAACGCAGCGACCAGGGAGGGAGCCACTATCAACCCACAGGTAATCCTTTTTTTCCATACATCCTTTCTTTTCTTTTCTCTACTTTCTTTTCCCTATTTAGGTATACTGAACTTTCTCAGAGCATTCAGAGCTTATTGATTGTTATGTTTTATACAAACTTAGTTAGCTCCAGATTCCCAACTGGATGATGCAAACTAAAGCCTCAACCGAGATTTCATTCCTGCATACCTCCGGCCTGGGAAGTACAACACCATAACACATAGACTAACTACTGCAACCCATTCTGGTAGATAGCTTGTGCACTAGATGATTATTTGATGTTTATGTACATTTGTACCGGATTAACACTGCAATGCGGCTGTGATTGTTAAACTGCATTTGCTTCAAATAAAAAACTTTTGATGGAAAAAAAAATACTTAGAACCTCCAAACATTATATATATTTTTAAGCAGAGGCCCTAAAGAATAAAATGGTGGGTGTTGCATATTTCTATGTCACACAATATTTGCGCAGCAGTATTTCAATTGCATTTTTTAGATAAAATACATTTTAATGAATTTTAATGTGCAAAAACAAAATATAATACCCAATTGCTTGGTAAAGTATAAAAGATGATGTTACGCTACGTAAATAGATACCAAACAGGTTGCACTTTAAAATTGCGTACACCTGTGGAACAATGCCAAACTACGATACCGAAAAAATCTCCATAGGTGACACTTTAAGTGCCTGTACAGGTTACCAGTTTAGAGTTACATAGGAGGTCTGGTGTTAGAATTATAGATCTCACTCTGATGTTGGTGGCAATACCTCACATGTGTGGTGAAATTGATGTTTACATATATGTGTGCACATGTGTGCCTTTGCATGTGAGCACAGGGGGACGGGGTTCTTTAAAAACTATTTTTTATATTTGATTATATATTTTATTTTTTATTTTTTTAACACTGTACTTACATTCTTTTTTTATCAACTTTATTGCTTTCACAAGGGATGAATAACATACCTTGTGATAGCGTGGGCCATGGCAGGTTTTCTTTTATGGAGAGTAATGATGAGCCGAACATCCCCCAGTTCGGTTCGCACCAGAACTTGCGAACAGACTAAAACTTTACACGATCGTTAGAACCCCATTGAAGTCAATGGGACTCAAACATTCGAAATGAAAAGTGCTAATTTTAAAGGCTAATTTGCATGGTATTGTCATAAAAAGTGTTTGGGGATCTGGGTCCTGCCCCAGGACACATGTATCAATGCAAAAAAAAGTTTTAAAACGGCCATTTTTTCGGGAGCAGTGATTTTAATAATGCTTAAAGTGAAACAATAAAAGTGCAATATTCCTTTAAATTTCATACCTGGGAGGTCTCTATAATATGCCTGTAAAGGGGCGCATGTGTCCCATGTTTAGAACAGTCTGATAGCAAAATGAAATTTCAAAGGAAAAAAGTCATTTAAAACTACTCGCGGCTATTAATGAATTGCCGGTCCGACAATACACATAAAAGTTCATTGATAAAAACTGTATGGGATTTCCCCACAGGCGAACCCCAAACCAAAATAAAAAAAAAAACTGGCATGGGGGTCCCCCTAAATTCCATACCAGGCCCTTCAGGTCTGGTATGGATATTAAGGGGAACTCCACACCAAAATTGAAAAAAAAAATGACGTAGGGGTCCCCCTCAAAATTCATACCAGACCCTCCAGGTGTAGTATGGATTTTAAGGGGAACCCCGCGCCAAAATTTAAAAATAAATTGGCGTGGGGTCCCCCCAAAAATCCATACCAGACCCTTATCCGAGCACGCAACCTGGCAGGCCACAGGAAAAGAGGGGGGACGAGAGAGCGCCCCTCCCTCTCCTGAACCATACCAGGCCACATTCCCTCAACATTGGGAGAGTGCTTTGGGGTAGCGGCCCCCCAAAAACACCTTGTCACCATGTTGATGAGGACGGTGGTTGTGGGAGTCGCGGGCGGGGGGCTTATAAGAATCTGGAAGCCCCCTTTAACAAGGGGACCCCCAGATCCCGCCCCCTCTGTGTGAAATGGTAAAGGGGTACTTGTACCCCTACCATTTCACAAATAACCTGTCAAAATATGTTAAAAATGACAAGAGACAGTTTTTGACAATTCCTTTATTTAAAGTCTTCTTTTTTCCATCTTCTATCTTCTTTCTTCTATCTTCCTTTGGTTTCTTCCACCATCTTCTTCTTCCTCCGATCCTCTGCTTCTTTCTCCGGTGTTCTCGTCTGGCATCCTTCTCCACTGCGTCTTCTTCTCTTCATCTTCTTCTCTTCATCTTCTTTTCGGGCCGCTCCGCATCCATGGGAGGCTCCCACTGTGTGACGCTTCTTGTCTTCTGATGGCTCTTAAATAACGGAGGGCAGGGCCACCCGGTGACTCCGCCCCCATCTGACGCACAGGGACTTGACTGGGACTTCCCTGTGGCATTCCCCGTGATGTCAGAGGGGGAAGGGGAGAGGAGAGTGGGGGGAGTAGTTTTAGGTGGAAGGGAGCTAGAGAGGCTGGAGACAAGGAAGCGGCAGCATGGAGGGGGGTCACATTAGGGGTTAATAACGCTGATCAGCGGGTTGTAATTAGGAATGAGCTTCGAGTTCGAGTCGAACTCATGTTCGACTCGAACATTGGCTGTTCGCAAGTTCGCCGAATAGCGAACAATTTGGGGTGTTTGCGGCAAATTCGAATGCAACGGAACACCCTTTAAAAGTCTATGGGAGAAATCAAAAGTGCTAATTTTAAAGGCTTATATGCAAGTTATTGTCATAAAAAATGTTTGGGGACCTGGGTCCTGCCCCAGGGGACATGGAATAATGCAAAAAAAGTTTTAAAAATGGCCGTTTTTTCAGGAGCAGTGATTTTAATAATGCTTAAAGTGAAAAAATAAAAGTGCAATATTCCTTTAAATTTCATACCTGGGAGGTCTCTATAATATGCCTGTAAAGGGGCGCATGTTTCCCGTGTTTAGAACAGTCTGACAGCAAAATGACATTTCGAAGGAAAAAAGCCATTTAAAACTACTTGCAGCTATTGCATTGCCGGTCCGACAATACACATAGAAGTTCATTGATAAAAACTGCATGGGAATTCCCCACAGGGGAACCCTGAACCAAAATTTAAAAATAAAATGACGTGGGGGTCCCCCTAAATTCCATACCAGGCCCTTCAGGTCTGGTATGGATTTTAAGGGAAACCCCGCGCCAAAAAAAAAAAAAAACGGCGTGGGGTCCCCCCAAAAATCCATACCAGACCCTTATCAGAGCACGCAACCTGGCAGGCCGCAGGAAAAGAGGGGGGGATGAGAGAGCGCCCCTCCCCCTCCTGAACCGTACCAGGCCACATGCCCTCAACATTGGGAGGGTGCTTTGGGGTAGCCCCCCAAAACACCTTGTCCCCATGTTGATGAGGACAAGGGCCTCATCCCCACAACCCTGGCCGGTGGTTGTGGGGGTCTGCGGGCGGGGGGCTTATCGGAATCTGGAAGCCCCCTTTAACAAGGGGACCCCCAGATCCCGGCCCCCCCTGTGTGAAATGGTAAGGGGTTTTGTACCCCTGCCATTTCACTAAAAAACTGTCAAAAATGTTAAAAATGACAAGACAGTTTTTGACAGATCCTTTATTTAAATGCTTCTTCTTTCTTCTATCTTCCTTCATCTTCTTCTTCTTCTTATTCTTCTTCTTCTTCTTCTTCTTCTGGTTCTTCTGGCTCTTCTGGTTCTTCCTCCGGCGTTCTCGTCCAGCATCTCCTCCGCGGCGTCTTCTATCTTCTTCTCCTCGGGCCGCTCCGCACCCATGGCATGGGGGAAGCTCCCGCTTTTCTCTTCATCTTCTTCATCTTCTTCTTTTCTTCTCTTCTTCTCTTCTTCTCTTCTTCTCTTCTTCATTTTCTTCTCCGGGCCGCTTCGTATCCATGCTGGCATGGAGGGAGGCTCCCGCTGTGTGGCGGCGTCTCCTTGTCTGACGGTTCTTAAATATAGGGGGCGGGGCCACCCGGTGACCCCGACCCCCTCTGACGCACGGGACATGACAGGACTTCCCTGTGGCATTCCCCGTGATGTCACAGGGAAGTCCCGTCAAGTCGTTATTTAAGAACCGTCAGATGAGGAGACGCCGTCACACAGCGGGAGCCTCCCTCCATGCCAGCATGGATGCAGAGTGGCACGGAGAAGAAAATGAAGAAGAGGAGAAGAGGATGAAGAAGAGAAGAGCGGGAGCCTCCCCCCATGCCATGGGTGCGGAGCGGCCCGAGGAGAAGAAGATAGAAGACGCCACGGAGGAGATGCTGGACGAGAACGCCGGAGGAAGAACCAGAAGAGCCAGAAGAACAAGAAGAAGAAGATGAAGGAAGATAGAAGAAAGAAGAAGCATTTAAATATGTCCCCAGTTGAAGTCACGAGCGGTGACATAACGCGTAGGGCGTGGCAGAGAGCAGACTTTACCGGAAGTCACGTAAGGAGGCGCCTCGGACGCCGCTCCTTCTCTTTTTATGCTTTTAACAATGCTTTTAATGTAAGAGACCACCTTTTAAAATGAATAAACCAAGTATACTTAAAAATACTACACCATTGGAGGCCTCTTCTCTCCTTCCCCTCCCCCCACAGGGCCGGCACAGCCTAGGTGGAATTATCCCCTTTTATTTTAATAGGTGCCTGCCAGACTGAGAGGAGAGTTTAGCCATCATCACATCAGCATGTGGTAACGCATACCACCACTTTAAAGCTACACATTGATGCCTGAAAATTCTTTGCTTAAGGTGAGAGTTTAGAGAGCCCACAGGGCCGGCAGTTTATATATGAAGAGAAACATCAATATCACCACCCTATATTTACATCTCTCTATTAGGGATGAGCCGAACACCCCCCTGTTCGGTTCGCACCAGAACATGCGAACAGGAAAAAAGTTCGTTCGAACACGCGAACACCGTTAAAGTCTATGGGACACGAACATGAATAATCAAAAGTGCTAATTTTAAAGGCTAATATGCAAGTTATTGTCATAAAAAGTGTTTGGGGACCCGGGTCCTCCCCCAGGGGACATGGATCAATGCAAAAAATTTTTTTAAAAACGGCCGTTTTTTCAGGAGCAGTGATTTTAATAATGCTTAAAGTCAAACAATAAAAGTGTAATATCCCTTTAAATTTTGTACCTGGGGGGTGTCTATAGTATGCCTGTAAAGGGGCGCATGTTTCCTGTGTTTAGAACAGTCTGACAGCAAAATGACATTTTGAAGGAAAAAACTCATTTAAAACTACCGCGGCTATTGCATTGCCGACAATACACATAGAAGTTCATTGATAAAAACGGCATGGGAATTCCCCAAAGGGGAACCGCGAACCATAATTAAAAAAAAAAAAAAGACGTAGGAGTCCCCCTAAATTCCATACCTGGCCCTTCAGGTCTGATATGGATATTAAGGGGAACCCCGGCCAAAATTTTTTAAAAAAATGACGTGGGGTTCCCCCTAAATTCCATACCAGACCCTTCAGGTCTGGTATGGATTTTAAGGGGAACCCCGCGCCAAAAAAAAAAAAAACGGCGTGGGGTCCCCCCAAAAATCCATACCAGACCCTTATCCGAGCACGCAACCTGGCAGGCCGCAGGAAAAGAGGGGGGGACGAGAGTACAGCCCCCCCTCCTGAACCGTACCAGGCCACATGCCCTCAACATTGGGAGGGTGCTTTGGGGTAGCCCCCCAAAACACCTTGTCCCCATGTTGATGAGGACAAGGGCCTCATCCCCACAACCCTTGCCGGTGGTTGTGGGGGTCTGCGGGCGGGGGGGCTTATCGGAATCTGGAAGCCCCCTTTAACAAGGGGACCCCCAGATCCCGGCCCCCCCCTGTGTGAAATGGTAAGGGGGTACAAAAGTACCCCTACCATTTCACTAAAAAACTGTCAAAAATGTTAAAAATGACAAGAGACAGTTTTTGACAATTCCTTTATTTAAATACTTCTTCTTTCTTCTATCTTCCTTCATCTTCTGGTTCTTCTGGTTCTTCTGGCTCTTCTGGTTCTTCCTCCGGCGTTCTCGTCCAGCATCTCCTCCGCGGCGTCTTCTATCTTCTTCTCCTCGGGCCGCTCCGCACCCATGGCATGGGGGGAGGCTCCCGCTCTTCTCTTCATCTTCTTCATCTTCTTCTCTTCTTTTTTTCTTCTCTTCTTCTCTTCTTCTCTTCTTCATTTTCTTCTCCGGGCCGCTCCGCACCCATGCTGGCATGGAGGGAGGCTCCCGCTGTGTGACGGCGCTCCTCGTCTGACAGTTCTTAAATAACGGGGGCGGGGCCACCCGGTGACCCCGCCCCCTCTGACGCACGGGACATGACGGGACTTCCCTGTGGCATTCCCCGTGACGTCACAGGGAAGTCCCGTCAAGTCACCGTGCGTCAGAGGGGGGGCGGGGTCACCGGGTGGCCCCGCCCCCCATTATTTAAGAACTTTCAGACGAGGAGCGCCGCCACACAGCGGGAGCCTCCCTCCATGCCAGCATGGGTGCGGAGCGGCCCGGAGAAGAAAATGAAGAAGAGAAGAAGAGAAAAAATGAAGAAGAGAAGAAGATGAAGAAAAGAAGAAGAGAAGAAGATGAAGAAGATGAAGAGAAGAGCGGGAGCCTCCCCCCATGCCATGGGTGCGGAGCGGCCCGAGGAGAAGAAGATAGAAGACGCCGCGGAGGAGATGCTGGACGAGAACGCCGGAGGAAGAACCAGAAGAGCCAGAAGAACCAGAAGATGAAGGAAGATAAAAGAAAGAAGAAGTATTTAAATAAAGGAATTGTCAAAAACTGTCTCTTGTCATTTTTAACATTTTTGACAGTTTTTTAGTGAAATGGTAGGGGTAGTACCCCCTTACCATTTCACACAGGGGGGGGCCGGGATCTGGGGGTCTCCTTGTTAAAGGGGGCTTCCAGACCTGAAGGGCCTGGTATGGAATTTAGGGGGACTCCTACGTCTTTTTTTTTTTTTAATTTTGGTTCGGGGTTCCCCTTTGGGGAATTCCCGTGCCGTTTTTATCAATGAACTTCTATGTGTATTGTCGGCAATGCAATAGCTGCGGTAGTTTTAAATGAGTTTTTTCCTTCAAAATGTCATTTTGCTGTCAGACTGTTCTAAACACAGGAAACATGCGCCCCTTTACAGGCATACTATAGACACCCCCCAGGTACGAAATTTAAAGGGATATTACACTTTTATTGTTTGACTTTAAGCATTATTAAAATCACTGCTCCTGAAAAAACGGCCGTTTTTAAAAAAAATTTTTGCATTGATCCATGTCCCCTGGGGCAGGACCCAGGTCCCCAAACACTTTTTATGACAATAACTTGCATATTAGCCTTTAAAATGAGCACTTTTGATTTCTCCCATAGACTTTTAAAGGGTGTTCCGCGGCATTCGAATTTGCCGCGAACACCCCAAATTGTTCGCTGTTCGGCGAACTTGCGAACAGCCAATGTTCGAGTCGAACATGAGTTCGACTCGAACTCGAAGCTCATCCCTACTCTCTATTCACATTACCCCAGAGGACAATATTCACTTCTTATGGACTTTTTATTGTGATAGTTATTTTTTGGGGTGCATTATTTAGATTTTTGTAATTTTGCACATTGATATCCGGATTTTTTCACATTATCATATTTCTATTGGGAACTATGATTTTTATCACTCTTTTTGATTGATGCACTTTTACTCCAATATTTTACATTTTTGATTTTTTATCTTGCACATTTATGCACATATTTATACACAAACATTTATGTGATATTATATGTGATTTAGTTGTTATCCTTTATTTATTTTTTATGATAGATTTGATGCGCAAATCTTTCACTTTTTATTTAGTCTTTGAGTGTAATGTGAACACTTGTTGTTTTTGCTGCAACCTATATTTAAGGTATCATCATAATTATTATACTTCAGGAGTTTTTATACAATATTTATTTTTTGACTCTATTAATTTTAATATTTTGTGATTGTCACCACATTCACTTTTTTGTCTCACCACAAACGCGAAGGACAACACCATTCACATTTAAATAAAAGAATTGTCAAAAACTGTCTCTTGTAATTTTTAACATTTTTGAAAGTTTTTTAGTGAAATTACCATTTCACACAGGGGGGGGGCCGGGATCTGGGGGTCACTTTGTTAAAGGGGGCTTCCAGATTCCGATAAGCCCCCCGCCCGCAGACCCCCACAACCACCGGCCAGGGTTGTGGGGATGAGGCCCTTGTCCTCATCAACATGATGACAAAGTGTTTTGGGGGGTACCCCAAACCCCCCTTCCAATGTTGAGGGCATGTAGCCTGATACGGTTCAGGAGGGGGGTGCTCTCTCGCCCCCCCTCTTTTCCTGCGGCCTGCCAGGTTGCGTGCTCGGATAAGGGTCTGGTATGGATTCTTGGGGGGACCCCACGCCGTTTTTTTTTTTTTTTTGGCGCGGGGTTCCCCTTAAAATCCGTACCAGACCTGAAGGGTCTGGTATGGAATTTAGGGGGACCCCCACGTCATTTTTTTAAAAAAAATTGGCCTAAGTTCTCCTTAATATCCATCCATAATTTTGGTTCGGGGTTCCCCTGTGGGGAATTCCCATGCCGTTTTTATCAATGAACTTCTATGTGTATTGTCGGACCGGCAATGCAATAGCCGCGAGTAGTTTTAAATGGCTTTTTTCCTTCGAAATGTCATTTTGCTGTCAGACTGTTCTAAACACAGGAAACATGCACCCCTTTACAGGCATACTATAGACACCCCCCAGCTATGAAATTTAAAGGGATATTACACTTTTATTGTTTGACTTTAAGCATTATTAAAATCACTGCTGCTGAAAAAACGGCCGTTTTTAAAACTTTTTTTGCATTGATCCATGTCCCCTGGGGCAGGACCCAGGTCCCCAAACACTTTTTATGACCTTAACTTGCATATAAGCCTTTAAAATTAGCACTTTTGATTATTCATGTTCGTGTCCCATAGACTTTAACGGTGTTTGTGTGTTCGAACAAACTTTTTTCCTGTTCGCATGTTCTGGTGCGAACCCAACAGGGGGGTGTTCGGCTCATCCCTAGTTGTAATCCACTGATCAGAGTTATAGAATTGTTCAGCAGAGTCTTCTGAACAATTCTGATATAAGATTATGTCATTGAAGTGACTGTAAAATTATAGGAGAGGGAGAAAAGAGGTCCGTACCCCGTACTGACATAGACACCTGCAGGCCCTTTTGTAGGTCCGTACAGCAGACGGACTTGGCAGTGAAAGGGTTAAAGTGTACATAATACTGAACTTAAAGAGGTGTTATGGACAAAATTTTACTTTTTCGATATAAATCCTCCTTTAATCCTCATGCTTAATGTATTCTAGTAAAGGTTTGCTGTAAACGTGGGTCCGTTTTGTATTTTTGCACCATTGATTTCTTACTTTTGTAAGGCCCAGCAGGCCGCCGCCATCTCATGTGTGGGCATCTGAAGCCAGACTGTATCTCTTCCTGTATTCCATGCATGCTGGTTACCCAGCATGCACCTCCAGATCTCGCACATGCTCAGAGCAGGATGAGCAGTGTAATAGGTTGTAGGTCTGGTTTCCATAGCAACAGTAGTGTCAGAGGAAGTTGCCGCCCCTTAGCTATGGAAACCTCCCCCCCCTCCAGGAAACAGAAAGTTTATCTACATTTATAAAGATTATATATCTAGAAATACAATAAAGCTCCTTCAAAAGGTAATTACTTTTTAAAAGATGCTAATTGTAAATGACATCCCTTGTTTCTGTTCAGATATAGATGTAGATAGATAGATAAAATCTCTTGTTATGTATGTAGCGCTGGTAGATTTGCAATCTACCGCATTTTAGGTAAATTTAGTAACTTGTTCGTTAGGTAGGTGAAGTTTGCTTCTGTTTCAGCTTGGCTGACCTTGTGTATGTTTCCGTGCTGACCAGTGGGTGTCGCTGTTATCACTGGTTAGTGTTGGAAAGGCAATGTGTCGAAGCATATGGATGCTCTTCTGTCCCGGAGACAACTCGGTGGAGGTGGTCCTCCGAGTTGCATTCTGGGCGAGGGTATTTATAAGACAGACACCATATTTTGGGGTTCATTTTACAGCCACCTGCTGGCCCTCCTGGCTGACAGGTATGTGTTAAGGAGCTACCTCGTGGTCCTCCGTTCCAGGGGCCCACGATACTGCGGCGCAGGGGTGGGTCCAGAGGCTTGTCTGGGGCCTACCACCGCGGCTGAGGAATGGTTCTGAGCTTTCGGTCCTGTGTGACGAAGCTGGACAGCCGAGGAGATCCCAGGGGAGGACCCGTCTTGGAGAGATTATGCAGCGTGCTGGTCTGTAGAGGGGCCTGGTGACTCGGTTGGAGGACGTATCCGAAAGTAACTATACAGCATAGTGTTGCCGGGTTGGCTTAAAGGTTCAGGCACTGTGACTGACATTTATTACAGAAAATCTGATACATCCTGTGGCAGAGGATCGTACGGATTTTGTTCCCAAGCAAGTCTGTGGCAGAGACTTTGATTTGTGCTGCGTACTGGCTTCTAGGCTAGTGAGAGAAGCCTATCCAGGCGAGCAAGGAGCATGTCCCACGAGGGGAGCGCATTCTATTACAATATCTGAATTCTAAAAGGACATTTTTCAAAAGAACCCTACAGGAATATATTTGAGTTTCTTCTGCAGTTTCCTTTCCTCCTCTTTCCTGCTACTTCCTAAGTCAAGTGTTTAATAAAGCATTGAAAACGAACTCCAGTGTTGGTGCGTGTGTCGTCCAGAGGTAAACTCAACGGAACCCTAGACCCGGTGCCGGCGAAACAGAGGGAAGCAGAGTGAAGGTAACAGACCCGCTTAAACCATATATATATATATATATATATATATATATATATATATATATATATATATATATATATATATATATATATATATATATATATATATATCTCATATGATAGATCTGCACAGAAGCAAGGGGTATCATTTACAATTAGCATCTTTTAAAAAAGTAATTACCTTTTGCAGGAGCTACCCCAAATTGCCCCCATCAAAATTTCCCCATCCTACTACCCCATCACAATTGCTCCCATCAAAATTGCCCCATCATACTGCCACCATCAAAATTGCCCTCATCAAAACTGCACAATCATACTACCCCCATTAAATTGCCCCCATTCAAAATTGTCCCATCATACTGCCACCATCAAAAATGTCCCTATCATACTGCCACCATCAAAATTGCCCCCCATCAAAATTGCCCCATAAAAATTGCCCCATCATACTGCCCCATCAAAATTGTCCCATCAAATTGCCCCATCATACTGCCACCATAAAAATTGCCCCATCATACTGCCCCATCAAAACTGCTCCATCATATTGCTCCCATTAAAACTGCCCCATCAAACTGCTCCCATCAAAACTGCCCCCATCAAAACTGCCCCCATCGAAATTGCCCCATCAAGATTGCTCCATCGAGATTGCCCCTATCATACTGCCCTATCAAAATTGCCCTATCTTCAAAACTGTCCCCATCAATTTGCCCCCATCAAATTGCCCCATCATACTGCCACTATCAAAATTGCTCCCAGCATATGCACCATCAAAACTGCCCCATCAAAACTGCCCCATTATACTGTCCCCATCAAAATTGCCCCATCATACTGCCACCATCACAATTGCTCCATCATACTGCCACCATCACAATTGCCCCATCATACTGCCCCATCAAATTCCCCCATCATACTGCCCCATCATATTGCCCCATCAAAACTGCCCCATCCTACTGCCCCACCAAAATTGCCCCATCATACTGCCCCTTTAAAAATGTCCCATCAAAACTGCCCCCATCAAAATTGTCCCATCAAAACTGCCCCATCATGCTGCCACTATCAAAATTGCCCCATCATATTGCCCCATCAAAACTGCCGAATCAAATTGCGCCCAATAAATTGCCCCATCATACTGCCACCTTCAAAATTGCCCCATCATACTGCCCCATCAAAACTGCCCCATCAAATCTGCCCCATCAAAATTGCTCCATCATACTGCCACCATCAAAATTGGCCCATCAAAATTGACCCATCAAATTGCCCCCATCAAGTTGCCCCATCATACTTTCCCCTCATACTGCCCCATCAAAATTGCCCCATCATAATGCCCCCATCAAAACTGCTCCATCAAAACTGTCCCTATCAATTTGTCCCCATCAAATTGCCCCATCATACTGCCACCATCAAAATTGCCCCCTCATATTGCCCCATCAAAACTGCCCCATTGTACTGCCCCCATCAAAATGCCCCCTTCAAACTTGCCCAATAATACTGCCCCATCAAATTCCCCCATCATACTGCCCCATAATACCGGCCCCATCATATTGCCCCCATCAAAACTGCCCCATCAAATTGTCCCCATCATACTGCCCCCATCAAAACTACCCCCATCAAAACTACCCCATCATACTGCCACCTTTAAAAAAGCCCCCATCATACTGCCCCATCAAATTGCCCCATCACACTGCCCTATCAAATTGCCCCATCAAAATTGCCCCATCATACTGCCCCATAAAAATTGCCCCATCATATTGCCCCATCAAAATTGCCCCATCAAATTGCCCCCATCAAGTTGCCCCATCATACTGCCCCATCATATTGCCCCCATCAAAATTGCCCCCATCCTACTCCATTATCAAAACGGCCCCCATCTTACTGCCCCCTCATACTGCCCCATCAAAATTGCCCCATCATAATGCCCCATAATACCGGCCCCATCATATTGCCCCCATCAAATTGTCCCCATCATACTGCCCTCATCAAAACTACCCCCATCATACTGCCACCATCAAAATAGCCCCCATCATACTGCCCCATCAAATTGCCCCATCACACTGCCCCATCAAATTGCCCCAATCCTACTGCCCCATCAAAATTGCCCCATCATACTGCCCCATAAAAATTGCCCCATCATATTGCCCCCATCAAGTTGCCCCATCATACTGCCCCATCATATTGCCCCCATCAAAATTGCCCCATCATACTCCCCTATCAAAACGGCCCCCATCTTACTGCCCCCTCATACTGCCCCATCAAAATTGCCCCATCATAATGCCCCCATTAAAACTGCCCCATCATCAAAACTGTTCCAATCAATTTGCCCCATTAAATTTCCCCATCATACTGCCCCATCAAAATTTCCCCATCAAAACTGCCCCATCATACTGCCCCATAATATTGCCCCCATCAAAACTGCCCCATCAATTTGCCCCCATCAAATTGCCCCATCATACTGCCCCATCAAAACTGCCCCATCAAAACTGCCCCATCATACTACCCCATCAAAACTGCCCTCGTCATACTGCCCCATAAATACTGCCCCATCATATTGCCCCCATCAAAACTGCCCTATCAAATTGCCCCAACAAATTGCCCCATCAAAACTGCCCCATCATACGGCCACCATCAAAATTGCCCCATCATACTGCCCCATCAAATTGCCCCCCTCACACTGATCCATCAAAACTGCCCCATCAAAACTGCCCCAACATATTGCTCCCATCAAAACTGCCACCATCAAAATTGCCCCATTTAAATTGACCCATCAAATTGCCTCATCATACTGCCATCATCAAAATTGTCCCCATCATGCTGCCCCATCAAAACTGCCCCATCAAAATTGCCTGTTCATACTGCCCCATCAAAAATGCCCCATCAAAATTGCCCCATCATCAAAACTGTACCCATCAATTTGCCCCCATAAAATTGCCCCATCATACTGTCACCATCAAAATTGCCCCCATCAAATTGCCCCATCATACTGCCACCATCAAAATTGCCCCATCAAAATTGCCACATCAAAACTGCCTCATCATACTGCCCCCATCAAAACTGCCCCCATCAAAATGCCTCCATTAAAATTGCCCCATTATACTGCCCCATCAAATTGCCCCATCATACTGCCCCATCATATTGCCCCCATCAAAATTGCCCCATCATACTCCCCTATCAAAACGGCCCCCATCTTACTGCCCCCTCATACTGCCCCATCAAAATTGCCCCATCATAATGCCCCCATTAAAACTGCCCCATCATCAAAACTGTTCCAATCAATTTGCCCCATCAAATTTCCCCATCATACTGCCCCATCAAAATTTCCCCATCAAAACTGCCCCATCATACTGCCCCATAATATTGCCCCCATCAAAACTGCCCCATCAATTTGCCCCCATCAAATTGCCCCATCATACTGCCCCATCAAAACTGCCCCATCAAAACTGCCCCATCATACTACCCCATCAAAACTGCCCTCGTCATACTGCCCCATAAATACTGCCCCATCATATTGCCCCCATCAAAACTGCCCTATCAAATTGCCCCAACAAATTGCCCCATCAAAACTGCCCCATCATACGGCCACCATCAAAATTGCCCCATCATACTGCCCCATCAAATTGCCCCCCTCACACTGATCCATCAAAACTGCCCCATCAAAACTGCCCCAACATATTGCTCCCATCAAAACTGCCACCATCAAAATTGCCCCATTTAAATTGACCCATCAAATTGCCCCCATCAAATTGCCTCATCATACTGCCATCATCAAAATTGTCCCCATCATGCTGCCCCATCAAAACTGCCCCATCAAAATTGCCTGTTCATACTGCCCCATCAAAAATGCCCCATCAAAATTGCCCCATCATCAAAACTGTACCCATCAATTTGCCCCCATAAAATTGCCCCATCATACTGTCACCATCAAAATTGCCCCCATCAAATTGCCCCATCATACTGCCACCATCAAAATTGCCCCATCAAAATTGCCACATCAAAACTGCCTCATCATACTGCCCCCATCAAAACTGCCCCAATCAAAATGCCTCCATTAAAATTGCCCCATTATACTGCCCCATCAAATTGCCCCATCATACTACCCCATCAAAACTGCCCCATCATACTGCCCCCATCAAAACTGCCCCCATCGAAATTGCCCCATCGAGATTGCTCCATCGAGATTGCCCCTATCATACTGCCCTATCAAAATTGCCCCCGATTATACTGCCCCCATCAAAACTGCCCTATCTTCAAAACTGTCCCCATCAATTTGCCCCCATCAAATTGCCCCATCATACTGCCACTATCAAAATTGCTCCCAGCATACTGCCCCATCAAAACTGCCCCATTGTACTGTCCCCATCAAAATTGCCCCATCATACTGCCACCATCACAATTGCCCCATCATACTGCCACCATCACAATTGCCCCATCATACTGCCCCATCAAATTCCCCCATCATACTGCCCCATCATATTGCCCCCATCAAAACTGCCCCCATCGAAATTGCCCCATCGAGATTGCTCCATCGAGATTGCCCCTATCATACTGCCCTATCAAAATTGCCCCCGATTATACTGCCCCCATCAAAACTGCCCTATCTTCAAAACTGTCCGCATCAATTTGCCCCCATCAAATTGCCCCATCATACTGCCACTATCAAAATTGCTCCCAGCATACTGCCCCATCAAAACTGCCCCATCAAAACTGCCCCATTATACTGTCCCCATCAAAATTGCCCCATCATACTGCCACCATCACAATTCCCCCATCATACTGCCCCATCAAATTCCCCCATCATACTGCCCCATCATATTGCCCCCATCAAAACTGCCCCATCAAAATTACCCCATCATACTGCCCCTTTAAAAATGCCCCATCAAAACTGCCCCCATCAAAATTGTCCCATCAAAACTGCCCCATCATGCCACCACCTTCAAAATTGCCCCATCATACTGCCCCATCAAATTGCTCCATCATACTGCCACCATCAAAATTGGCCCATCAAAATTGACCCATCAAATTGCCCCCATCAAGTTGCCCCATCATACTTTCCCCTCATACTGCCCCATCAAAATTGCCCCATCATAATGCCCCCATCAAAACTGCTCCATCAAAACTGCCCTATCATCAAAACTGTCCCTATTAATTTGTCCCCATCAAATTGCCCCATCATACTGCCACCATCAAAACTGCCCCATCAAAATTTCCCCATCAAAACTGCCCCCATCAAAATGCCCCCCTTCAAACTTGCCCAATCATACTGCCCCATCAAATTCCCCCATCATACTGCCCCATAATACCGGCCCCATCATATTGCCCCCATCAAAACTGCCCCATCAAAACTACCCCATCATACTGCCACTATCAAAATAGCCCCCATCATACTGCCCCATCAAATTGCCCCATCACACTGCCCTATCAAATTGACCCAATCCTACTGCCCCATCAAAATTGCCCCATCATACTGCCCCATAAAAATTGCCCCATCAAAATTGCCACCATCAAAATTGCCCCATCAAATTGCCCCCATCAAGTTGCCCCATCATACAGCCCCATCATATTGCCCCCATCAAAATTGCCCCCATCATACTCCCCTATCAAAACGGCCCCCATCTTACTGCCCCCTCATACTGCCCCATCAAAATTGCCCCATCATAATGCCCCCATTAAAATTTCCCCATCAAAATTTCCCCTTCAAAACTGCCCCATCATACTGCCCCAATCAAAACTGCCCAATCAATTTGCCCCATCAAATTGCCCCATCATACTGCCCCATCAAAATTTCCCCATCAAAACTGCCCCATCATACTGCCCCAATCAAAACTGCCCCATCAATTTGCCCCCATCAAATTGCCCCATCATACTGCCCCATCAAAACTGCCCCATCATACTGCCCCATCATACTGCCCCATCAAAACTGCCCTCTTCATACTGCCCCATAAATTATGCCCCATCATATTGCCCCCATCAAAACTGCCCTATCAAATTGCCCCCAACAAATTGCCCCATCATAATGCCCCCATCAAACTACCCACATCAAAACTGCCCCCATCATACGGCCACCATCAAAATTGTCCCATCATACTGCCCATCAAATTGCCCCCCTCACACTGATCCATCAAAACTGCCCCATCAAAACTGCCCCAACATATTGTTCCCATCAAAACTGCCACCATCAAAATTGGCCCATTTAAATTGACCCATCAAATTGCCCCCATCAAATTGCCTCATCATACTGCCATCATCAAAATTGTCCCCATCATGCTGCCCCATCAAAACTGCCCCATCAAAATTGCCTGTTCATACTGCCCCATCACAAATGCCCCATCAAAACTGCCCCATCATCAAAACTGTACCCATCAATTTGCCCTCATAAAATTGCCTCATCATACTGTCACCATCAAAATTGCCCCCATCAAATTGCCCCATCATACTGCCACCATCAAAATTGCCCCATCATACTGCCCCATCAAAATTGCCACATCAAAACTGCCTCATCATACTGCCCCCATCAAAACTGCCCCCATCAAAATGCCTCCATTAAAATTGCCCCATTATACTGCCCCATCAAATTGCCCCATCATACTACCCCATCAAAACTGCCCCATCATACTGCCCCCATCAAAACTACCCCCATCAAAACTACCCCCATCTTATGGCCACCATCAAAATTGCCCCATCATATTGCCCCATCACACTGCCCCATCAAAACTGCCCCATCATTTTGCTCCCATCAAATTGCCCCATCCTACTGCCCCTTTAAAATTGCCCCATCAAAACTGCCCCATCAAAACTGTCCCATCATACTGCCCCGTCATCAAAACTTCCCCCATCAAATTTCCCTATCATACTGCCAGCATCAAAATCGCCCCGTTGAAATTGACCATCAAATTGCCCCCTTCAAATTGCCCCATCAAAACTGCCCCATCAAAACTGCCCCATCATATTGCCCCCATCACGCTGCCCCATCATATTGCTCCCATCAAAACTGCCACCATCAAAATTGCCCCATCGAAATTGACCCATCATATTGCCCCATCATACTGCCACCATCACAATTGCCCCATCATACTGCCCCATCATATTGCCCCCATCAAAAATGCCCCCAGCAAAACGCCCCAAACAAATTGCCCCATCATACTTGTCCCATCATACTGCCCCATCAAAATTGCCCCCATCATACTGCCCCATGTGGCAACTACCTGTGTTTATGTTAATTGAATGAGCTGATCACATTGTCCTCTATACAATGTAGGAGACGGGACGACTCCTATTGGAGCTCATGTTAATTAGGTTAATTAGGTTATGTTTGTATTGTTAATTGTAATTAGCTCCTGCTATTGTGTTTATACTACTGTGTGAAGCGCGGTGCCCACAAGTCTGTCCTACAGGTCATGTTTCTGAGTCATCTGGTCTGGGTAAATTTAATAGTAAATTAGCTCATGTTAATTAGGTTAGCTTTGAGTCATCCTGGTGTATAAATTTGTGTGAGATCTCAAATAAAGAGTTAGTTCTGATGTACTCCAAGACTGGTGTTGTCAAGTTCTTGGGGGTTCCTATAGCCAGATCCATTGGGCTCATGTTCCAGAACTTAGGAAGCGGTATACTGACTGAAGCACTCAAGCAGAGTGTAGGACGTTCCGTGACACTGCCCCATCAAAATTGCCCCATCAAAATTGCCCCATCATGCTGCCACCACCAAAATTGCTCCATCATACTGCTCAATCAAAACTGCCCCATCATCAAAACTGCTCCCATCAAATTGCCCCAATCAAATTGCCCCATCATACTGCCACCATAAAAATTGCCCCATCAAAACTGTCCAATAAAAATTGCCCCATCGAAATGCCCCAATCAAAATTGCACCATCAAAACTGTCACCATCAAAATGGCTTCATCAAAATGGCCCCATCAAATTGCCCCCATCAAATTGCCCCATCATACTGCCCCCATCAAAATTGCCCCCATCATACTGCCCCATCAAAATTGCCCCATCATACTGCCCCCATCAAAACTGCCCCATCAAAACTGCCCCATCATCAAAACTGTCCCCATCAATTTGCCCCCATCAAATTGCCCCCATCAAATTGCCCCATCATACTGCCACCATCAAAATTGCCCCATCATACTGCCCCATCAAAATTGCCCCATCAAAACTGCCCCATCATACTGCCCCCATCAAAATGCCTCCATTAAAATTGCCCCATCATACTGCCCCCATCATACTGCCCCATCATATTGCCCCCATCAAAACTTCCCCCATAAAAACTGCCCCATCAAATTACCCCATCATACTGCCCCCATGAAAACTACCCCCATCAAAACTGCCACCATCATATTGCCCCCATCACACTGCTCCATCAAAACTGTCCCATCATATTGCCCCCATCACACTGCCCCATCAAAACTGCCCCATCAAATTGCCCCCATCGTACTGCCCCCATCATATTGCCCCATCAAAATTGCCCCATCAAAATTTCCCCATCAAAACTGCCCCATCAAAACTGTCCCATCATACTGCCTCATCATCAAAACCGCCCCATCATCAAAACTGCCCCCATCAAATTGCCCCATCATACTGCCAGCATCAAAATTGCCCCAATATACTGCCCCATCAAAACTGCCCCATCATATTGCCCCCATCAAAATTGCCCCATCAAAACTGGCCCCATCATACTGCCCTATCAAAACTGCCCCATCATATTGCCCATATCAAAATTGCCCCATCAAAACTGCCCTATCAAAATTGCCCCATCAAAATTTCCCCATCAAAACGCCCCTATCAAAATTGCCCCATCAAAATTGCACAATCAAAACTGCCACCATCAAAATTGCCCCCATCATACTGCCCCATCAAATTTCTCCAATCATACTGTCCGATCAAAACTGCCCCATCATATGCCCCCATGAAAACTGCCCCATCAAATTTGCCCCATCAAAATTTCCCCCATGAAAACTGCCATCTATCTTTTGATCACCAGTGGTGAGAAGAGCTAGAAGATATCTCTATATTGAAGCTCTTATTTGGTGTTGGGAACTGTCACATTGGACTTTCTATATTGATTTGTATTGTTTTTTGTTAATGATTTTGGAAATCTATTATTATGTTTTTCCACCTAAGACATCATTTTATATCTGTAACCATATCAAGATATTTATGTATCACTGTGAGCGCCATTTCCTTTCTTTCATGGTTTTCAGGTAATAGAGTATAGAAAACCTGAACTGTCTAGGGCTGTGTGTTCTCTGTCATAAGAGGTATTTAGGGGACAAGTATATCCGGTATTTTTCTGTACTTGTCATGTCTTTATAATGATAAAAAGTGTTTATATATTGCTGAGAAAATAAATCTCTGTTCTCCATTAATATGGATGACCACACAAAGTAATCTGTATTGTAAGCATTGGAAATTAAAATGTAGTAAAGATAAAACCATACTAATATTATGATCAATACAGAAGAAAATGATATCAACATTCTTGACTTCTCCTGATCCATAAAATATTTCCATTATATTTCCAGATATTCAGGAAAAGCACAAACAATATCTAATGGAGAAGACTGAGACTCTGGTGGAGCATAGACCTCCAGGAACTACCCTGGAACCACAAAGATTCCTCATCAATGAGCGTTATGTGGATCTGATTGTAGTCTCCACCGATCAGTTCAGGGAACGTCCCCAGAATGAGCTAATACAGACTGGGGTAAAACATGAGGAATGCTTGAAGGAAACACAAACTAGACTGGAACACATTTCCACCAACAAGCTGTTCCGATGGAACCACCAGTCACAATGTGTACCACATGCAGTAATGGTGAGCGGAGTGCCAGGAATAGGGAAGACCACACTGATGCAGAAGTTTGTCTATGACTGGGTGACCGGAAATCACTACCAGAGATTTGCCTTTCTCTTCTTCTTCAGATTCCGGGACCTTAATAGACTGGGAGAGGTCAGCTTGGAAGAGATGATTCTTCAACAATATCCATATCTGGAGAGTCAGATTGGAGATATTTTACAAGATCCAGAAAGACTTCTGTTTATATTTGATGGATTAGATGAAAGTATTCACCAAATGGATTTCAGATCAAGTAAACTGTCCAATCCAAAACAGAGATCACATTTTGGTGAGATTGTGGACAGTTTGGTGAGGAAATGTCTTCTTAAGGGTTGCTCTGTACTGATAACCAGCCGCCCAACCAGAGTGGCATCAGTGGATACCAGTGTTTTCCAGAGAATAGCTGAGATCATGGGATTTCTCCATGGAGACAGACTGACCTTCTTCAATAATTTCTTTGGAAATGGGGAATTATCAGAGAAGGCTTTTCATTATGTGGAGGAGAATGACATGCTGTACACTTTCTGTTATATCCCATCATACTGCTGGATCATCTGTACAGTGTTATCAATGTGCTTCAGATCCCAACCAACAATCACCGATCAGCTGATGACATCATTACCCAAAACCATGACACAACTCTTTGTGACTTTTGTCTCCAACATTCTGGCCAATCACAGCCAGAATAAAGATGGTGGTCACACTGCCCGGGAACTGCTGACATCTATTGGGTGGATGGCAGAACATGGAGTCATGAATCACATGATTGTATTTGATGAGCGTTATCTGGAGTCATTCAGTGTGAGAAATGATAATCATGTCTTTTCATCTTTCATGATGGAATCTGGTCAGCCTCCCGATGTGAATTACACCTTCTTACATCTCACTCTTCAGGAGTTTTTTGCTGCTTTAGTCCACTTTATGAACAATATTCCTGTAAGATTACAGGAAACACTTGATGATGCTGAATTTTACAAAGACGGCCGTGCTGAAATATTCCTCCGTTTCCTCTGCGGTCTCTCAGACTATTCTACTAGATCCATGTTAAAGTCTCATGTGGGAGAATTGTCTACTCAGGCTGCCAGACATGTCATCACCTGGCTCCAGAAGAAAATACCAGAACAAAGATCTGACAAATCTACAGAAGACAAGAGAGAGCTTCTTAATGCATTCTACTATCTCTGTGAGAGCAGGAATAAGGCTCTGGTGGCACAATGTATTGGATCAAACAAAGTTGACTTTTCTGAGGTCCCCCTCAGCCCTCTGGACTGCTCTGTGCTGTCTTTTATCCTTCAATCCTGCAGAGAGACAGAAGAAATAAATCTAAAATCATGTAATATTCGGAGTGAAGGATTGAGGAAACTTATACCGGCTCTACACAATATCAAGAGTTTGAGGTAAATATTTATTCTGAATAATCACATTGCTGTAATAATTTGGTATTTTCAGGTGTTTTTTCCAGAGAAATGACTAATTATCGGTGTGATTTGTTTTTTGTTATATGCAGACTGTACACATCTATTTATCTCAATACATCAGATAAAACTTAAAGTGAATGTAAACCCTCACATATACTCAGTGAAGGGAACAGCCTCAGATGATACACAGAGATCAAACAAATCCTCCTACATACGTTGTACATGTATATCTGCTGTCTCCAGCTTTATACACTGTTTAGAAAGTGAACGTTGTGTTAGATTTTTTTCTTCCTGTTCCAGCACTGGGTGTGGAGTCTGGGCATACACTGTGTGTGAGATGATTGGAGGAAAGACACACACCCCCCTCCACATAGGCAGAGGAAGGAAGAAACATGCAGAGCTGTTCTGTGAATAGACAAGCTCTCTGCTAATCTATTTATAGCACTCGCCCCGACACAAATTTCCAGCTGCTTTTATCTCCTGTGTCAAAGAGCTTGTCAGAAGTCATCATGCTGATAACAGAGGAACGAAGCAGCAGAAAGAGACTGGACACGGGGCTTTGAAGAGAGATAAGTAAACACTACAGATATATGTGCACAGGTCAATTTTCAGGAATGGGGTTTACATCCACTTCAAAGTAGAACTAAAGGCAAAACCTTTTATTTTTTTTTATTTTTGGATACAGCAAAGGAAGGTTAAAGGGTGGGAATACCACCAACAACCCTCTCCATTAGGGATGAGCCGAACACCCCCCTGTTCGGTTCGCACCAGAACATGCGAACAGGAAAAAAGTTCGCTCGAACACGCGAACACCGTTAAAGTCTATGGGACACGAACATGAATAATCAAAAGTGCTAATTTTAAAGGCTTATATGCAAGTTATTGTCATAAAAAGTGTTTGAGGACCCGGGTCCTGCCCCAGGGGACATGGATCAATGCAAAAAAAAGTTTTAAAAACGGCCGTTTTTTCAGGAGCAGTGATTTTAATAATGCTTAAAGTCAAACAATAAAAGTGTAATATCCCTTTAAATTTCGTACCTGGGGGGTGTCTATAGTATGCCTGTAAAGGGGCGCATGTTTCCTGTGTTTAGAACAGTCTGACAGCAAAATGACATTTCGAAGGAAAAGACATTTAAAACTACCCGCGGCTATTGCATTGCCGACAATACACATAGAAGTTCATTGATAAAAACGGCATGGGAATTCCCCACAGGGTAACCCCGAACCAAAATTTAAAAAAAAATGACGTGGGAGTCCCCCTAAATTCCATACAAGGCCCTTTAGGTCTGGTATGGATATTAAGGGGAACCCCGGCCAAAATTAAAAAAAAAAATGATGTGGGGTTCCCCCTAAATTTCATACCAGACCCTTCAGGTCTGGTATGGATTTTAAGGGGAACCCCGCGCCCCAAAAAAAAAATGGCGTGGGGTCCCCCCAAAAATCCATACCAGACCCTTATCCGAGCACGCAACCTGGCAGGCCGCAGGAAAAGAGGGGGACACGAGAGTGCGCCCCCCCTTCCTGAACTGTACCAGGCCACATGCCCTCAACATTGGGAGGGTGCTTTGGGGTAGCCCCCCAAAACACCTTGTCCCCATGTTGATGAGGACAAGGGCCTCATCCCCACAACCCTGGCCGGTGGTTGTGGGGGTCTGCGGGCAGGGGGCTTATCGGAATCTGGAAGCCCCGTTTAACAAGGGGACCCCCAGATCCCACCCCCCCCTGTGTGAAATGGTAAGGGGGTACTTACCCCTACCATTTCACTAAAAAACTGTCAAAAATGTTAAAAATGACAAGAGACAGTTTTTGACAATTCCTTTATTTAAATGCTTCTTCTTTCTTCCTTCATCTTCTTCTGGTTCTTCTGGCTCTTCTGGTTCTTCCTCCGGCGTTCTCGTCCAGTATCTCCTCCGCGGCGTCTTCTATCTTCTTCTCCTCGGGCCGCTCCGCACCCATGGCATGAGGGGAGGCTCCCGCTCTTCTCTTCATCATCTTCTTCATCCTCTTCTCTTCTTTCTTCTTCTCTTCTTCATTTTCTTCCCCGGGCCGCTCTGCATCCATGCTGGCATGGAGGGAGGCTCCCGTTGTGTGACGGCGTCTCTTCGTCTGACGGCTCTTAAATAACGGGGTGACCCCGCCCCCCTCTGATGCACGGTGACTTGACGGGACTTCCCTGTGACATCACGGGGAATGCCACAGGGAAGTCCTGTCATGTACCGTGCGTCAGAGGGGGCAGGGTCACCGGGTGGCCCCACCCCCCGTTATTTAAGAACCGTCAGATGAGGAGACGCCGTCACACAGCGGGAGCCTCCCTCCATGCCAGCATGGATGCGGAGCGGCCCGGGGAAGAAAATGAAGAAGAGAAGAAGAAAGAAGAGAAGAGGATGAAGAAGAAGATGAAGAGAAGAGCGGGAGCCTCCCCTCATGCCATGGGTGCGGAGCGGCCCGAGGAGAAGAAGATAGAAGACGCCGCGGAGGAGATACTGGACGAGAAGGAGGAAGAACCAGAAGAGCCAGAAGAACCAGAAGAAGATGAAGGAAGAAAGAAGAAGCATTTAAATAAAGGAATTGTCAAAAACTGTCTCTTGTCATTTTTAACATTTTTGACAGTTTTTTAGTGAAATGGTAGGGGTAAGTACCCCCTTACCATTTCACAAAGGGGGGGGTCGGGATCTGGGGGTCCCCTTGTTAAAGGGGGCTTCCAGATTCCGATAAGCCCCCCGCCCGCAGACCCCCACAACCACCGGCCAGGGTTGTGGGGATGAGGCCCTTGTCCTTATCAACATGGGGACAAGGTGTTTTGGGGGGCTACCCCAAAGCACCCTCCCAATGTTGAGGGCATGTGGCCTGGTACGGTTCAGGGGAGGGTGGCCGCACTCTCGCCCCCCCCCTTTTCCTGCATCCTGCCAGGTTGCGTGCTCGGATAAGGGTCTGGTATGGACTTTTGGGGGGACCCCACGCCGTTTTTTTTTTTTTGGCGCGGAGTTCCCCTTAAAATTCATACCAGACCTGAAGGGTCTGGTATGGAATTTAGGGGGAACCCCACGTCATTTTTTAAAAAATTTTGGCCGGGGTTCCCCTTAATATCCATACCAGACCTGAAGGGCCTGGTATGGAATTTAGGGGGTCTCCCACGTCATTTTTTTTTTTTTTTTATTTTGGTTCGGGGGTTGCCCTGTTGGGAATTCCCATGCCGTTTTTATCAATGAACTTCTATGTGTATTGTCGGCAATGCAATAGCCGCGGGTAGTTTTAAATGGCTTTTTTTCCTTCGAAATGTCTGGTATGGAATTTAGGGAAACACGGGAAACACGGGAAACATGCGCCCCTTTACAGGCATACTAGAGACACCCCCCAGCTATGAAATTTAAAGGGATATTATACTTTTATTGTTTGACTTTAAGCATTATTAAAATCACTGCTCCTGAAAAAACGGCCGTTTTTAAAACTTTTTTTTGCATTGATCCATGTCCCCTGGGGCAGGACCCAGGTCCCCAAACACTTTTTATGACAATAACTTGCATATAAGCCTTTAAAATTAGCACTTTTGATTTCTCCCATAGACTTTTAAAGGGTGTTCCGCGGCATTCAAATTTGCCGCGAACACCCCAAATTGTTTGCTGTTCGGCGAACTTGCGAACAGCCAATGTTCGAGTCGAACATGAGTTCGACTCGAACTCGAAGCTCATCCCTACTCTCCATCTAATGCTGACAGCTATGTACTGTAATTTGGGCCTACAATGCCCTCTGGAGGTAACATGTGGTAGGTCGTTGTAACCAAAAGATAAATTCATTTCTTATGAAATTTTGAATCTTACCCAGAAAGAAGAGATGCATTAAGTTGGTTTTTACCTTTTGATAGAAAACCGATCAGGATGGGTGCAGTGCATGTTATAAAGTGGGTGTGAATGAATGGATGTGAATAAACCAGTGTGCTTTAGGTTACTTTCACACTGCTTTGTATCAAAAACATACAAAAAATGTATATGAGTTTTTGCTGCATTTTTGCAGTGGTTTTCCTGTATTGTTACATTTAACATAACACATGATGTGTTTTTGCCACGTTTGTGTTGTGTTTCCCCATATCACTTCCCACTATCCAAATGCAATTTCCAGTGTGACTATGCAGTGCTACTTGCTTGCACGTTTGATGTGACTTTGCTGCAACTTCAATGTTACTTTAGAAGTTCTCAAGCCTGGGTTCACAAATTGCATGACAAGGGAAATCACATTATATTCAATGATGTCCCTCCGATCATCTCAGCACAGTGCAATTTTGGAAAAGGTTCCTGGTGGACTTCAGTGTGAATTCAGCCCCATAGCCTTTTATGTTATCTCACAAAAGTCACATCAGCATAGATAAGAAGCATTCCTATACACTTTGATGGATAAGTGTTTTTCTTGCCCTCACCTCTCCTCCCTGGTCATCCTTCGCCCATTGATTTTGATACAGCTGCAATTTTGGAACCTTCCCTGGATCCTTCATTCGACCCTTTGAAAAAACCCTCCGCTCTGGTTGATCTATGTACATTGCAGGGATTGTAACAAACTTTGTTGCAGATTCATAGCTTTTGTTATTCTGAAGAAATTGTTGTTTGTCCATGTGCAGAGTGAATGTGAATGGGAGTGATTTTATAATTATCAATCAGCTGCTGCACTTCCAGGGCTCTAATAAGGAAAGTGGCAGGGTCTGCATCTCTTTAGACGTAATTTCCCTTTGGCAGTGTCTCACAAAAAATGACAATTTTGTTGCGGGGATGCCCAAATCTGACTTGTATCTTAGTGCAGACTTCTGGGAAAATTAGTGAGCCAATCACACAAGCAGGACATGACATTTTCAGGGGGCGTTCTGTACACCATCTGTGTACACCAAAGAAATTGAGAGTGCCGACTTCACACACTCAATCACGAAAAAGGATTTTTTATAAAGTAAATGCTGTAAATGACTTGAATAGTAGTGAGAAGTTAACATTCTACACTCATGCCTCAGATCAGCTACAGTTCTTGCACCTTCACACCTCAGATCACTGTCCCCCCTGCAAATCTGCCCCACCACTGTAACCCCCTGAACATCTGCCCCACCACTGTAACCCCCTGAACATCTGCCCCACCATTGTAACCCCTGAATATCTGCCCCACCATTGTAACCCCCTGCACATCTGCCCCACCATTGTAACCCCCTGCACATCTGCCCCACCATTGTAACCCCCTGCACATCTACCCCACTACTGTAACCCCCTGCACATCGGTCCTACCACTGTAACCCCCTTTCTCATCTGCCCCTTCACTGTACCTCCAACACATCTGTCCCACCTCGGTTCCCCCTGCTCATCTGTCCCACCAATGCACCTCCTTTCACATCTGCCCCACTGCTTTACCCACCTGCTCACCTGTCCCACCACTGTAGCCCCCTGTACATCTGCCCCACGTACCACCCTGCTTTTCTGTCCCACCACTGTAACCTCCTGCTCATCTGCCCCACCAATGTTCCTCCTTTCTCATCTGCCCCACCACTGTACCTCCCTGCACATCTGCTCCACCGCTGTACCCCATGCTCTTCTGTCTTACCGCTGAGCCATCTTCTCATCTGTCCTAACACCGAACTTATCTGCTCATCTGCCCCACCACTGCAACCCCCTTTCTCATCTGCCCCAACACTGTACCTCCTGCATATCTGTCCCACCAATGTACCTCCTTTCTCCTCTAGCCACCACTGTACCCCCTGTACATCTGCCCCACCTCTGTACCCCCCTGCCCAACCACTGTAACCCCCTGCTCATCTGTCCCACCAATGCACCTCCTTTCACATCTACCCCACTGATCTACCCCTCTGCTCTTCTGTCCCACCGCTGAACCCCCTTATCATCTACCCCAACACTGAACCCCCTGCTCATCTTTCCCACCACTGAACCCCCTTCTTATCTGCCCCATCACTGTACCCCCCTGCTTTTCTGTCCCACCACTGAACCCCCTTCTCATCCTTCCCACTACTGTACCTCCTGCACATCTGCCCCACCACTGTACCCCCTTGCTCTTCTGTCCCACCACTGTTACCCCGCTGCTCATCTACCTCATCAAAGTACCCCTTTTTCATCTGCCCCACCACTATACCTCCCTGCACATCTGCTCCACCGACATATCCACATGATCTTCTGTCTCACTACTGAATCAACTTCTCATCTGTCCTAACACTGAACCCATCTGCTCATCTGCCCCACCACTGTAACCCACTTTCTCATCTGCCCCACCAATGTACCACATCTGTCTCACCTCTGTACCCCCTGCTCTACAGCCCCACCTCTGTTTCCCCTGCTCATCTGTCCCACCAATACACCTCCTTTCAGATCTGCCCCACTGCTCTACCCTCCTGATTTTCTGTCCCACCACTGAACCCCCTTCGCATCTGGCCCAACACTGAGCCCCCCTGCTCATCTGTCCCATCACTGTAGCCAACGTACATCTTCGCCAGCACACCATGGATCAGCAAAAAGTTGTCCAGAAAGGTTTTTAATGGAAAAAAGTCACATCACAAAAGGGGTGCAACGTTTTGGGGCCGCACAGGACCCCTTCGTCACTTGCCTGACGAAGGGGTCCTGCGCGGTCCCGAAACGTTGCACCCCTTTTGTGATGTGTCTTCTTTCCATTAAAAATCTTTCTGGACAACTTTTTGCTGATCCATGGTGTGCTGGCAAAGATGTACGTTTGCTTGATGTTTCCAGAACCCAACTGGTAATCGCTGCAGCACCCATTACTTTTGTGCCTTTTGTACCGGGAACGTATGCGATTGTAATATCATATTGCCATCACTGTAGCCCCCTGCTTTTCTGTCCCATTGCTGAAGCCCCTTATCATCTCTTCCACCACTGTACCTCCTGCACATCTGCCCCACCGATGTACCCTCCTGCTCTTCTGTCCCACCTCTGAACCCCTTCTGCTCATTTTCCCCACCGCTGTACCCTCTTCTCATCTATGACATGCGTGATATGCAGAGTGGTGAAAGGAAGCAGACATGAGACACATCTACCTGTCCTGACACACTCATCCTGCTGATCCAACTCTTGCATCCAGCCCACATGCATGTATGGGATGTATGTGATGTATGGGATCATCCCATACATCACATACATCCCATACATCCCATTGGGATGTATGGGATGTATGTGATGTCACATACAAGCATATGGATAGGATGTGCAATGATGAGCTCAGGTCAGGGGTATTTTCTGAAAGCAGTGGGCCTGTGTGCAGGATCATAAGATGGGCCCAAGCAGCTGAGAAAAAGTGCAGCACAGCAAAAGTTGGGGTTTGATTTTCATTGCACTGAATACTGGCTGTAGCTTAAAGGGACACAGAGTGCAGAGGGGTTCAGTAGTAAGTGACACAGAGTGCAGGGGTTCAGTAGTAAGTGACACAGAGTGCAGGGGTTCAGTAGTAAGTGACACAGAGTCCCGGGGTTCAGTAGTGACGCAAAGGTTTAGGAATAATTTCAACAAAGTTCCCAGAAGCTCAACAGTAATTCCACAAACTGTCACCTGATTGTGGTTTTCCTAATCACAGTGAAATCTCTTCTTTCTGAGATTAGTAGTGGCAACCAAGCGAGTCATCTTCCTCCAGATGGTGGACGGGGCTAGCAGGACTGTGATTGGCTTTATCAGTGGCCAATGACAGTCCTCCTCCTGGAAACAGAGACCCCCCTAGCAGAACTGCACCCAATCTCTTCCCCATCACAAAAGCTGACAATCACAGCTACAGCAAAGTTAGAGAACCCAACAATGTTTCCCATCTTTTACAATGTGTGGGGGCGCAGTGCCTCCCCCTCAGTGCAGGTGGGGAATTCTAAAATTGGGATGTATTGGTGTTTCACTGACACTTCCCTGTGCTGCTCTGCTGATGGGGAGGGAGTCGAGTGCTGGCAAAAGGGGCTTGGAGTGCCGCTTGTGGCACCAGTGCCAGGGGTTGCCTACCCCTGCTCTATACCATCTGTATAAAGAACACCTCCAGGTTGGCATATTGCATTTTTGAGAAAATGACAACACTGCAGATTGAAAAGGAAATAGCAGCAAATCACAAGTACCAAAAACATATATTACTATTTTCCCCTATACTACCTCCCCCCCTCCACCTCCCTCCCCCTCCTGTGCCGAACTCCCCTTCCTCCTCCCTCTCCTCCTCGTCTCCTTCTACCTTCCACTCGTTTCTTACTCCACACATATTTCTACATATTTGTTGGTTTTCTTAAAGTCTGTCCACTTTTCCCAAATTCCAGGAAATTTTTCTGTCCTGTCTTCTTCCCTACTACATACGTACTCCATATTATATACTGTATGTACTTGACTCTTTTAAAATATTCCCTTATTGAGGGTCTTTCTGGGTCTAGCCATTTTTTGGGATAACTCCCTTTGCCACATTTAGCAAATGTGGCAATACTGTACTCCTTTATTGTTCTATCTGTACTATGAAATAAACAGCACCATGGGTCGTCTGGTATTCCAATTCCTGTAACCTCTTCAATACATTTCTCCACCTCTTGCCAATACTCTCACATTTTAGGATATTCCCACCATTTATGAATTATAGTGCCCTTCATATTACAACCTCTCCAACACAATGGTGATTTCTCTGGTTGATATTTTTGTGCTTTCTCGTGTGTTATATACCATCTTGACATATATTTATAGTTAAAGTGGATGTAAACCCACATTTTTTTTTTATGTCATAATGTAGAGTATAAGATTTCCTATCATTTGAGCCCAGTCTTGCCACAAAGAGTTAATCCAGCTCTGAGCAATCCTCTTTTATTGTTCAGTGAGATAAATCTTGACAAACAGAGAAAAACTTTGTCAAATCCTCCCCCTTGCTGTGAGTGACAGGTGATTTACATATCTCGTGCACTAGCCTAAGACATGCATTCTTTTTTAATTCCCACCCCCACTCCTTTCTTCAGAAGCTCTGCAAGGATTGGCTGTTCCACACCTCAGCATGATTTGACATGCTGAAGTCATGTGGTTACTTTCCTGTCTTTTCACTGGATGTTAGAGATCATAGCAGAAGTTCAGTGTAAGAAATACACAGGAGAAAATGCATATTGACAAGGGGAGTGTAGAGGTGGGCGGGGAGTCTACTGACATCACGACTCCACCCACCGAGCTCCAAACAACAGACCCACTCACAGAATCTGCAGTTTTTGGGTTCTCATAACAGACAGAGGGGAGACATTTGACAGGTAAAGATACATGCAGGAGGCATGTATGTCCTTATAGATAACCCCTATGGCAGGAGTTTAGAAAGGATGACATTGGGTTTACATCCACTTTAATTTCAATTGTATTTATGTCTACTGCAGAGTTATGTACTGCTTTTAGTATTTTACTTCTTTGTCGTTCTTCTAATCGTGTTCCCTATTCCTTTTCCCATTTTCTAATGAATGGAGGGATTCTCAGCTCTGCCAACCCCGTGAGTATTTTATAAATCTGTGCTACAGAGTTTTTCACAGTCTCCTGTGAATTACAAAGATGTTCCTTTAAATTTGGATCCTCTTCCTTTCTAATTGGCTGTGGTAGAGTTGATACAAAATGTTTTAGCTTTAAATACCTACATTCATTCAGTGTCATTCAATTACCCCTATGTTTTAATTCCTGATATGGGCAGATCTTTTCTTCTTTTATTATATCTTTCAACTATGTATTCTTAAAGGGGTTGTATAGATTTATGTTTTTTCACCTAAATGCATCCCATGCATTAAGGTAAAAAAAATCTTACGATCGCTGGCCCCCCAGCCCCCCCATTTTACTAACCTGAGCCCTGGAAAGTCCAGCTTTTTGAACGGACTCTTCCTTTGCTCGGTCTTCTCGGCTCTTCATAGATTGATAGCAGCACAGCCATTGGATCACGCTGCTGTCAATCAACTCCAATGACGCAAGGGCCGGCGGTGGGGCTGAGTCCTGTAGTCGGCGGCTATGGACGCTGAATACAGGACTCGGGAGCACGCCAGCAAGATAACCCCCCAGGAGAGCGCTTCCCAGAGGGGGTTATCAAAAGCAGGGAGGAGCCGAGACAGCCGCCGAGGGACCCAGAAGACAAGGATCGGGGCCACTCTGTGCAAAATGAGCTGCACAGTGGAGGTAAGTATGACATGTTTGTTATTTTTAAAAAAAACATATTTGAACCTTTAGTGTCACTTCAATTCATTCCCCAAATTATGTCCCATTCCCTGGTGAGAATACGGAAGATTGTTATCAAATACTTACCGTAATTTGCCTTTCCTAGCCTGTCCACATGTCAGCACACAATGGGTTAATGCCTCATCTGGCACCCTATAGGACCACCTCTTCATAGCTGAATAAAAGACACTGAAGTGTTCAATAACCTAGCCTGTGATAGGCCACTAGGGAGGGAGTCCTGTGCTGACGTGAGGACAGGCCAAGAAAGGAAAATTACGGTACTTGAAAGAAATTTTATGCATTCCTGGCGATATTTCACGTCAGCAGACAATGGGATATAACTAGCTGAATAAATGGGCGGGAGAGAACACACAAAAAGAAACGCTGACAATCAAAGAAAAGTTGCCAAAGACAAAAAATATGTATATGTCTCATCCCAAACCTTGCAGAACTTGGTGACTGCATGCCTGTAAAGTCGAGTGAAAGGCTAGCTGTCTCTCATATATCTTCCACTGAAATCCTGGCATAACTGCCCTAAAGGCTGTCACCCCTCAGTTCAAAGGTGCATGCACCTGTTCCTGGGCAGAAAGGCCTACTTCCTGAATGCCAATCTAATCACTAATAGAAAAGGACTCAAAAACTTGATGGCGAAATTAAAAGATTGTCCACTTTCCTCACGTCTTTTGACCTTTGTATGTACACTGGTAGCAACTTGTGTAAGTACTTGAAGTCTTCCTGCTGTGTACTCAGTGACCCTGTGTGAATGCTTGGAGGGACTGCCTCCAGTTTTCCTGGAAACTGCATACCACTTTATTTATTTATTTCAGGTACTTATATAGCGCCGTCAATTTACGCAGCGCTTTACATATACATTGTACATTCACATCAGTCCCTACCCTCAAGGAGCTTACAATCTAAGGTCCCTAACTTGCATTCATACATACCAGGGACAATTTAGACAGGATCCAATTAACCTACCAGCATGTCTTTGGAGTGTGGGAGGAAACCGGAGTACCCGGAGGAAACCCACGCAGGCAAGGCACAGGGAGAACATGCAAACTCCAGGCAGGTAGTGTTGTGGTTGGGATTCGAACCAGCGACCCTTCTTACTGCTAGTTGAGAGTGCTACCCACTACACCACTGTGCCGCCCTACACCACTGTGCCGCCCTACTTTAGAATTTAGCTTTGGAGATGGACGTAGTATCACTATTTCTGGTAAAAAGACACAAAAGGGATCTTTGCAGGAAAGTACTGCAATCTCCAACATCCTTCTGTCTGAAGCAACCGCTGTCAGAGGAACTAGTTTTACCACTAGAAACCACAATGGAAATGAAGCTATTGGAGCAAAGGATGCCTGTACTCAGTGGCGGAGCTACCGCCATAGCGACCCACGCGGGCGCTATGGGGCACCGCAGCCGAGTAGGGCCCCATGAGTCAGCGTGCAAGTGAGTGGGCGTCGGGTGAGCCGCCAAGCTGCCCATCCGTTCGGCGCTCGTACATTTACACTGACTGTGTGAGCGGACGCAGCTGGGCGGCTTGGTGGGTGGGTGAGGGAATGTACTAGACGCTGCTACCTGAGAGGCTTGGTGGGTGGGCTGGTCAATCAGCGGGTGGTGGAACAGAGAGATGATATCTCTGACTGCCCGGCATCCCAGCAGTTCCGCCCTCGCTCACTGTGCAGGCAGCAGAGAGATTACATCATCTCTTTGCTGCCTGACTCAGACTGGGAAACAGTGTCAATCCCCATTCCCCACCTTAGCAGGAAAGTGACAATCTTCAACTTGTGGCAAGTGAAGTGACAATTTGCAACTTGTGGCAGGTGACATGGCAAGTGGACAATCTGCAATGTGTGGCAGGTGATGTGGCAAGTGACAATCCGCAACTTGTGGCAAGTGGACAATCCGCAATGTGTGGCAGGTGACGTGGCAAGTGGACAATCCGCAATGTGTGGCAGGTGATGTGGCAAGTGGGCAATTTCCAACGTGTGGCAGGTGATGTGGCAAGTGACAATCCGCATCTTGTGGCAAGTGGACAATCCGCAATGTGTGGCAGGTGACGTGGCAAGTGGATAATTTGCAACGTGTGGCAGGTGACATGGCAAGTGGACAATCCGCAAAGTGTGGCAGGTGATGTGGCAAGTGGGCAATTTGCAACGTGTGGCAGGTGATGTGGCAAGTGACAATCTGTAACTTGTGGCAGGTGACGTGGCAAGTGGACAATCCGCAATGTGTGGCAGGTGATGTGGCAAGTGGATAATTTGCAACGTGTGGCAGGTGACATGGCGAGTGGACAATCCGCGAAGTGTGGCAGGTGACGTGGCAAGTGGACAATTTGCAACATGTGGCAGGTGATGTGGCAAGTGACAATCCGCAACTTGTGGCAAGTGATGTGGCAAGTGGGCAATTTGCAACGTGTGGCAGGTGATGTGGCAAGTGACAATCTGTAACTTGTGGCAGGTGACGTGGCAAGTGGACAATCCGCAATGTGTGGCAGGTGACGTGGCAAGTGGACAATTTGCAACATGTGGCAGGTGATGTGGCAAGTGACAATCCGCAAAGTGTGGCAGGTGATGTGGCAAGTGGGCAATTTGCAACGTGTGGCAGGTGATGTGGCAAGTGACAATCTGTAACTTGTGGCAGGTGACGTGGCAAGTGGACAATCCGCAATGTGTGGCAGGTGATGTGGCAAGTGGATAATTTGCAACGTGTGGCAGGTGACATGGCGAGTGGACAATCCGCAAAGTGTGGCAGGTGACGTGGCAAGTGGACAATTTGCAACATGTGGCAGGTGATGTGGCAAGTGACAATCCGCAACTTGTGGCAAGTGATGTGGCAAGTGGGCAATTTGCAACGTGTGGCAGGTGATGTGGCAAGTGACAATCCGCAACTTGTGGCAAGTGGACAATCCGCAATGTGTGGCAGCTGACGTGGCAAGTGGACAATCCGCAATGTGTGGCAGGTGACGTGGCAAGTGGACAATCCGCAATGTGTGGCAGGTGACGTGGCAAGTGGATAATTTGCAACGTGTGGCAGGTGACATGGCAAGTGGACAATCCACAAAGTGTGGCAGGTGATGTGGCAAGTGGGCAATTTGCAACGTGTGGCAGGTGATGTGGCAAGTGACAATCTGCAACTTGTGGCAGGTGACGTGGCAAGTGGACAATCCGCAATGTATGGCAGGTGACGTGGCAAGTGGATAATTTGCAACGTGTGGCAGGTGACATGGCAAGTGGACAATCCGCAAAGTGTGGCAGGTGATGTGGCAAGTGGGCAATTTGCAACATGTGGCAGGTGATGTGGCAAGTGACAATCTGTAACTTGTGGCAGGTGACGTGGCAAGTGGACAATCCGCAATGTGTGGCAGCTGATGTGGCAAGTGGATCATTTGCAACGTGTGGCAGGTGACATGGCAAGTGGACAATCCGCGAAGTGTGGCAGGTGACGTGGCAAGTGGACAATTTGCAACATGTGGCAGGTGATGTGGCAAGTGACAATCCGCAACTTGTGGCAAGTGGACAATCCGCAATGTGTGGCAGGTGACGTGGCAAGTGGACAATCAGCAATGTGTGGCAGGTGATGTGGCAAGTGGGCAATTTGCAACGTGTGGCAGGTGACGTGGCAAGTGACAATCCACAACTTGTAGCAGGTGACATGGCAATTGGACAATTTGCAACGTGTGGCAGGTGATGTGGCAAGTGGACAATCCGCAATGTGTGGCAGGTGACGTGGCTAGTGACACGCTCAGGTCTCCCACTGATTCTGCATTATGGTGAGTTGAACTATTTCATTTTATATAACAATGTAATAATAGAAATAATGTGTTTCAATCATCCTAACACCATAACAAACCATGGTGCCGTGATGATTGAAGCACCAACATTCATTGTTCATTTTTTTTGTGGGGGGGGCCCTACAACATTTTGCTATGGGACCCTGTGATTTCTTGTTACGCCCCTGCCTGTACTAGTGCTTTCAGAACCATGCCCAAGCCCCATGAAGGAAACAAGGATTTCCTTGGTCCATTGGAGAATAATTTGCCTAACTGATCCGTTAGTGGATCCTGCTCTCCTGGTAAGTAGACTGCTGTTAACTGTCTGTAAGTGGCTCTCCACCCACTGAAAAGTTTGTTATGAAAAGTAACAGGAAAAGACAGACACTTGGTGCCACCTTGCTGGGCAATGTAAGCTACTGCTGTCCTGGTGTCAATCATCAACTTCACTCAGGCCTCTTGGAGAAAAGATCCTGAAAGGCTTGCAAGGCTAGAAAAAAACTGCCCTAATTTATTTCAGTCAGAGCATTTGCATTCCACTAGGCTTCAATGCCCTTGCACTTGTCTCCACAGATTGGAGGCAGACTGGCATCCGACTGTAGAATTATTCCATCTCCTGGGCTTAGAGGCACGCCACAAAAGAGGCACACTGGTGTCCAAAACATACATTCTTGCTAATTTGTGCAGACACAAAGACCTTTTGATCCATAGGCAGCCCATCACATTGACTGAGGAAGCCAAATTGAAAAGCCCCCATGTGCCACTTGGCCCAAGTCAGCACTGGAATGGCCACTGTAAAATGTCCCAATGAGGACAATGCAATCCCTCGCTGACATAAATGTTGTCTCCATGACTCTTCATACACAGAATTTAATTTTGCAAACTTTGCAGTTTTGAAAAATCACTTGACATATTCAGGCATGAAAAACTACTCCAAGATCCTTCACAAATTAAGAATGGGTTAACTGTTTTCCCTATATAATTTGTAAGATTCTGGCTTAGGAATGTGCTGGGTTGCTGCCTCCCCCAGGAAACTCCAATAATGGAGCAAATGTTTATAAATAGTAGAAAGAGGTAAGTGGCGCTGCCCATCACCTGAAGAGTGAACCTTTAAAGGTGAATCACACTTCACATATAAAAGTGCAAGTGCTATTATAACCAACAATAATATATATATAAAAACAAAGGAATTTGTGTAGAACCAGTGATCAAAGTATTAAAAACTCTAAAAATGCATAATATAATACCAAACTCATATGCTTGAAAAGTGACATAACATCAATCCTTTTAATGATACACCTGATGGTGCATACAGGCATAAAAAAACAAAAAAATGTGTGAATGTGTCCAACACACCGGTGTGAAGATAAAAAGGTTAAAATATATACAAATAAGTCCAACACACTAGTGTGAAAATAAGAAAGTGTGAATACCGTATATAAAAATGAAAAATAAAAAGTCCAGTCTTTAATGCAAATTGCAATATTTCCATGTGACTTGTGCAGGTGTCCAAAGTCACTTGTGCATACACTTAATCGCAAATCCTGCGTGGGAAGTGAAGTGACACTCGTGCTCCCCCTCAGTTCCACACTCACCAGATCCTTATACCCCTACAGGGGTAAAGCGCATGTAGTCAGATTTAGTTGCAATATCCAGATTGATCACCTCCTCCATGGCACACCGAACCATAGGGTATCTGGCTCAGTGAGGGGGAGGGGGGCCATGTATTCCCAGTATGTATTCTCCTCACAGGCGCATTTCACTTCCCTCTCCCATCTCAGTGACAGTAGAGGCGGCTGAGCCCTAACTGTTTTTCATGTTTGTTCACTAGTCGACTGAACTCTGAAAAAGGATTACTAGGACAATGCTGTGATTCTTTGCTAGCTCCTGGCTTACACCTGCAACAATCAAAACGTTGTCCAAGTAGTGGTAGAGCCTTATCTCCAAAGACAAATTACTGCCACTATTGCCAACAAAATGTTTAAAAAGTTTCTTGATGCTGTGTCAGTTATAAAATGGCAAATACCTGAACTGGAAGTGACAGCTGGTCACTGCAAATCTCAGATGTCTCTGGTGTTACGCACCGATTGGTATATGGAAGTATACATCAGCCAGGTCGATTGACTCTTAACCAGTCCTCATGCTGAACTATCGCCATGACTGTTTGCATGGACTCCATCTTGAACCTTTTGTTATGTATGTACCCATTCAATTTCCTTAAGCCCAGACAGTAGGCAAAGCTCCTGATACCTTGGGTACTAGAAAGAATGGGGAAAAACCCCCAATTTGTTCTTTTGGTGGCAACTATGGGCTTGTTACAGTATAATCCTTATACGTAATACTGCGGTAATTCTGTCTTCTTGAGATCTGGTGGTCATAAATGAAAGGATTTGGTGATTTTACTCCCAGCTAACTCTCTGATGTTTGTTGCCCAAACCCTCCAAAAATGGAGGCTATCCTGGCTCCCACTGGAAGACACTGGTTGGGCCCACCTTCAAAGACTTTCTAGCAACCTGCTCTGGGTTTGATTCTGTGTAAACAGGAATTTGAGCCCCCCGCACTATGATCTGGTAAATTTCAGACTGGCCTACAAGATTTGGCCTCCTGAACCCTTCTGCAGATCAACCGACTTGAGCAAAAAAGATGGCTGCTTCCTCTTATTAGACTGTGGCCACACTCTGGACATTTATTCTGTCACTCGCTTCATCCAATGTTTTGCCAAACAACAACCTCTCATTATGGGGAATGTAACAAAGGGCTTATGTGGAATCTTCATACACCCTCTCATGGCTTTGACTGAATGCTCTAGCCCTAGAACTAGATCTATTGAATCATCGGTCAAAAGTCAGCAGCCAGGTTCAAGTCCCCCAGAACCATGCCCACTCCTGCACGTTCCGCTTGAATTAAAGGCCATTTCCTAATGCTTTCAACATCACATTAACGCTGTTGCTAGTCAACAGGCAAAAAACTTTCCCGGCTAGGTCTGTCACATTTCTCCCCTTTCGGCAGGAGACTAACACAGGAGGAAACCCCAGACGGGTTGACTCCGAAGTTAGTCAGTAGTTCCATTCCTCTAATGCCTGTACCCACACAGTACCCCAAACAAATTGTTCCAAACAAAGTATTACTCACCCAGCCAACCTCTGCCTCTCTCAGAGAACATATCTGCCGCTGGGGAGAGGCCTGGACTGGCCCTTCTCCCTGGAGTCCTTTCTGCCGCTGGAGAGAAGACAGGGTGTCTGGGCTCACTCCGTCATGCTGTTGTGGATCTGGGCCGACTGCCCAGCATCCCTGGGGTATACAGGTGGAGACTGAAGTCCCATCCACCTTCACAGGACATCCATCCTGTTAGTTGAGGGCAGAGTCCAGCAGTACTCGGCCCTGTTACCAGCCCTTCTGCTGGAAACCCCACACCATCTGCTCTGGCTAACTGTTGGGGAGGGATGACGAACACCTCCTCTCCCTTCTCCCCCTGTATCCTGATCTGCTGCTGGGAAGTGACCACCTCCTTCTCACACTGAGCCTCCGGAACTGCCGCAGGTGTAGGGCAAAGATCTTGGACCCTCTGTCCGGTTGCCAGCGCTTCAGCTGGGGAAGTTCCCCGTACCTCCAGAGATACCTCTGCCGGTGCCGGGCAGAGCACAGCGAAGTCCGGCCCCAACAACAGCTCCTCTTCTGCTGGAGGCCCACCAGGCTGTTCCTCTCCAGCAGAAAAGTCCATCAAATCCCCTGTCTCTGCAACTGGTGTCTGGGGATAAAGGTTCACCATCTCCTGTCCCTGGAACCCAGAAGATGTTATCAGTGCTGGGCAGAGCACAGTGAAGTTTGGCCCTAATAACAGCTCTTCTTCTGCTGGAGGCTCACCAGGTTGTTCTTTATCAGCAGAAAAGTCTATCAAATCCCCTGTCTCTGCAACTGGTGTCTGGGGATAAAGGTTCACCATCTCCTCTCCGTGGAACCCAGAAGATGCTATCAGTGCTGGGCAGAGGTTAGCAGAGCTCTGCCTTGTTGTCAGCACTTCAGGTTTGGGGATGGCAATCTTCAGATTTTCCACTGCCGATTCTCTGGCATTCTGCTGGACAGGCACATTCCTCCATCCAAGATCATCCAATGCAGAAACAGGTTCATCAAGGTCAGTCAGCACTTGCTGCATCTGCCATAAGACCTCTGCCTCCATAGCTGTGGGGCCAGGTTGGCAAAGCACACCGTTACTCTGCCACATTGTCAACTCTTCAGCCAGGATTTCAGAGTTGTCAACTGGTATTTCCTGATAGTCCCAGGCAAAGGGAGCCCCACCCTGCTGCTGAGCAGAGTCTAACAGCTGTTTGTAGGCGATCTCCAACTACCTTTCCTGAATGGCCAGAATTCCAAATCTTCCAGTGCCCAGTGCACTGCTGAGACATTCAGTCTCCGCTCTCTGTGCTCCATTATTTCCTCCAAACGCCACTCCCGATCACTTCCAAAGTCAGGGTCCCTGGACAGCCTCCAGTATAACAATCCCAGGCCATCGTAGTCAAAGCCTTCCGTGGGGCTGTCATCCGCTGTCCACGGGCACACTTGGGCTACATACCACTGGAGGGCTCTGTACCTCTCGTCCAACTGCATTTCTGCCCGGATCAGCCTGCTTAACTTAGCTGTCCACTCCTGGTTTGGCTGTTCCCCCAAAAACAGCATTCGCGACCAGTACCTCACATGGACGGAGGGGAGAACTTTTCCCTGGTGTTGCTGCTCATGGGCTAGCGCTTCCTTCCAGAGCTCACAGCGGACAGAATCAAACCATCCTAGCAGGACCTGCTCTGATACTGGTCCTCTGTGCTGTATCTCCTCTCGCAACCTCCTTCTGAATTCCTCATCCATGGTGGCTGATATTTCTCCTCTCCTGCTATCCTGCTACCTTGTATCCAGGTGATGGTTTGGATGTGTTCACAGCAAGGAAGCACAATCCCACCATTCCCTCCATGGCTCTCAAGTAAGTCTTTCAGTGTGGCTCTCCTGCAGGCTGGTTTGGAGTGTCCCAGTAACTGGAGAAATCCCACGGCTGCCAACCAATGTAACGAGCCCCTTGCTCACTCAGTTCCACTCTCCCGACACTCCTCTGCTGCTATAGAATCAGACTGCAGATCACAACATCTGATTGCTTGGTCACTCTCCCGACACTCCTCTGCAGCTATTGAATCAGATTGCAGATCGTACCATCTGATTGCTCGGTCATCCAATGCTCCGGGATTAGAATTACAGCTATGTGCCGTTCTAACCCAGTTGTGATAGCTCAGAACAAACACCAGGCAGGCTGTATGTAAGTTCAAACAGGAATATCCTTTATTGCAAAATACAGGCTTTTATACACTAAAAGTGGAGGTGCAGACCTCCTGCTCATATTACTCTAACAATACAGCTGTAACCTAATTAACCTAATTAACATGAGCTAATTAACTAATCCCTTTAGACAGCCTAGATGACTCAGACATGACCGTAAGGTCAGACTGACCGTCTTGTAGTTCAGAAAATCCAATCAACATTATCACAATCAACATAGACTCTTCTTCACACAATAGCAGAGTTAATTAACACAAATAACAATGGGGATCTAATGACTCTTAGATCCCATAGTAGACTTATTTACAATACACATTTTAGCAGACAATAGACAGAAAGGTGTTGGAATTTACATCAGCATCTCCTAACAGTATCTGTCCCAGCATTATGAATCAGCCACTATTCCAATATGGCAAATCCAGGGTCCCCAGACATACAGCTCACAAAGAGCACCGTTCCCCCAAATGCAAGGGCCCCCGATCGATCGGCAAGAGGCTAGCATACAGTCCCCTCCAAAAGTCTCTTTCCCGGCTAGGTCTGTCACAAAGTGGTCTTTCTGCATGCACATTTTTGCATGGTTCAGGTGCTTTTTCAATGCGTTTTGCCAGGTTATAGATGCGTTCCATAGAGAAAAAATGTGACTTGTTCTCCTTTAGTTAACTGTACTAGAACACATTGCACGGGTGTGGCATAGGCCATTGGAATCCACTGTTCATGCATTTTTGACTTGAATAATAATGCATTGGACTGTATCTGGTGTGAACCAGCCTTAAGTCATCTTTTCAATCCATAGGATCCCTATCCTAAGATATTGAAAGGCAAAGACACGTGCGTATCAGACGCTGGCAGGCGCCATCCACTCCTGGAAGTGCATTGCTTAAACATGTATCAGCCAGCTTCATTGGATAAAGCTTGGAGACCTTTATTATAAATTGGTCTTCTTCTCACATCTCTCCCATTCTTCATCAATGAGCTTTTAACTCTGTCATTATGGGGAAAAAAGTCCTTCCTTTTCACATTTGGAAATATCTGCATGCGTTTGCAATGGTTGTGCCTGCGTCTTACCTGTGACATAGATATTTGTCACATACTTTCCGCTACAGCCTCTCGGCTTTGAAATTTGTGCATCCGCTTCCTTATTCATTGTCATTTGAGGTAATCCATGCCAATTGACTTCCCGTCACTGCACATGCGGTGTAGCATTCTACCAGGGCTAGGCAAGGCATTTTCTATTGTGCTGATTTAAACGCTTGTGAGCTATTGCCACGTGAGCTGCTTGAGGAGCATGAAAGCCACCCTGTGCGGGAATGTGAGGAATGCAGATTGTCCTGGTCAGCAGATGACCAGTGGTGGGTCTTATGTTTTCTGTAGTGTTTGCGTTTAGAGCTTCTGCTGATAAAATCATGCAAAACACCATACTTTGCATTCCTAGAGCACTCTTTTGAAGACATGTCCCACACCACCCCCTTGTACCTTTGCTAATCTTCTGTGCTACTTAAAGGTGTGGGGAGCTCATATCTGCAAAAAAATGAAAAAAAAAACATAATTCTGTCACCAAGAAAAAACAGGTACCTTGTCTCTTTAAGACCCATCTCCTTTCATCCACTTACTTCAGAAGCAGCAGCAGGCAGCCTTCCAGAGGCAGATAGGAGACACAGAATCTGAGACAAAACCAGTCAGACTGTCTAACCCCCAGTAACACAGCACAGCAGGGGAGCAAACAGCAACAAGTTATTACCTCACAGGAGAAAAGTGGCTGGACTGCAGATAGGAGAGAAACCAATTCCTCTGCTGCCTCAAAGACTGTTTAACCACTTAAGGACCAGAAGGATTTACCCACTTCCTGACTGGGCCATTTTTTGCAATACGGCACTGCGTCACTTTAACTCACAATAGCGTGGACGTGCAAAGCTGTACCCAAACACAATTGACATCCTTTTTTTCCCACAAATAGAGCTTTCTTTTGGTGGCATTTGATCACCCCTGCGGTTTTTATTCTTTGTGCTATAAATGAAAAATCCCGAAAATTTAAAAAAAAAACATTTTTCTTTTTGCTATAAAAAAATCCTTAAAGTTTTTAAAAAACAAATTCCTTCATCAGTTTAGGCCAATACGTATTCTTATACATATTTTTGGTTAAAAAAAATCACAATAAGCATATATTGATTGGTTTGCGCAAAAGTTATAGTGTCTACAAACTATGGGTAAGATTTATGACTTTTTTTTACTAGTAATGGCGGTGATCTGCAATTTTTAGCAATACTGCGACATTGCGGCCGACAGATCAGACACTTTTGACACATTTTTGGGACCATTGACATCCATACAGTGATCAGAGCTATAAAAATACAGTGATTACTGTATAAATATCACTGGCAGGGAAGGGGTTAACACTAGGGGGCGATCAAGGGGTTAAATGTGTTCCCTTGTGACTGCTTCTTACTGTGGGGGGAAGGGACTGAATGGGGGAGGCGACATATCACTGTTAGTAATTACTACACTCTCTCGGGTGGCCAGCAGCGATCATGGCCATGTGCATTGGGTCCACCGCTGTGCAGCGGGCACATGCCTGCTATAGCTCTTAAAGAGGAAGATGTACTGATACGGCGATTTGCAGGAATGTGTCACTTTGCTGACGTATATCGGCATGAGCCGGTCGGCAAGTGGTTAAGCTGCTGCTTGGTGACTGGCGGTCATTAACCCATGCTGCCCATTTCCCTGCCCTCTGTGACATCCTCCACCGCCTATCTCAGACTGAAAACAAGCCAGGAGAGCGGCATGCTGCCTATACAAGATGAGAAAAATCCCAATGGTGACATTGCAGAGCTTACTGATACCACACCTGTAGAATATTACTGCTATCTAAGCAACATTGCCCACAACTTGGCACAAGGGACACCCAGTTTCAGGAGGCTTTACTTTTTCAGGAGTGCTGATGTGAGTTATGGCCAGGAAAAAATGTTGTTCCTGTTAACTAAATAAGTGGTGAGTTATATTCCCATTTTCCTTGCCTATATATTTTTTTTATAATTGACCATTTTTATTGATTTTCCAAGAAAAAAGGAATTGACAACATAAGATACAGGGAAATACAGTCAGAGGTGGTCGAGGGTTACGAATCATTAGGTTATGGGGTTCTCCAAGAGGACCCAAAGTTCACATATTCGATTATGCTTCTCAAGAGCGTCATTTAAAGAGGCTGTGAGGTACTCCATTCTTTTGACATCTCTGATCCTGGAGTGCAGCTCGGATATTGAGGGGGGTTCCTTCTGTTTCCACTTTAGGGCCACCAAACATCGGGCTGCAGTTAGGACATGCGACATGAGTTTTTTGGACACCACAGAGAGAGATCGGTGGGAGACCTAAAAGGAAGGCCCTCGGATCAAAGGGCACTTCAGTATCAAAGATAGACTGGAGCAAGGAGTGCACCATTTGCCAATAGGGGATGATTAGAGGGCAGGTCCAGTAGATATGAAACAGCGTCCCCCTATCCTTACAGCATCGCCAGCATCGGGAATCGGCTGATGGGTATATAAAGTGGAGCAGGTCCGCGGTCTGATACCAATGAAATAGAATCTTATATTGATTCTCTTTATAGAGTGTACAAATGGAGCTTTTAGAGGCCTGGGACCATATGAGCTACCATGTGTTCAGAGGTATGTCTACACCCAGGGCCCGCTCCCACTTACCCATATAGGCATGTCGCGGTCCGGCTGGGGACAAATCCATGGTCAGAAGCTGATAGGTGCGTGAGATCATACCCTTAGGGGACGAGCCCTCTAAGCATAGTTTTTCAAATTCAGTTAAAGGGGAGAATTGAAGATTCGTTACCAGAGATTGTGCATAATGTCGTATTTGCAAGTAGCTAAAGAAAGCCTGTCTGGGGATATCGAAGGTGTTTTGCAGATCTTGAAAAGATCTTAGTGATCTGGTTTTAGGGTCTATCAGCTAGCTGTATTGAAATAAGGCCCTAGCCATCCAGAAGTGTAACATCTGCGAGGTCAACTGTCTGGGATGTTGGGTGTGAATAGGAAGAAAGTGACTGGAGAAGAGGTGATGGTAAGCGGATATGTAGATTTGGCTCGTTGCCACAGCAAATGCAGGAGGGTCATTGGTCCTAGTAATTGTAAACTGTCAGTGGCTACATCAGACCTCCATAGCATGGATTTCAGGTGGACAGGGGCTAGCCACAATTTCTCAATTTGCATTCATCGATTGAAGGTGTGGAGAGTGCACCAGGAGGCTACAGGGCGTAACTGGGCAGCCAAGTAATATTTGGCTATGTTAGGGAATGCCAGGCCTCCTTGGTTGTGGGGAGCGTATAGGACTGATCTAGCGATCGGGTGCTTCTTATAGTTCCAGAAGAAATATATCAGGTCGCCCTGGAGCCTTTTAAGGTGCGAGGATGGGATGGGGACGGGAAGCGTCTCAAAGAGATATAAGAGTTGAGGTAGAATTGTCATCTTTAAGGTCGCAAGGCAGCCAAAGAGGGATAACTTTAGGGGCTTCCACTTGGCCAAGGAGGCTCTGATGGAGGTGTATAGTTGGGGAAAGTTAGCTTTATAAAGAGTGTCATATGTGAGAGTGAGATGGACCCCAAGGTATTTTAAGGAGGAGGTTTCCAGGAATAGTTAAATGTTTGCGAGAGGGCCGTTAGTGTCTGTTGGGGTATATTAAGGGGGAGGGCTTCCATTTTTGAGCTATTCATTTTATACCCTGAGAGGGCACTATATCGGTCTAGCTCTACATGTAGGTTCAGGAGAGAGACATGGGGTTGTGTGAGGGTGAGGAGGACATCGTCTGCATATAGGGAAATCTTAAAGTCTCTGACTTACCCTGAATGTTTGGACTCTTTCTAATATGGGCTGCTAGGGGTTCAATACATAGGGCGTAAAGAAGAGGGGAGAGTGGACAGCCCTGTCGAGTCCCATTGGATATCGGGAAGGTGGAGGAAGAAGCGAATTGAGTACGGACCAGAGCCGAGGGGGATGAATATAAGTGGGAGATGGCTCAGAGGAAAGAGCCCTTGATACAAGCCCGGTGGAGAGTTGCAAACAGGAAGGGCCAGATTAGCCTATCAAAGGCTTTTTCAGCGTCAGGGGAAGGAAGGGGAGGAGGGATTGAAGTAGGGAGGGAAGATGGATGGGGGGGATACATTTGTAGTTTGAAAAAGTTCTATCGAGTGGGTGTAATCATAACAATATACAAGTTGAGACCAAAAACTTATAGTCTTGTTAGGTACATCCAATCACTTAGGTAAGGGGACTAACAGGGCCTGTCCAGATGCCCTTCAAAGGTAGTTGGGGGGAAGAACCAGGTAACTGAACCGTAATGTAGCAAAGGGTCTCAAGGTAGCAGAGATTTATCTCTGGGAAGATGATGAGGGAGGGCCAGCGGGATGCGGCCTTGGGCGTTTTCTTCCGTTTACTTGGATCCAGGGATCTGGGCGAGATGGAGGGGCTGGAAGAGGGTCCCAGACAGGGGTGGGTGGAACCGGGATATCCAGCTCTCTGCAGAAAGAGTGGAGGTCTTCAGGATGCCGTAGGGTGGTGGACCTCCCATCTTTCTTTGTTGTGAGGCTGAAGGGGAAACTCCAGTGGTAGTGAAAGTCATGCTCTCTCAGGGAAGTGAGAAGTGGTTGCAGTGAGCGTCGTTGCTGGAGGGTGATCCACGACAGGTCTGGGAAGAGCTGTATGGAGGCGCCATCAAAGTCAATGGTGTGCATATTGCGCGCTTTTCTCATTATGTCTAAGGGCGTAGTTGTGGACCCTGCAAATGACATCTCGCGGTCTGGGCCCCAATTCCCGGGGGCGGAGGGCGCGTGAGCTCGATCCAATTTGAATCTTTGGTTTTCCAGGCGACCCAGTATATTATTGAAAATAGCTTGCAGACTTACATGCAAATTCTCATCCTAGGTATCCTCTGCGAGGCCATGGACCCTGATATTGTTATGCCTGCCTCTGTTGTCGAGGTCTTCGAGGTGGCGTTGAAAGTCTCTGAGAGCAGAAGCTTGGGAGGTCAGGCGGTCATGTATTTGCGGGATTTCAAGCTTTGTGTCGCATGCGTCCTCCTCCAGAGATGTAGATAGCTGGTGGAGGTCGGTGCGTAGCATGTTAATCTCAGATCTGCATGTTTCGCGCACTTCTTGGATGAGCATGTGGAAATCCTGCTTTGCAGCGTACATAATCTCGCCAGGATGTGCATGCCTCGGGTTCAGGATCAGAGTCCATTGCAGTATGGGCATGAAGATCCTGCGTTGTGGCTGAGTAGGCGATTGATGGGGGATAGCCTCCCTGGAGTGTTTGTAGGGGAGCAGTGGCTTTAAGCTTCATTGCTTTGGTTGCTCCATGCGGGCGTTCGGTATGTGAATAAGCCCCCTGGGGCTCTGATGACTGTGAAGCTTGGAGAGGTGCTGGGGCCTGGTGTGAGTCTCTGTGCTGTGGAGACAGAGAGGAGAGGGGACTCTGTCCCTAGAAGCCTGGGATCATTGTGGAAGGGAGCAGGGGTCCCAATCAAGGGCAGAAGAGTCCCAGGAGGGAGATGCCTGGTCAGTGAATGCTGAAGGTGGGGGCTCCACAAAGTAGGAGGGAATGGCTGTGACAGGCTACCCAGCATGTGTCCCCCAGAGGGAGCAGGGGGACTGATCAGGATAGTAGCTGGTTGGGCTGGGGGGCGAACTGTCATGAGGTCCCCCTCAGAGGCATACCTGTCGGTCCTGTGTCCCGGAGGGGCCTTCGGTGGAGGAGAGGGCTGCTGAGGATGGGGCTGAAGCCGGCACCGGCGCCATCTTGGCCTTGTGTAGTCCCATCGTAGCTCTGTGCTCAAAGTACTCCGTAATGAGCGGTGAGGGAGCCGAGGAAGACCTCGTAGCGTGTCCCCTGGGGTCCACCTCCTTATTCTTGCGGGGTTTGCCCATTTTTAGTTAATTCATGTGTATCTACATCCAACTTTCTATATCCATGTGGAATCCAAATATTTTTCAATTGTGCCTTAATGTGTTATCAATCCCCACCCACCTTTTATCAAACCTTTTATTTTAGTCCTCATGCACACAGGGCCTTTGAAAAAACAAGCTGCAAAGTCAGTTCTGATGCTAGGAAAAAGCAGCTGTTAAAAACATGCTTTTAGAAGCATTTTTCATTGGCGTTAATGCGCATTTAGCAGCCTTTCTCTTCTATTTTTCAGTCTCAAATCCAATTACTACAGCTTGACGCGGTATACAGCGTTGACACGCATTTTTACAGCTTACGCTGCTGCTCCAGAATGTTCTGGCTCTGTTTTTTTTTTCCAGCTTGAAAACGCCTATGCCACTTACAGGTCCTAAAAGCCTGTGTGTGCTTGAGGCCATATAATAACATGGAGAGGTGTTTTTAAGCTGTAAAAAAATGTCTGATGCTGCTAAAAGCGACTGTAAAAACACCCTGTGTGCATAAGGACTTAGTCTTTGTTCATTCTACCATTCGTGCTAATATTACTGCATCATAGTATCGTTTAATGTCTGGTGCAGCAAAACCCCCATGTATTTTCCCTCTACTTAATACTGAGTAGGGATAACCCGAACACCCCCCGGTTCGGTTCGCACCAGAACCTGTGAACGGACCGAAAATTTGCACGAACGTTAGAACCCCATTGACGTCTATGGGACTCGAACGTTTGAAATCAAAAGTGCTCATTTTAAAGGCTAATTTGCATGGTATTGTCCTAAAAAGGGTTTGGGGACCCGGGTCCTGCCCCAGGGGACATGTATCAATGCAAAAAAAAACTTTTAAAAACGGCCTTTTTTCAGGAGCAGTGATTTTAATGATGCTTAAAGTTAAAAATAAAAAGTGAAATATTCCTTTAAATATCGTTCCTGGGGGGTGTCTATAGTATGCCTGTAAAGTGGTGCATGTTTCCCGTGCTTAGAACAGTCCCTGCACAAAATGTCATTTTTAAAGGAAAAAAGTCATTTAAAACTGCTTGCGGCTTTAATGTAATGTCGGGTCCTGGCAATATGGATGAAAATCAGTGAGACAAAAAACAGGAGCCCCCCAGTCCATTACCAGGCCCTTTGGGTCTTCTATGGATATTAAGGGGAACCCCGCACCTAAATTAAAAAATGTAAAGGTGTGGGGTCACCAGGCCCTATATACTATGAAGAGCAGTATACAGGTGGTGCAAACAAGACAGGGACTGTAGATTTGTTGTTGAGTACTGAGTAGAATCTGTTTGTAATTTTGAACTGCTACATTTTTAACGTGTTTAGCTCCATCCAAAAAATCTATTTTAAGCTTTTTGGAAAACATAGGGAAGGGTTATCACCCCTGTGACATTTTGTTTTGCTGTCTGTGCTTCTCCATTTTTTGTCCCAATGACAAATGTTTTTTGAAAATGTGTTTTTTTTGTGAAACAAGGATTGGTGATAAAGCATCAGTGGAAAGGAGAAACGTTTTTCCCATATTAACTCTTACAGGAGAGAATTTCCCTTACTAGGGGTAGATTTCATCTCACTTCCTGTTGTCTCCTTCCGTTTGCAAGTAGGAGTCGTTTGTAAGTTGGATGTTTGAAAGTAGGGGCCTGCCCTATATACTCAGCAGAAATTTGGGCCTTAGGTGGTGTTGTGGCCACAACACTGTAAGCCCTCACAGGGCCCTGCTGTGAAATATTAGATCAAGAATTGTAATTACATGCCCCTGTTGAACAGGGGCTGAAAAATTGGGCCTTAGGAACTGGTGCCACAACACTGCAACCCCTCACAGACACTCTAGTTGAAATGCAGGAACGAGCCCTGCTGCAAAGTATTGCATCAAAAATTGTAATTACACGCCCCTGTTAAACAGGGGCTGAAAAATTGGGCCTTAGGCACTGGTGGTGGCGCCCAGAACCAAAAATGTTCTTACAAGCTATCTGCGTGATCATTGAGGAGGAAGAGGATAATTACTCAAGGATAGTCACTCAGCATCAGCATAGGCAGTCTTTGAAGGAATCTGAGATTTCAAAACAAATTATTCAATTACATCAGCATCAGGTGCTTGGTAGCTGGTGGTGATCCAAGACTGATTCATTTTTATGAAGGTCAGTCGATCGACCGAGTCGGTGGACAGACGCACCCTGTGATCGGTTACAAAGCCTCCAGCAGCACTGAATGTGCATTCTGAAAGAACGCTGCATGCAGGACAGGCCAGTAGCTCAATTGCATACTGTGCAAGCTCTGGCCAGTGATCCATCCTCAAGACCCAGTAACCCAGAGGATTTTCGGTGAGAAAGGTGTCCAAGTCAGATCTTGCCCCTAGGTATTCCTGCACCATGTAAAACAGACGCTGGCGATGGTTGCTGGAACCGATCATACCTTGGGGCCGCGGACCAAAAAATTGTCTGAATGCATCGGTCAGACGGCCACCTTCTCCACCGCTCCTTCTTAAACTGACCGAAGCCTCAGCAACACGTTGTCCAGAAACAGGAGCTTGTAACCTCCCAGTCTCTGGGAACGCGTTGCACAGATCTTTCTGCAAGGCCTCCCGAAGATGTTTCATCCTCTGCTCCCTCTGCGATGGCAAGATAAGGTCTGCAACCATACCCTTGTAACGTGGATCAAGGAGAGTTGCCAGCCAGTATTGGTCCTTCTCCCTGATACCACGAATACGAGGATCCTTACGCAGGCTTTGCAGGATCAGGGAGGCCATGCAGCGTAGGTTTGCTGAGGCATTCGGTCCGGAGTCCTCTGGGTCACTAAGGACGACATGGTCCGCAGCCACCTCCTCCCAGCCACGTACAAGTCCATGTGTTTCTTGGGACTGATCCCTTAAAGACTGCTGCTGATGCTGAGTGCCAGGCTCCACCTCCATACTGACACAATCCTCTTCCTCTTCCTCCTCCTCCTCTTCCTGTGTGATCGGTGGGCACGCAGAAACACTGTCTGGATAAAGGGGGCCTTGAGAGCTAAGAAAGTCCTCCTCTTCCTGCCTCTGTGCTTCCTCAAGTGCCCTGTCCATTATTCCATGCAGCGTGTGCTCCAACAGGTGGACAAGGGTGACAGTGTCACTGATGCATGCACTGTCACTGCTCACCATCCTCGTGGCCTCCTCAAATGGTGACAGGACAGTGCATGCATCCCTGATCATGGCCCACTGGCGTGGGGGAAAATAAAACCAGCTCCCCTGACCCTGTCCTGGTGCCATAGTCACACAGGTACTCATTGATGGCCCTCTGCTGCATGTGCAGCCACTGCAGCATGACCAACGTTGAGTTCCACCTGGTGGGCATGTCACAGATTAGGCGGTTCTTGGGCAGGTTAAACTCCTTTTGGAGGTCCGCCAGCCGAGCACTGGCATTATATGACCGGCGGAAAAGCGCATAGACTTTTCCTGGCCTGCCTCAGGACATCCTGTAAGCCCAGGTACCTGCCCAAAAACTGCTGCACCACCAAGTTAAGGACGTGAGCCAAACAAGGCACATGGGTCATTTTTCCCTGTCGGAGGGCAGAGAGGAGGTTGGTGCCATTGTCGCAAACCACCATTCATGCCTTAAGTTGGCGTGGCATCAACCACCTCTGAACCTGCCCCTGCAGAGCTGACAGAACCTCTGCCCCAGTGTGGCTCCTGTTCCCCAAGCACACCAGCTCAAGCACCGCATGGCATCTTTTGGCCTGCGTACATGCGTAGCCCCTTGAACGCTTACGGAGCACCGCTGGTTCCGAGGACAAAGCACAGGAAGAGGCCATGGAGGAAGAAGAAGAGGAGGGGTGGAGGAGAGAGGTGTGTCAATCAGTAGTGGCATTTTGGAGGTGTGGTGGCGGAACAACCTCCAACACTACTGCACCTTGTCCCGTATCCTTCCCAGCTGCCAGCAGAGTCACCCAATGCGCCGTGAAACGTAGGTAACGTCCCTGTCCATGCCTGCTGGACCATGAGTCAGCGGTAATATGCACCTTACCGCTGACCGCCCTGTCCAGCGAGGCCAAGACATTGCCTTCCACATGCTGGTAGAGAGCCGGAATCGCCTTGAGAAAAAGTGGCATTTGGGTACCTGCCACTGAGGAACCGCACATTTTACAAACTCACGGAAGGGGGCAGAGTCTACCAACTGAAAAGGCAGTAGTTGAAGTGCTAGCAATTTTGCCAAGCTAGAATTTAACCACTGGGCATGTGGATGGCTGGGAGCGGACTTCTTTCGGCGGTGCAGCAGCTGGGGCAGGGAAATTTGCCTGGTACAATCTGACGTCAGTGTACCGAAAGCAGATTGCCCACAAGTACTTGGCTGTGACACACCTAATTCTACACCTTCATTCCTCTCAGTGCAGGTCTCAGAGAGGACTGAAGGTATAGTGGGGTTGGAGATCTCAGCAGATGAGGAGCAAGGAGAGGTCCTCTTTGTTCTTTGGTGTGGGTCTTTTAGATACGCTTGCCAACAAACTGCATGGCAGGTCAACATATGTCTGGTCAAGCATGTGGTACCCAAGCGGGAGATGTTTTGGCCACGCGAGATACTCTTGAGACATATGTTGCAAATAGCAGGGGTGCGATCTCATGCACTCGTCTCAAAAAAGCCCACACCAAAGAACTTTTTGAATAACGCGCAGAGACTGCAGCGCCCTGCACATGTGGAGCTTTGGGGTGTGATGCAGTCAGTGTGCTGCCCTTAGGCTGGCCCCTGAAGGGCATCCTGCCTCGTTGGTGATGTGCCGCCTCCTCCTTCTCCTCTCTCCTATCAGGCACCCATGTTGAGTCAGTGACCTCATCATCCCCTCCCTCCTCATCACTGGAGCAAACCTGGCAGTATGCTGCAGCAGGGGGAGCATGACTGCCAGATTGCTGTCCTTCTTGGGCACCCCCTCTGTCCGTGCTCATGTTACTGCCTTCATCGAGCTCAGTATCATCATCAGAGCCTTCCAAACGCTGGGCATCCTCCTGGAGCATGTACCCAACACTGTGGTCAAACAGTTCGAGGGACTCCTCAGGACGACATTGTGGGGCTAGGGAAGGAGTCACTGATGACATTAAGCCGAGGGAAGAGGCCCCTTCTTTGCCAGACAAAGTACCCTGAGCATGGGTGAGAGAGGATGAGGAGGATGAGGACAGCTTGGTCATCCACTCAACCAAGTCTTCCGCATGTTGCGGCTCAACACGGCCAGCTGCCTAAAAAAAGGCCAAGCGTGTCCCACGGCCACGTGCTGATGAGGATGCACCGTCTCCATGACCAGCACTAGACACAGAGCCTGCTTGCCCTTTTTTATTGGCATGTGACTGTCTGCCTCTTCTTTTTGGCCTCCCAGACATACTAATGGTCTGTAGCCAGATACTGCTACTAACTGCCTGTAGCCAGATACTGCAGCTAGCAAAATCAACTGCCTGCCTGTAGTATGAGAACACCACCAACCTTCTACAGGTAGCTTTAGCTGAACACTGTGCAGAGCTTGCAAAAAACTAACTTGTAGCTTATTTAGCTGCCTGCGGTAGTGATAGGATCAGGAAAACACCACCAACCTTCTACAGGTAGCTTTAGGTGAACACTGTGCAGAGCTTGCAAAAAAAAACTTGCAGCTTATTTAGCTGCCTGCGGTAGTGATAGGATCAGGAAAACACCACCAACCTTCTACAGGTAGCTTTAGCTGAACACTGTGCAGAGCTCGCAAAAAAATAACTTGTAGGTTTAACTGAACACTGTGAGGAAGACGCACTACACTAACTTGTAGTTTTCGCTGAACACTGTGAGCAGGACGCACTACACTAACTTGTAGCTTTAGCTGAACACTGTGCAGAGGTCTCACTACACTAACTTGTAGTTTTAGCTGAACACTGTGAGCAGGACGCACTACACTAACTTGTAGCTTTAGCTGAACACTGTGCAGAGGTCTCACTACACTAACTTGTAGTTTTAGCTGAACACTGTGAGCAGGACGCACTACACTAACTTGTAGCTTTAGATGAACACTGTGCAGAGGTCTCACTACACTAACTTGTAGCTTTAGCTGAACACTGTGCAGAGGTCTCACTACATTAACTTGTAGTTTTAGCTGAACACTGTGAGCAGCACGCTCTACACTAACTTGTAGCTTTAGCTGAACACTGTGCAGAGGTCTCACTACACTAACTTGTAGTTTTAGATGAACACTGTGAGCAGGACGCACTACACTAATTTGTAGCTTTAGATGAACACTGTGCAGAGGTCTCACTACACTAACTTGTAGTTTTAGATGAACACTGTGAGCAGGACGCACTACACTAACTTGTAGCTTTAGCTGAACACTGTGCAGAGGTCTCACTACACTAACTTGTAGTTTTAGCTGAACACTGTGAGCAGGACGCACTACACTAACTTGTAGCTTTAGATGAACACTGTGCAGAGGTCTCACTACACTAACTTGTAGTTTTAGCTGAACACTCTGAGCAGGATGCACTACACTAACTTGTAGCTTTAGATGAACACTGTGCAGAGGTCTCACTACGCTAACTTGTAGTTTTAGCTGAACACTGTGAGCAGGACGCACTACACTAACTTGTAGCTTTATCTGAACACTGTGCAGAGGTCTCACTACACTAACTTGTAGTTTTAGCTGAATACTGTAAACAGGACGCACTACACTAACTTGTAGCTTTAGCTGAACACTGTGCAGAGGTCTCACTACACTAACTTGTAGTTTTAGCTGAACACTGTGAGCAGGACGCACTACACTAACTTGTAGCTTTAGCTGAACACTGTGCAGAGGTCTCACTACACTAACTTGTAGTTTTAGCTGAACACTGTGAGCAGGACGCACTACACTAACTTGTAGCTTTAGCTGAACACTGTGCAGAGGTCTCACTACACTAACTTGTAGCTTTAGCTGAACACTGTGCAGAGGTCTCACTACACTAACTTGTAGTTTTAGATGAACACTGTGAGCAGGACGCACTACACTAACTTGTAGCTTTAGCTGAACACTGTGCAGAGGTCTCACTACGCTAACTTGTAGTTTTAACTGAACACTGTGAGCAGGACGCACTACACTAACTTGTAGCTTTAGATGAACACTGTGCAGAGGTCTCACTACACTAACCTGTAGTTTTAGCTAAACACTGTGAGCAGGATGCACTACACTAACTTGTAGCTTTAGATGAACACTGTGCAGAGGTCTCACTACGCTAACTTGTAGTTTTAGCTGAACACTGTGAGCAGGACGCACTACACTAACTTGTAGCTTTATCTGAACACTGTGCAGAGGTCTCACTACACTAACTTGTAGTTTTAGCTGAATACTGTGAGCAGGACGCACTACACTAACTTGTAGCTTTAGCTGAACACTGTGCAGAGGTCTCACTACACTAACTTGTAGTTTTAGCTGAACACTGTGAGCAGGATGCACTACACTAACTTGTAGCTTTAGATGAACACTGTGCAGAGGTCTCACTACACTAACTTGTAGTTTTAGATGAACACTGTGAGCAGGACGCACTACACTAACTTGTAGCTTTAGCTGAACACTGTGCAGAGGTCTCACTACGCTAACTTGTAGTTTTAACTGAACACTGTGAGCAGGACGCACTACACTAACTTGTAGCTTTAGATGAACACTGTGCAGAGGTCTCACTACACTAACTTGTAGTTTTAGCTGAACACTGTGAGCAGGATGCACTACACTAACTTGTAGCTTTAGATGAACACTGTGCAGAGGTCTCACTACGCTAACTTGTAGTTTTAGCTGAACACTGTGAGCAGGACGCACTACACTAACTTGTAGCTTTATCTGAAAACTGTGCAGAGGTCTCACTACACTAACTTGTAGTTTTAGCTGAATACTGTGAGCAGGACGCACTACACTAACTTGTAGCTTTAGCTGAACACTGTGCATAGGTCTCACTACACTAACTTGTAGTTTTAGCTGAACACTGTGAGCAGGACGCACTACACTGCCTGTCAGTAGGAAGATAACAGGAACGGATCTAGCTAAACTGAATACAGTGTATATATATATATATATATATATATATATATATATGCAACACCTGGGATGCATATATATACACAATACACTGTCTCTCTCTCTCTAAGCACGCCGGAATACACTACACATATATAGTGTGGGGCGTGTTCTAAACCCCCTGAGCCATAATTGGCCAAAGCCACCCTGGCTTTGGCCAATGACATCTCTCTCTACCGCCGGCGCTGTGATTGGCCAAGCATGTGGGTCATAGTGCATGCTTGGCCAATCATCAGCCAGCAATGCACTGCGATGCCGCAGTGAATTATGGGCCGTGACACGCCACACGAATTTGGTGCGAACGGCCCATAATGTTCGGAATTCGGTGAACGACCGAACAGCCAATATTGGAGTCGAACATGGGTTCGACTCGAACACGAAGCTCATCCCTAATACTGAGTACTGAACTCTCGGTTTCTTTTTTTGCCATATGAACCTTAATATCATTGACTTTAATGTTCTAAAATATGTCTGCAGTAGGGATGAGCTTCGAGTTCGAGTGGAACCCATGTTCGACTCGAACATCACATGTTTGACCGTTCGTGCCAAAATTCGAGTGGCGCGTCATGGCCCATAATTCACTGCGGCATCGGTGCATATTACTGCGGTAAGGTGCATATTACCGCTGACTCATGGTCCAGCAGGCATTCAATAGGGACGTTACCTATCTTTCACCGCGCACTGGGTGACTCTTCTGGCAGCTTGGAAGGATGCAGGACAGGGTGCAGTAGTGTTGGAGGTTGTTCCGCCACCATGCCTCCAAAATTCTACTAGTGGTGATTCTGCCACACTTCTCTTCTCCACCCCCTCCTCTTCTTATTCCTCCATGGCCTCTTCCTGTGCAGAGATTTTGTCAGCTCTGCAGGGGCAGGTTCAGAGGTGGTTGATGCCACGCCAGCTTAAGGCAGGTATGGTGGTTTGTGACAATGGCACCAACCTCCTCTCTGCCCTCCGACAGGGACAACTCACCCATGTGCCCTGTTTGGCTCACGTCCTTAACTTGGTGGTGCAGCTGTTCTTGGGCAGGTACCCGGGCTTACAGGATGTCCTGAGGCAGGCCAGGAAAGTCTGTGCACATTTCTGCAGGTCATATAATGCCAGTGCTCGGCTGGGTGACCTCCAAAAGGAATTTAACCAGCCCAAGAACCGCCTAATCTGTGACATGCCCACCAGGTGTAACTCAACGTTGGCCATGCTGCAGCGGCTGCACATGCAGCAGAGGGCCATCAATGAGTCCCTTTGCGACTATGGCACCAGGACAGGGTCAGGGCAGGGAAGCTTGTTTTTTTTCCCCACGCTAGTGGGCTATGATCAGGGATGCATGCACTGTCCTGTCACCATTTGAGGAAGCCACGAGGATGGTGAGCAGTGACAGTGCATGCATCAATGACACTGTCCCTCTTGTCCACCTTGAGGCAGAACAGAGGCAGGATAAGGACTGTGTTCCTGCGTTCCCGCCGATAACACAGAAAGAGAATGAGGAGGAGGATTGTGTCAGCATGGAGGTGGAGCCTGGCACTCAGCATCAGCAGCAGTCTTCAAGGGATCATTTACAGTCTGAAGAAACCCATTGACTTGCACGTGGCTGGGAAGAGGTGGTTGCGGATCATGGCGTCCTTAGTGACCCAGAGGACTCCGGACCGAATGTCTCAGCAAACCTATGCTGCATGGCCTCCCTGATCCTGCAAAGCCTGCAGAAGGATCCTCGTGTTCGTGGTATCAAGGGGAGGGATGATTACTGGCTGGCAACCCTCCTTGATCCACATTACAAGGGTAAGGTTGCGGACCTTATCTTGCCATTGCAAAGGGAGCAGAGGATGAAACATCTTTGGGAGGCCTTGCAGAAAGGTTTGTGCAATGCGTTTCCAGAGCCTGGGAGGTTACAATTTCCTGGTCCCCCTGGACAACCTGTTGCTGAGGCTTCGGTCAGTCACAGAAGGAGCGGTGGAGAAGGTGGCCATCTGACTGATGCGTTCAGACAATTTTTTAGTCCACAGCCCCAAGGTCTGATTGGTTCCAGCAACCATCGCCAGCGTCTGATTCACATGGTGCAGGATTACCTAGGGGCAAGATCAGACTTGGACACCTTTCCCACCGAAAATCCTCTGGGTTACTGTCTTGAGGATGGATCACTGGCCAGAGCTTGCACAGTATGCAATTGAGCTACTGACCTGTCTTGCATCCAGCGTTCTTTCAGAACGCACATTCAGTGCTGCTGGAGGCTTTGTAACTGATCACAGGGAGCGCCTGTCCACCGAATTTGTCGATCGGCTGACCTTCATAAAAATAAATCACTCTTTGGTCACCAGATACCAAGCACCTGATGCTGATGTAACCGATTCATTTTTTTAAATGTAAGATCTCTTCAAGACTGCCTATGCTGATGCTGAGTGACTATCCTGTTATGCTGAGTCACAATCCTCTTCTTCCTCAATTTTCATGCTGATAGCTTGTAAGAACACTATTTTGGTTATGGGCACCGCCACCAGTGGCCAAGGCAAATTTTTCTGCTCCTGTTTAAGAGGGGCGTGTAATTACAATTGTTGATGCAATACTTTGCAGCAGGGCTCATTCTTGCGCTCCAACTAGAGCATCTGTGAGCGGTTGCAAAGTTGTGGCACCAGCACCAGTGCCCAAGGCCCAATTTTTCAACCCCCATTTAACAGGGGCATGTAATTAAAATTTTTGATGCAATACTTTGCAGCAGGGCTCATTCCTGCACTCCAAATGGAGTATCTGTGAGGGGTTGCAGTGTTGTGGCACCAGCACCAGTGCGCAAGGCCCAAATTTTCAGCCCCTGTTTAACAGGGGCGTATAATTACAATTTTTGATGCAATACTTTGCAGCAGGGCTCATTCCTGCACTCCAACTATAGCATCTGTGAGGGGTTGCAGTGTTGTGGCACCAGTGCCTAAGGCCCAATTTTTCTGCCCCTGTTCAACAGGGACATGTAATTACAATTCTTGATATAATATTTCACAGCAGGGCCCGTTCCAGCGCCCACCAAGAGTAACTGTGAGGACTTAGTGTTGTGGCACCAGCACCACCACCACCAAAGGCCCAATTTTTCTACCACTGTTCAACAATGGCATGTAATTACAATTCTTGATCTAATATTTCACAGCAGAGCCCGTTCCTGCGCCCACCAAGAGTAACTGTGAGGGCTTACAGTGTTGTGGCCACAACACCACCTAAGGCCCAAATTTCTGCTGAGTATATAGGGCAGGCCCCTACTTTCAAACATCCAACTTAAAAATGACTCCTACTTGCAAACGGAAGGAGACAACAGGAAGTGAGATGAAATCTACCCCTAGGAAGGGAAATTCTCCCCTGTAAGAGTTAATATGGGAAAAACGTTTCTCCTTTCCACTGATGCTTTATCCTTGTTTCACTAAAAAACCCAAATTTTCAAAAAAAATTGTCTTTGGGACAGAAAGTGATGTTAAATCTTCTGAAGAGGTGCACAGACAGCAAAACAAATGTTACAGGGGTGATAACCGTTCCCTATGTTTTCAAAAAAGCTTAAAAATAGATTTTTTGGCTTGAGCTACACTTTAAAAATGTACCAGTTCAAAATTACAAACAGATTCTACTTAACAACAAACCTACAGTCCCTGTGTTGTTTGCACCGCCTGTATACTGCTGTTCATAGTATATAGGACCCGGGGGCCCCACGCCTTTCCTTTTTTTAATTTGGGTGTGGGGTTCCCCTTAATATCCATACAAGACCCAAAGGGCCTGGCAATGGACTGGGGGGTGGGGGGTACCCATGCCATTTGTCTCACTGATTTTCATCCATATTGCCAGGACCCAACATTACATTAAAGCCGCAAGCAGTTTTAAATGACTTTTATTCCTTTAAAAATGTCATTGTGGGCAGGGACTTTTCTAAGCACGGGAAACACGTGCCACTTTACAGGCATACTATAGACACCCCCCAGGTATGATATTTAAAGGAATTTTCACTTTAAGCATCATTAAAATCACTGCTCCTGAAAAAAACGTCTGTTTTTAATTTTTTTTTTTTGCATTGATACATGTCCCCTGGGGCAGGACCCGGGTCCCCAAACCCTTTTTAGGACAATAACTTGCATATTAGCCTTTAAAATTAGCACTTTTGGTTTTAAACGTTCGACACCCATAGACTTTAATGGGGTTCTAAAGTTTGTGAACTTTCAGTCTGTTTGCAGGATCTGGTGCAAACTGAACTGGGGGCTGTTCGGCTCATCCCTAGTCTGCAGTAATTCTATTGGCAACATCTGGAATTTATACAGGATTTTAGGTAGTATTACTATCTTTTAAGGTGTTTATTCGTCCAATCCAGGAGAGAGGTCTAACAGCCATTTTCTTCAATTCTATTTTAATCTTGTTTTAATAGTGGAATATAATTTGCTTGGTATAATTCTCCTAAAGATGGAGTTAGCTTTATCCCAAGATATTTTAAACCCATTTTTGACCATATGAAAGGAAATTCCTCTTGTAGGTCTTGCTCTTCCTTTTTACTCAGATTTATATTTAAAAAAAAATCAGATTTTACTGGATTAATTTTTAGGTTGGACAGTTCTCCATATATTTTTAGTTTTTTATTAAGTTTGGTATTGTTATTCTAGGATTAATTAAATAGAACAAGACATCATTGGCGTATGCCGCTACTTAATTCTCTTAATTCCCAATTTTCACCCCTCCTACATCTGCACTTTTTCTTATTGTTGCAAGTAAGGGTTCTAATGACAGTACAAACAGGAGGAGTGAGAGCAGACATCCCTGTCTTGTTCCAATGAACATTTCAAAAGATGGAGACAAGCTCCTATTAACTTTTACTGATGCTGTAGGGTGATTATATATAATGCTTTAATCCATCCTGACATCTTAGAACCTATTCCCAGGTTCACAATTGTGCTCATCATAAAGTCCCAGTCTACCCTGTCAAATGCCTTTTTGGTATCTATTGACAGCGGTAGACCTGGGGAATTTTTACTTTTCATTGTATGCAATAGGAGTAGTGTTCTTATCCCATTGTCTTTCCCTTCCCCCCTGGGATAAATCTGGACTGGTCTGCATGAATTCATTCAGGCCGGGTTCACACCTATGTGAATTAAATGCGGGTTTCCCTGCATTCAATTCGCATAGCAGGAGAATGTGACTGGCTCCCTATGAAGCCGGTTCACATATATCCGGGGCAGCTGCGGAGCGCACTGCACAGAAGCGCAGTGCGTCTTTGGCTCCTTTCAGGGCTGAATTCAGGCATAGAATTGGCCCTGATTCATCCCTGAAACGGGGAACAGGACAAAACAGATTACAGCGCACACATACAAAAATGACATTTATCCTGCAAGGCTAGTTAAAAACACCTGAACATATTCAAAAATACGGGGGGTTTGGTCACACTATATGGTCATATAGTGCTAAGCCCACTTACTGCGACAAAGTACCCCGAATTGTAGCAGTAAGTGGGCTTAGCACTATATGACCATAGAGTGTGACCAAACCCCGTATTTTTGAATATGTTCAGGTGTTTTTAAGCAACAATAATTCTTTCCTCATTCCTTTTTCTTCTCCCAGCCCATTCATATAGGTACATAATTTTGGAATTAATTGCTCTCTAAACTTTTTATAATAGTGAATCGTTAGCCCATCTGGTCCTTTACTCTTCCCTATTGCTGTATTTTTTAATGCTAGGCTGATCTCCTCTAGTGTTATTGGGTCTTCTAAGGCTTGCAATCTTTCCTCTGATAGGTAGATTTGCTTCCATTAGTTATTTTTTTAATCCTTTTATACTTGGCCTCTTATGTACCCTTTTGCCTCACTGTATATAGGGCACTATGACTTTGAAAGGTCTTGGCTATTTCAGTTGTTGAATGTACTAACTTTCCTTTTCCATTTTTATTTTTCCTAATAAATTTGTTGCTTTTTTATTTTTTTTTATTTTCAATATGTTTATTATATTTTTGTTAGAAAAAATAAACAATCAATACATCAGCCTGCACGGCTATTGATCAGAGAATAAAACAATTTACAATTATGGAAAGGTAAGTCAGTTGTCACCATATCGTAAGCTAAAACACAGCATTATGCATTTATACATTTTTGGCTTGGAGTAAAAGGCAATCTCAGTGACTATCAGTGTTGCACTTCACTAATAATCTCGGGTCAAAAAGGTCCCAAACTATTGTAAATATCTGAGTGACCCGATAGGCACAACTCCTAAACCAGAGTAGGTAATAACACACCACCCCGTGGGATGAAGCTGTAGGTGTGCAGTGTCACTCATGGAGCACAAAACTCTAAGCCACTAAGCCCCAGATTTTTCATCAGTGACCCATAATCTCCAGCTCAGAACAGTAGAGCTGCGGACATGTATAGCCTAGAGGAGTCAAGTATAGATTAGTTCAAAACTATGCTTCCTATAAACCTGTAATTAACTAATCAACTTGGTTAGTCTTCTGCCTCTGAGAGGGGGTATAAGTAGCCCCCTCCTAGGCAGACTGTTGAAAAAGAAAAGAGGAAAGGAAGTAGAAGCAGGGAGTTTGAGGTATCCCTGAGAAAAAGAGAGAGAAGGGAAGAGGAAAAAGGGAAGAAGCGGGAGTCCAGGAGTATCTTAACCACTTGCTGACCAGCGGCCGTAGTTGTACTGCGGCAGAATGGCACGGCTAGGCGAAATGACGTTATGTAATGTTGCTTCACCCTGTGGCCACTAAGGGCAGGCGGTTGCAATAACCGTCCGGCTCCCGCAATCGATCGTGGCACACCGAGAACTGTGATCTGTGTGTGTAAACACAGTTTCTGGTTCTCTGAGGAGAGAAGAGACAGATCATCTATTGATACAGAGCATGAACAGCGATCTGTCATCTCCCCTACACAGTCCCATCCCTCCTTCAGTTAGAACACACACTAGGGAACACAATTAACCCCTTGATCGCCCCCTAGTGTTAACCCCTTCCCTGCCAGTGACATTTTTACAGTAATCAATGCATTCTTATAGCATTGATCGCTGTATAAATGCCAATGGTCCCAAAAATGTGTCAAAATTGTCCGATGTATCCGCTATAATGTCGCAGTCCCAATAAAAATCGCAGATCGCCGCCATTACTAGTGAAAAATAAAATAAAACTATCCCCTATTTTGTAGACGCTATAACTTTTGCGCAAACCAATCAATATACGCTTGTTGCATTTTTTCTTTTTTGTTACCAAAAATATGTAGAAGAATACATATCGGCCTTAACTGAGGAAAAAAATTGTTTTTTTTATATAATTTTTGGGGGTATACATTATAACAAAATGTAAAAAAATAATGCATTTTTTACAAAATTGTTGCTTTTTTTGTTTATAGTGCAAAAAAATTAAAAAACGCAGAGGTTATCAACTACCACCAAAAGAAAGCTCTATTTGTGGGGGAAAAAAAGGACATCAATTTTGTTTGGGCACAACAGCGCAATTGTCAGTTAAAGTGACGCAGTGCCAAATCGCAAAAAGTGCTCTGGTCAGGAAGGGGTAAAATGTTCAAGGGCTGAAGTGGTTAAACAGTGTTTGCGATACCTGGGCCGAGGGATAAGTTACTAAAACTTGCCCAGGGCTCCCATATGGCCTCAAATTTCACTAGTTTATCCTGCAGTTTAGTAACTATTTGTTCTTGCGACATGATCCATGATATTTTCCTCTTTGCTGCTAAAAATTATATAGAAGGTTTTTTCCATGCCCCTGCTAGCGTAATCTTGGCTCCTAGGAGAATGAAGAAGACCAGTGCCTGCATATGTTTGGGAATCTTTGTAACTTTGTGATTCAAGAGGGCTATGGTGGGATTAGGGATGAGCCGAACACCCCCCGGTTCGGTTCACACCAGAACCTGCGAACGGACCGAAAATTCACACGAACGTTAGAACCCCATTGACGTTTATGGGACTCGAACGTTCGAAATCAAAAGTGCTAATTTTAAAGGCTAATTTGCATGGTATTGTCCTAAAAAGGGTTTTGGGACCCGGGTTCTGCCCCAGGGGACATGTATCAATGCAAAAATTTTAATTAAAAACGGCTGTTTTTTCGGGAGCAGTGATTTTATTGATGCTTAAAGTAAAAAAAAAAGTGAAATATTCCTTTAAATATGTACCTGGGGGGTGTCTATAGTATGCCTGTAAAGTGGCGCGTGTTGCCCGTGCTTAGAACAGTCCCTGCACAAAATGACATTTTTAACCACTTTAGCCGGACCATTATGCTGCCTAAGGACCAGAGGACTTTTTCCAATTTGGCACTGCGTCGCTTTAAATGCTAATTGTGCGGTCATGCAATGCTGTACCCAAACTAAATTTGCGTCCTTTTCTTCCCACAAATAGAGATTTCTTTTGATGGTATTTGATCACCTCTGCCGTTTTTATTTTTTGCGCTATAAACGGAAAAAGACCGAAAATTTTGAAAAAAAAATGATATTTTCTACTTTTTGTTATAAAATAAATCCAATAAACTAAATTTTAGTCATACATTTAGGCCAAAATGTATTCGGCCACATGTCTTTGGTAAAAAAAAGTCAATAAGCGTATATTTATTGGTTTGCGCAAAAGTTATAGCGTCTACAAACTAGGGTACATTTTCTGGAATTTACACAGCTTTTAGTTTATGACTGCCTATGTCATTTCTTGAGGTGCTAAAATGGCAGGGCAGTACAAACCCCCCCAAATGACCCCATTTTGGAAAGTAGACACCCCAAGGAAATTGCTGAGAGGCATGTTGAACCCATTGAATATTTATTTTTTTTGTCCCAAGTGACTGAATAATGACAAAAAAATATATATATTTACAAAAAGTTATCACTAAATGATATATTGCTCACACAGGCCATGGGCCTATGTGGAATTGCACCCCAAAATACATTCAGCTGCTTCTCCTGAGTACGGGGATACCATATGTGTGGGACTTTTTGGGAGCCTAGCCACGTACGGGGCCCCAAAAACTAATCACCGCCTTCAGGATTTCTAAGGGCTAAAATTTTTGATTTCACTCCTCACTACCTATCACAGTTTTGAAGGCCATAAAATGCCAAGATAGCACAACCCCCCCCCCCCCCAAATGACCCTATTTTGGAAAGTAGACACCCCAAGCTATTTGCTGAGAGGCATGTTGAGTCCATGGAATATTTTATATTTTGACACAAGTTGCGGGAAAGTGACAATTATTATTTTTTTTTTTTGCACAAAGTTGTCACTAAATGATATATTGCTCACACAGGCCATGGGCATATGTGGAATTGCACCCCAAAATACATTTAGCTGCTTCTCCTGAGTATGGGGATACCACATGTGTGGGACTTATTGGGAGCCTAGCCACATACGGGGGCCCAAAAAAACCAATCACCGCCTGCAGGATTTCTAACGGTGTAAATTTTTGATTTCACTCTTCACTGCCTATCACAGTTTCGGAGGCCATGGAATGCCCAGGTGGTACAAAACCCCCCAAATGACCCCATTTTGGAAAGTAGACACCCCAAGCTATTTGCTGAGAGGCATGGTGAGTATTTTGCAGCTCTCATTTGTTTTTGAAAATGAAGAAAGACAAGACAAAACATTTTTTTTTCTTTTTTCAATTTTCAAAACTTTGTGACAAAAAGTGAGGTCTGCAAAATACTCACTAATGATAATCAGAAAAAAAAAATAAAAAAACTCCTTGGTGTCAGTGTGACAGGGGGGGAGGAGGGATTAGGGGGTGATCGGGGGGTAAAGGGGGGGTGTTTTGTGTGCCTGGCATGTTCTACTGTGTGTGTGTTGTGCACTCACATTTCAGTCTTCTCTCCTCGGCGCCGGAACGGAAAATACCGAGCCGAGGAGAGATGACATCATTTCCTTTGCTGCTGTTTAGCATACAGCAGCAAAGGAATGATCTGATTGGCCTGGCGGTGATCGCGAGCGGGGGGCCACGAACGGATGGTCTCCCCCTCATCTCTGATCGCCGCTGGTCAGAAGCGGACCGCCTCGGGCACCGGGGGGGTCCGATCGGTATATGTACGTGATTCTGCCTGCCCATGCCACCTTGCTGGCGTAAATCGGTGTGAGGCGGTCCTTAAGGGGTTAAAGGGAAAAAAGTCATTTAAAACTGCTTGCGGCTTTAATGTAATGTCGGGTCCTGGCAATATGGATGAAAACGGCATGGGTACCCTCCAGCCCATTACCAGGCCCTTTGGGTCCTGTATGGATATTAAGGGGAACCCCGCACCCAAATTAAAAAAAGGAAAGGCGTGGGGCCCCAAGGCCCTATATACTCTGAACAGCAGTATACAGGCGGTGCAAACAAGACAGGGACTGTAGGTTTGTTGTTAAGTAGAATCTGTTTGTAATTTTGAACTGGTACAGTTTTAAAGTGTAGCTACAGCCAAAAAATCTGTTTTTAAGCTTTTTGGAAAACATAGGGAATGGTTATCACCCCTGTGACATTTGATTTGCTGTTTGTGCTCCTCTTCAGAAGATTTCACCTCACTTTTTGTCCCAATGACAAATGTTTTTTGAAAATTTGGGGTTTTTAGTGAAACAAGGATTGGCGATAAAGCATCAGTGGAAAGGAGAAAAGTTTTCCCCATATTAACTCTTACAGGAGAGAACTTCCCTTCCTATGGGGTAGATTTCATCTCACTTCCTGTTGTCTCCTTCCATTTGCAAGTAGGAGTCGTTTGTAAGTTGGATGTTTGAAAGTAGGGGCCTGCCCTATATACTTAGCCGAAATTTGGGCCTTAGGTGTTGTTGTGGCCTCAACACTGTAAGCCCTCACAGGGCCCTACTGTGAAACATTAGATCAAGAATTGTAATTACATGCCCCTGTTGAACAGGGCCAGAAAAATTGGGCCTTTGGTGATGGTAGTGCTGGTGCCACAACACTGTAAGTTCTCACAGTTACTTTTGGTGGGCACTGGAACGGGCCCTGCTGTGAAATATTAGATCAAGAATTGTAATTACATGCCCCTGTTGAACAGGGCCAGAAAAATTGGGCCTTTGGTGGTGGTGGTAGTGCTGGTGGCACAACACAGGGGCTGAAAATTGGGCCTTAGGCACTGGTGCTGGTGCCACAACACTGCAACCCCTCACAGATACTCTAATTGGAACGCAGGAACGAGCCCTGCTGCAAAGTATTGCATCAAAAATTGTAATAACACTTCCCTGTTAAACAGGGGCTGAAAAATTGGGCCTTAGGCACTGGTGGCGGCGCTCAGAACCAAAAATGTTCTTACAAGTTATCAGCATGATCATTGAGGAGGAAGAGGATAATTACTCAGGATGGTCACTCAGTATCAGCATAGGCAGTCTTTGAAGGGATCTGAGATTTTAAAAAAAATTATTCTGTTACATCAGCATCAGGTGCTTGGTAGCTGGTGGTGATCCAAGACTGATTCATTTTTATGAAGGTCAGTCGATCGACCGAGTCGGTGGACAGGCGCACCCTGTGATCGGTTACAAAGCCTCCAGCAGCACTGAATGTGGATGCAGGACAAGCCAATAGCTCAATTGCATACTGTGCAAACTCTGGCCAGTGATCCATCCTCAAGACCCAGTAACCCAGAGGATTTTCGGTGGGAAAGGTGTCCAAGTCAGATCTTGCCCCTAGGTATTCCTGCACCATGTAAAACAGACGCTGCCGATGGTTGCTGGAACCGATCATACCTTGGGGCTGTGGACTAAAAAATTGTCTGAACGCATCGGTCAGACGGCCATTTCTCCACCGCTCCTTCTTTGACTGACCAAAGCCTCAGCAACATGTTGTCCAGAAACAGGAGTTTGTACCCTCCCAGTCTCTGGGAACACGCTGCACAGACCTTTCTGCAAGGCCTTCCGAAGATGTTTCATCCTCTGCTCCCTCTGCGACGGCAAGATAAGGTCTGCAACCTTACCCTTGTAACGTGTATCAAGGAGGGTTGCCAGCCAGTATTGGTCCTTCTCCTTGATTCCACAAATACGACGATTCTTACACAGGCTTTGCAGGATCAGGGAGGCCATGCAGCATAGGTTTGCTGAGGCATTCGGTCCGGAGTCCTCTGGGTCACTAAGGACGACATGGTCTGCAGCCACCTCCTCCCAGCCACGTACAAGTCCATGTGTTTCTTGGGACTGATCCCTTAAAGACTGCTGCTGATGCTGAGTGCCAGGCTCCACCTCCATACTGACACAATCCTCCTCCTCCCCTTTCTGTGTGATCGGCGGGCACGCAGGAACACTGTCTGGATAAAGGGGGCCTTGAGAGCTAAGGAAGTCCTCCTCTTCCTGCCTCTGTTCTGCCTCAAGTGCCCTGTCCATTATTCCACGCAACGTGTGCTTTAACAGGTGGACAAGGGGGACAGTGTCACTGATGCATGCACTGTCACTGCTCACCATCCTCGTGGCCTCCTCAAATGGTGACAGGACAGTGCATGCATCCCTGATCATGGCCCACTGGCGTGGGGAAAAAAAACAACCTCCCCTGACCCTGTCCTGGTGCCATAGTCGCACAGGTACTCATTGATGACCCTCTGCTGCGTGTGCAGCCGCTGCAGCATGGCCAACGTTGAGTTCCACCTGGTGGGCATGTCACAGATTAGGCAGTTCTTGGGCAGGTTAAATTCCTTTTTGGAGGTCTGGCAGCCGAGCACTGGCATTATATGACCGGCGGAAATGCACGCAGACTTTCCTGGCCTGCCTCAGGACATCCTGTAAGCCCGGGTACCTGCCTAAGAACCGCTGCACCACCAAGTTAAGGATGTGAGCCAAACAGGGCACATGGGTCAGTTGTCCCTGTCAGAGGGCGGAGAGGAGGTTAGTGCCATTGTTGCAAACCACCATTCCTGCCTTAAGTTGGCGTGGCGTCGACCACCTCTGAACCTGCCCCTGCAGAGCTGACAGAACCTCTGCCCCAGTGTGGCTCCTATCCCCCAAGCACACCAGCTCAAGCACCGCATGGCATCTTTTGGCCTGAGTACTTGCGTAGCCCCTTGAACGCCTACGGAGCACTGCTGGTTCCGAGAACAAAGCACAGGAAGAGGCCATGGAGGAAGAAGAAGAGGAGGAAGGGGAGAGGTGTGTCACAATCATTAGTAGTGGCATTTTGGAGGCATGGTGGCAAAACAACCTCCAAAAATATTGCACTTTGTCCTGCATCCTTCCCAGCTTCCAGCAGAGTCACCCAATGCACGGTGAAACTTAGGTAACATCCCTGTCCATGCCTGCTGGACCATGAGTCAGCGGTAATATGCACCTTACCGCTGACCGCCCTGTTCAGCGAGGCATGGACATTGCCTTCCACATGCTGGTAGAGAGCCGAAATCGCCTTCAGTGAGAAAAAGTGTCGTTTGGGTACCTGCCACTGAGGAACTGCACATTCCACAAACTCACGGAAGGGGGCAGAGTCTACCAACTGAAAAGGCAGCAGTTGAAGTGCTAGCAATTTTGCCAAGCTAGCATTCAACCGCTGGGCATGTGGATGGCTGGGAGCGAACTTCTTTTGGCGGTGCAGCAGCTGGGGCAGGGAAATTTGCCTGGTACAATCTGACGTCGGTGTACCGAAAGCAGATTGCCCACAAGTACTTGGCTGTGACACACCTAATTCTACACCTTCATTCCTCTCAGTGCAGGTCTCACAGAGGACTGAAGGTATAGTGGGGTTGGAGATCTCAGCTGATGAGGAGCAAGGAGAGGTCCTCTTTGTTCTTTGTTGTGGGTCTTTTAGACACGCTTGCCAACAAACTGCATGGCAGGTTAACATATGTCTGGTTAAGCATGTGGTGCCCAAGCGGGAAATGTTTTGGACACGCGAGATACGCTTGAGACATATGTTGCAAAAAAGCAGCGGTGCGATCTGATGCACTCGTCTCAAAAAAGGCATACACCAAAGAACTTTTGGAATAACGCACAGAGACAGCAGCGCCCTGCAAATGCGGAGCTTTGGGGTGTGATGCAGTCAGTGTGCTGCCCTTAGGCTGGCCCCTGGAGGGCATCCTTCCTCTTTGGTGATGTGCCTCCTCCTCTCTCCTATCAGGCATCCTTGTTGAGTCAGTGACCTCATCATCCCCTCCCTCCTCATCATTGGAGCAAATCTGGAAGTATGCTGCAGCAGGGGGAGCATGACTGCCAGATTGCTGTCCTTCTTGGGCACCCCCTATGTCCGTGCTTACGTTACTGCCTTCATCTAGGTCAGTATCATCATCAGAGCCTTCTAAACGCTGGGCATCCTCCTGGAGCATATACCCAACACTGTGGTCAAACAATTCGAGGGGCTCCTCAGGAGGACATGATGGGGCTAGGGAAGGATGCCATTGAGCTGAGGGAAGAGGCCGCATTGGCAGTTGCTTTGCCAGACAAAGTACCCTGAGCATGGGTGAGAGAGGATGAGGAGGATGAGGACGGCTTGGTCATTCACTCGACCAAGTCTTCCGCATGTTGCGGCTCAACACGGCCAGCTGCCGAAAAAAAGGCCAAGCGTGTCCCACGGCCACGTGCTGATGAGGATGCACCGTCTCCATGACCAGCACTGTTGCCTCTAGACACAGAGCCTGCTTGCCTTCTTTTATTGGCTTGTGACTGTCTGCCTCTCCTTGTTGGCCTTCCAGACATACTAATGGCCTGTAGCTGCACTAAGCTGGGATATAGATATATATATATATATATATATATATATATATATATATGTACTGATACTGCAGCTAGCAAAATCAACTACCTGCCTGTAGTATGAGAACACCACCCACCTTCTACAGGTAGCTTTAGCTGAACACTGTGCAGAGCTCGCAAAAAACTAATTTATAGTTTTAGCTGAACACTGTGAGGAGGACACACTACACTAACTTGTAGCTTATTTAGCTGCCTGCGGTAGTGATAGGATCAGGAAAACACCACCAACCTTCTACAGGTAGCTTTAGGTGAACACTGTGCAGAGCTCACACTACACTAACTTGTAGTTTTAGCTGAACACTGTGGGGAGGATGCACTACACTAACTTGTAGTTTTAGCTGAACACTGTGAGGAGGATGCACTACACTAACTTGTAGCTTTAGCTGAATACTGTGCAGAGATCGCACTACACTAACTTGTAGTTTTAGCTGAACACTGTGAGGAGGACGCACTACACTAACTTGTAGCTTTAGCTGAACACTGTGCAGAGGTCGCACTACACTAACTTGTAGTTTTAGCTGAACACTGTGAGGAGGACGCACTACACTAACTTGTAGTTTTAGCTGAACACTGTGAGGAGGACGCACTACACTAACTTGTAGCTTTAGCTGAACACTGTGCAGAGGTCGCACTACACTAACTTGTAGTTTTAGCTGAACACTGTGAGGAGGACGCACTACACTAACTTGTAGCTTTAGCTGAACACTGTGAGGAGGACGCACTACACTAACTTGTAGTTTTAGCTGAACACTGTGCAGAGGTCACACTAAACTAACTTGTAGCTTTAACTGAACACTGTGAGGAGGAGGCACTACACTAAGGGCCCTTTCACACTGAGGCGGGGGCGGCATTGGCGGTAAAAAGCGGTGCTTTACCATCGGTATTCAGCCACTGGCGGGGCGGTTTTACCCCCCGCTAGCGGCTGAGAAAGGGTTAAAAACCACCGCAAAGCGCCTCTGCAGAGGCGCTTTGCCGGTGGTATAGCCGCACCATCCCATTGAATTCAATGGGCAGGAGCAGTGAAGGAGCGGTATACACTCCGCTCCTTCACCGCTCTGAAGACGCTGCTAGCAGGACTTTTTTTCCCGTCCTGCTAGCGCACCGCTCCAGTGTGAAAGCCCTCGGAGCTTTCACACTGGAGACACAGCAGCGGCTGTTTCGGGTCAGTTTGCAGGCGCTATTATTAGCGCAATTGCGCCTGCAAACCGCCCCAGTGTGAAAGGGCCCTAACTGTAAATAGTCTGGCTGCCTGACTGTGGTACTAATAGGATCAAAACAACACCAGCAATTTTCTTCAGGTAGCTGTAAATACTGTAACAAGACAAGCCTGCCTGTCAGTAGCAAGATAACAGGAACAGATCTAGCTAAACTGAATACAGTGTATATATAACACCTGGGATGCATATATATACACAATACACTGTAAGTGCAGCTAACTCACTGACTGTCCTGCCTAATCTATCTAACTTAAATCGAATGACACTGTCTCTCTGTCTATCTATCTATCTCAACGCCGGAACACACACAACACAGGGCCGCCGTGAAGGCGGCCTTATATAGTGTGGGGCGTGTACTAAATCCCCTGAGCCATAATTGGCCAAAGCCTCCTTGGCTTTGGCCAATTACGGCTCTCTGTTCAGACGGCGCTGTGATTGGTCAAGCATGCGGGTCATAGTGCATGCTTGGCCAATCATTCGCCAGCAATGCACTGCGATTCTGCAGTGGATTTGGCGCGAACGGCCCATATCGTTTGCAATTCGGTGAACGGGCGAACAGACGATGGTGGGATCTTGCGAGATTGCGGTCCCCCGTTATTTTCCTCAACATGCAGAAGACCTTATTCCAGTATGACCTGATTCGAGGACATGACCACCAGAAATGGAAGATTGAGCACACCATATGACATCCTCCAATCGAGAGGGAACATAGCACCATCTAATCAACAGTTTAACATTAGCTTCAATGAAAGATACAGTCAGAATACCTTTATAAGAACGCTGGAAAGCCTGAAAGTATTCATTTTGCTTCCATGTATGTCCCATGTCTAGCTCCCAAGCCCGGGCATAGGCAGGTAAATCATCTCTACACACCAGGGAGTAATAGATCATTGAGATACCTCCCCTCTGATTCATGATATTGGAGAACCATTGTTCATAAGGTGTGGCCTTAGGGGGTTCAGTCTTATCTATCCAGATAGAATTGAGGAAATGTCTAATTTCGGAGAATCTGAATTTCTCCGAAATGGGCATTTCCAGTTTACTTAAACAATATCCCAGTTGAATCGGTCCCATTGAATTAAAGAAATGTCCTATGCGTAAAAGACCTTTTGGCTTTTTTATTTTTTTATATTCTTGCTAGGTATTTTCCTAGTTTATCTCTGCATTTATATCTATCCTTGGCCACTCTATTTAAGACTTATCTTGTTTCTTGTTCCATTAAATCTTTTAGCCTCTCTCTCTTTAACACTAGAGCATACTGTACATGTAAATCTGCTTTCTTTTTTTTCCTAGCCCCTATAGAAATCAGTATACCCCTAATTTATGCTTTGTGTGCTTCCCATATCGTGGCCACTGCTATTCCTGGGGTTTCATTTGAGTGAAAATATTGTTCTATTTCTTTTTTTATTTTATCTCCCACTTCTTTCTCTTCTATCAGGTCTTCATTCAATCCCAAGTACTCCTATTATCTTGGTCTCCTGTTAATTTAAACTTCATTGTTACTGGGGCATGGTCTGATAATGACATTAATTATATTGATGTTTTTCCTACTAATTCTAGCAGTCTGTGCTCCACCATTATATAGTTCAGCCTAGAGTACATCCCATGCACTGGGGAGTAGAAAGTATTATTTTTTATCTCAGGGTGTTGGGCTCTCCATATATCTACCATTTGACATTGATATACAGGCAGTCCCCGAGCTAAGAACAGGTTAGGGACTGCCGGTTTGTTCTTAAGTCAGAAATGTTCGTAAGTCGGAAGCGCATGCGCAGAACGGCAAAGACGTAATTTTCCGATGTTCTGTCAAGTAGCTGTGCATGCGCAGACATCGTTTTTCAATGTTTTCCGATGTTTATCTAGGTGCCCGCCGCCAAAAAGTTACAACGCATGCGCAGAACGTCACGCCACCTCCCATAAATAGGAATCGTTCGGAGGTTCATAACTCGGGGACTGCCTGTAACTTATTTTTTATCAACATGAGTTGATAGTCTATAGCCCCCAGTGCATGTGACAAACTATCGACCCTGGGGTCCATACAGAAGTTCAGATCTCCTGCCATGATCAATAAACCCCTTTTATAATCAATCAGATTTCCTAGCACTTATTTCAAGTAGACTATCGGATTCTTATTAGGGCAATATATATTTACTAGTGTACATTCCATATCCTGTAATTTCCCCCTCAGGAATATAAACTGTCCATCTAGGTCTACCTTTCTATCTTCTAAAGAGAACTTCACTTCTCTCGCCATTCCTATTGCCACTCTTTTTGCTGTTTTAGTTGGGGAGTCTCCATAATACCATATGGGATGATGTTTAGAATACAATTTAATATTTGTCTCTTGTGCTATGTGTGTCTCTTGTAGGAAGACTATAATTGCGGCATAGTCATTAATTTCTTTCAAGATCTTATGACTTTTTACTGGATTATTTAATACTCTTACATTATGTGATATTTTTTTTTAACAGAAGGAATGTTTATTGGAGTAGTAAAACATTATACACGAGAACAATATTTTAACATCACAAAAGTTATCCTCTCAGGAGAGATAATACTGACATTTATTTTCCACTAAAACCGTACAGGTTAATTATTAATTCACCTCTTGCTGCATATTATCCACAAATACCAGCATCTCAGCCTCCTATCACAGTCCTCAGTGGGAATCGCTTAGCAATTAAGGATAGAACGGTACCTATAAAAGCTATACACCCACTGACATGTTCATGTGCATAGAAAAAGAGAAGGAGGAGGAGAGAAGGGGGGAAGGAAGTCAGGAGGATGAAGGATAGGAGGAGAAAAGAAGGAGAGAGGGAAGATGGAAGGAAAGAGTAAAGAGGGGGAGGGGAGAGAGAAAAGAGGTAGAGTCCTAAATGGGGATTTCCCCATCTCGCATCCAGCAGAGCCAAAGTGTTCCTTATTCAGGTGTTATTCATGGCAATCTATTCTAGCTGTCACCCACACTTCGACACTACTCATCTTGACCAGATCTATTTAGAACGTAATATGCTTGGCCTGCACCCAGGGTGCCCAGGTTTTTTCAAATTTTGGGGTGCAATTAGGTCCCATATACGTAGGTTTATATAAGGGCAGCACCGAGTTAATAAGTGCCTTCCATGCCGGAAGTTGAGGGGGCTCTGGAAGCTTCTATTTGGACAGTATAGTTTTCCTAGCATATCAGGCTGCATAAAAAAGAAATAGTCCAGTGTGCTCGGTAGTATTCAAATTGTCAGTAATGCCCAGTAGAAATATCAAAGGATCACTGTCTAGAGACAGACCTGCAACCCTATTCACATCAGCCGTCACTGCCCGCTAGAACGTTTGTATGAGAGGACATTCCCACACCATGTGAATAAAGGTACCCACGACTGCCTGCATTTGGGGCAAGTATCCACCACCCCTGGGTAAATTCTGGATAGTTTGGAGGGAGTGTAGTAGTGTAGAAATTTGAGCTGGACAAAGCAGTCCCTGGCCGATATCATAAGTGGAATGCATTGCTGTAAGCCCTCGGTCTAGTCCTCCTCCTCTGTTAGAGCGGGAATATCTTTTTGCCATACCCCACACAGCTTAGCTGTACTCGAGACGGCTCTGCAGGTGAGTCTCAAGTATATGGAGGATAATGTGCGGTCAATCTCAGCTGCTCGACCGAGTGCACAGCAAGAGCAACCCCATCAGAAAATTGCACCCTTATAGCATGCCTAAGTTGTATGTACCTGAAGTACATCCCTGGAGGCAGATGGAATTGCCGCTTGAGCTCCGCCAGGGAGAAAATTCATCCTCCGCTTACAATGTGGTTTAGTTTGGTAATCTGGAATCTAGCCCAGACCTGGGGGTCTGGCATAGATTTAAGATGCGGCAAAGAGGCATTTCCCCAGAGCGGAGTGTGAGCAGAGATGGTACCCGCCTCACCAAGCCATTTAGTAACCTGCTTCCAGGCCAGCAGTTTTGTCTTCATGGGAGCAGTCACCTGGGGGCTATACCTAGGTCCTCGGTAGACTAGGTTGCTGAGCTCAGGGTAGGATTCCAAGATGGCTCCAAATTTACTGCCATGTTTGAACTATCTTGGGTTAACCACCATCTTACTGTGACCAGTTGCGCAGCCCAGTAATATTTTTTGAAATTTGGGAGGGACAACCCGCCCTCGGTTAGGGACATTTGCAGCTTTACTTTAGCCACCCTGGGGACTGAACCCGCCCAGATAAATGAGGAGATTATTTGATCAAGTTTAGCAAAGGCCGCAGGTACAGGGACTGGAGAGTGTCGGAACACATAGAGAAATTTGGGGAGAAAGGACATTTTAATAAGATTAACTCTTCCCACTGGAGTGAGAGGAAGGTTCTTCCACACCCTGCATTTAAGAGCAAGTTGCTGGAGGACAGGATATAGATTGTCGTCCAGGTTCCGTGTTTCCCCGAAAATAAGCCCGGGTCTTATATTAATTTCGGCAACAAAACACACAGTAGGGATTGTTTTTGGGGTAGGTCTTACCATGTAATGTGCTATCTTCTCCCCCCCTCTCTCTCCTTGTCTAAAAGGAATCCCCAGTGTGAACCGATTTAAAATGCTTGTAAAATCCTATAATCCACTCTATTACAGTAGTATATAATGTACAATATGTGTGTTCCTGTAATATAATTGTGCCAAATACCTTCATTATAGCACCGCTCTGCGCTTCTGTGACCCACCGGAGCTCTCTTCCCCGCAATTATATTACAGAAACACACACATTGTACATTATATACTACTGTAATAGATTGGATTATAGGATTTTATAGGCTTTTTAAACTAGGGTTTATTTTGGGGTAGGGCTTATATTGCAGCCTTCCTGGAAAATAACACTAGGTCTTATTATCGGGGTAGGTCTTATTTTCGGGGAAACACAATACTTCTTTGGGTCCCTCTGAATATAAATTCCCAGATACTTGTGTAGCGGCCATGATATATGTATAACTTAATGTTTTGTATATATTATCATTTGGCGTCATCTAGCAGCCAAAGTATAAACGGACTGCATCTTCCTTTTCTATTACTGTTCAGAAGTTGACATGGAAGTACTTTGTTTGTTTACCTCTGAACATTAACTTGACCTACCCAGAATGCTGATTAACTCCCATGAATCTTAGGGAACAGACTGCATTGTGGGAAGATTATAAAAGGGCTGGGAGCAGCCATCTTAGGGCTCTTGGACATGCATGGCCATCCTGGGAGGATCTGTATGAGGTCTCCAGCACAGCGTGGCCTACCTCCATGGAACAGCGATCCGAGCAGCGGCACTGTGATACATCAGAGAGCTGGACTGATGGCGGGGCAAGACTGGGAAGGAGTCTGAGGAGCCTGTCGGAGTTATCTGGGAGTTCCGGAGCGTCTTATAGTGTGGAGCGGAGCAGCATAGCAGTGCCGGCCAGCCGGAGATAGAGCCCCGAACATCAGAACAGAGTCTGTTGACAACACTGTCCTGGTTGGGTGAGAGGGCTGTTGCCCACAAGTTCCTTGATGCACTTTTATACACACGTCTACATAAGACAGAGTTGCTGGGACCCATAGTCCCACAAGCAGATTCAAGAGGAATTAGTACTGAGTCCCTGGTATCAAAGTTAGTTAAAGTGCCACGGCACCAGAGCCTGGTTTTCATCTTTTCAGTATACTCTGATAAGGAGTCATTAACCCTTGGATTACAAAATTATCTTGTTTGCTAGCAGAAGAAAAGAAGATAAAGAAGGACTGTTCAGTAACTTACAAGGCCTTAGGTTATTTTAATATATTGGGGAGTGTGATATTAAAGGAGGGAGCTCCCTAGTGTTGTATTATACTTAATCAAGCCAACATTTGATTTAGTAAAGCCCTAAAGCGCGCAGGAAATAGGACAGCGCTCACAGTGAGATCCATTCACTCTGATGGTTATCCTATTTACTTTGTTATACCTCTCATATATTACTTCAGACATTGTATACCTGTACTATATATTTTTGTATTCTAAAGTTTAGTTGACTGTCAGACTATGTTGGTTTGACAGTACAACCTTTGTAGTAACCCCACTTTAAAAAACAAAGGTAATTACAGTAAACAAAGATTTACTTAAGTATAACTGTGTTAGTGTTATTTCTTTTGTATCACCAACCAACTGGAGATCAAGGCCAAGACAAACAGGTATACTATATTGTGCACTGTGAAATTGCTTTATAGTTTTGTTGTGACCACATACTATCAATCATTATGGAACCCGAAGTGTCAGAGGTGAGGGTAACTCAGGGGGTCTGGGATGGCCAGTGGGAAAACAAACAAATTAGCAGCTCCTACGGGGGTAGTGCGCTTCACTTGAACTGGGATACCTGTTGCAAGGGAGTCTGTGGGCTTACTAATTGATTAGAGATAGCTGGAACAGGAGCGATTTGTCCCAGTTCACTTTTACTCCAGAGAAATATCCAAATCTGTCAATGATAGCTAAAGCCGCTTGGAGAGAGCAGCGGGTATCCTGTAGATATAGCAGCATGTCGTCTGCGTATAGTGACACTTTCTCAACCAGAGGGGGAAAGGAAATACCCCGGACCTTTCCAGAGGTGCTCAGATGCTCTGCCAGCGGCTCAATTGCCAATGCAAAAAGAGTCGGGGAGAGAGGACAGCCCTGCCTGGTGCCTCGGTGGAGTGGGAAGGAGGGTTAAAGTACACCATTTGCCCAAACTCTGGCCGAGGGGGCTAAATAGAGCATCCTCAGCCAGGAAATATATTGGGGCGCAAACCCAAACTTTTGGAGGACAAGCCCCAAGTATTCCCACTCCACTGAGTCAAAGGCCTTCTCTGCGTCTAGTGAGGCAACCGCTCCTGTATCTCCCCCAGCCGGGATCCCCGCCATCACAGTATAGAGTCTCCACAGGTTGATATCAGTACCCTTTCCCGGCATAAACCCAGTCTGATCCCTGTGGACCAAAGATAAAATAACCTTGCCGAGGCGATTAGTACCTTCGCAAGAATCTTTGCATCCACATTGAGCAGTGAAATGGGAGGAGCATAGCTCGGGGTCTTTACAGGTTTGTGTATTACCACTATAACAGCCACTGACATCGAGGGGGGGAGAGAAGCTGTCTCAAATGAGGCCGACAACACCTCCAATAACCTACAAGCCAGTGTTTCCACATGATCCTTATAGAACTCCGCCGGAAGATCATGGTCTCCTGGTGATTTTCCTGCCCGCATGGAGTCAATAGCCTGCTGTAGCTCCTTGAGGGTGAGCGGGGCGTCCAGTCTCCGGCAGGTCACCTCTGTCAGGGCCGGAAGCTGAACACCCTCCAGAAAAGCCTGAAGTTCAGCCATGGAGTATCTAGCCCTGGAGGAATATAAGTCTCTGTAGAAAGAGGCAAAGCAAGCATTTATGCCCCCAGGGTCAGACACCATCCATCAGAATTCTTAATGTTGGCAATTCCCGGCGTGGCCGATTGTTCCCTGAACAGCCACTCCAGGAGACGGCCAGTCCTCTCACCCTGTTCGAAGACCCTTTGTGACTGGTAATGTAGGAGTTTTTTTAGCTGACGTAGTCCTCAGTAGCATTACTTCGCGCAGAGCACACTGCAGGTCTCCATGCGTCACTTCATCTCTGGTGTTCACATAGTTTTGTTCAAGTGTGGTAGCCCTCTGTTCTGCCATAACCAAGTCTCGCCCTGACTGCCGTCCAACCTGTCCTATCTTCTTCTGGTAGTAACCTCTTACATGGGCTTTGAATGCATCCCAGTCAGAAGTCAGAAGGTGGGTCGGTTGCAGGGGGATTTAAATTCCAGTATCTAGTGATATCTGCCTCGGGAGCAGGGGCAACCCTTTCATCCGAGATCTAGAAGCAGGATAAATGCCACATGCAGTCGTGGGGGCCTGGCAAACATTTAGATGCAGCAGAACAGGTGTGTGATCAGATATCCCCCTTGATAAAATAGATATTTCCTGAACTTTTGCTAAGATTGGTCCGCTGGCATAAACAAGATCTATTCTGGACATGGCCACATAGGTAGCAGACTGACATGTATACCTTCTCTGGAGGGGATTCTTCCAGCGCCAGACATCAGTGAGGCCAAAGGTGGACGCCCATCGAGACAGCGGGGAGCCCTCGGCCCCCCCGGTGTCAGCCTGTCCAATGCAGTGAAGGGAGGCATGTAAAAATCTCCCGCCAGCACCACATTGTCCACCGACATATTAGCAAGATACTGGGTAATCTTATTTAAACGGGTCAAAGATGCCGGCCACCACCGCCATAGGTACATTCACAATTACAGCATGTAATATAACAAACCTCCCCCTGGGTCCAGATGCAAATCTACTAAAGTGAAAGACAGGGACTTGTGGATAAGCACGCTCACCCCTTTGGCATATGAGGAGTAAGTAGCATGATAATAATGTCCCACCCAGGGTTTTTTTAAGCCCAAGTACTCTGCTACCCATCAAGTGGGTTTCCTGAAAGATGCATATGTGAGGGCGATGGAATTTTAGAAAGTTAAATACTAGGGAACGTTTGATGCAGGAGTTAAGGCCCCGGATGTTCCACAATATAATTATAATTATTAAGGGAGCCATAGATGAGGATGGAAGTTAATAAGGCACTGTAGAGACAGCTGGGACAGGAAAGCATCTGGACCCCGGGAAGCAGGCAACACCGCCCCTCCCCACCCTCCCTCCTTATAGCACTCAGAGAGAACACAAGCATTTTTTGCAGCAACACAAATACCCTTGAAGCACTGACCCCCGAAGGAGCTGCTGATATTTTTAAATTGGGCCTGTACTCTGCCTTACCACCCCCAATGACTTGACTCAGCCCCTTGACACAACTGTGGCGCAGTGTTAGTGTGGAGCTAATGATGGGGATACCCTCACAATGTACAGTATAATAACAGTATACCTTTGTTATTACCTGGGTATCCGATATTTCACCTGTTGGGTAAGGAACAACACACCACACAAGTTGTACTTAACCACTTGAGCCCCGGACCATTATGCTGCCTAAGGACCAGAGGTCTTTTTCCAATTTGGCACTGCGTCGCTTTAACTGCTAATTGCGCGGTCATGCAATGCTGTACCCAAACGAAATTTGCGTCATTTTCTTCCCACAAATAGAGCTTTCTTTTGATGGTATTTGATCACCTCTGCGGTTTTTATTTTTTGCGCTATAAACGGAAAAAGACCGAAAATTTTGAAAAAAAATTATATTTTCTACTTTTTGTTATAAAAAAAATCCAATAAACTAAATTTTAGTCATACATTTAGGCCAAAATGTATTCGGCCACATGTCTTTGGTAAAAAAAATGTCAATAAGCGTATATTTATTGGTTTGCGCAAAAGTTATAGCGTCTACAAACTAGGGTACATTTTCTGTAATTTACACAGCTTTTAGTTTATGACTGCCTATGTCATTTCTTGAGGTGCTAAAATGGCAGGGCAGTACAAAACCCCCCCAAATGACCCCATTTTGGAAAGTAGACACCCCAAGGAAATTGCTGAGAGGCATGTTGAACACATTGAATATTTATTTTTTTTGTCCCAAGTGATTGAATAATGACAAAAAAAAAATATTTACAAAAAGTTGTCACTAAATGATATATTGCTCACACAGGCCATGGGCCTATGTGGAATTGCACCCCAAAATACATTCAGCTGCTTCTCCTGAGTATGGGGATACCACATGTGTGGGACTTTTTGGGAGCCTAGCCGCGTACGGGGCCCCGAAAACCAATCACCGCCTTCAGGATTTCTAAGGGTGTAAATTTTTGATTTCACTCTTCACTGCCTATCACAGTTTCGGAGGCCATGGAATGCCCAGGTGGCACAAAACCCCCCCAAATGACCCCATTTTGGAAAGTAGACACCCCAAGCTATTTGCTGAGAGGCATGGTGAGTATTTTGCAGCTCTCATTTGTTTTTGAAAATGAAGAAAGACAAGAAAAAACTTTTTTTTTTTCTTTTTTCAATTTTCAAAACTTTGTGGCAAAAAGTGAGGTCTGCAAAATACTCACTATACCTCTCAACAAATAGCTTTGGGTGTCTACTTTCCAAAATGGGGTCATTTGGGGGGGGGGGGTTGTGCCAGCTGGGCATTCCATGGCCTCCGAAACTGTGATAGGCAGTGAAGAGTGAAATCAAAAATTCACGCCCTTAGAAAGCCTGAAGGCGGTGCTTGGTTTTCGGGGTCCCGTACGCGGCTAGGCTCCCAAAAAGTCTCACACATGTGGTATCCCCGTACTCAGGAGAAGCAGCAGAATTTATTTTGGGGTGTAATTTCACATATTTCCATGGCATGTTTGAGCAATATATCATTTAGTGACAACTTTGTGCAAAAAAAAAAAAAATTGTCTCTTTCCCGCAACTTGTGTCGCAATATAAAATATTCCATGGACTCGACATGGCTCTTAGCAAATAGCTTGGGGTGTCTACTTTCCAAAATGGGGTCATTTGGGGGGGTTTTGAACTGTCCTGGCATTTTATGCACAACATTTAGAAGCTTATGTCACACATCACCCACTCTTCTAACCACTTGAAGACAAAGCCCTTTCTGACACTTATTGTTTACATGAAAAAGTTATTTTTTTTTGCAAAAAAATTACTTTGAACCCCCAAACATTATATATTTTTTTAAAGCAAATGCCCTACAGATTAAAATGGTGGGTGTTTCATTTTTTTTTTTCCACACAGTATTTGCGCAGCGATTTTTCAAACGCATTTTTTGGGGAAAAAACACACTTTTTTAAATTTTAATGCACTAAAACACACTATATTGCCCAAATGTTTGATGAAATAAAAAAGATGATCTTAGGCCGAGTACATTGATACCAAACATGACATGCTTTAAAATTGCACAAACGTGCAGTGGCAACAAAATAAATACATTTTTAAAAGCCTTTAAAAGCCTTTACAGGTTACCACTTTAGATTTACAGAGGAGGTCTACTGCAAAAATTACTGCCCTCGATCTGACCTTCGCGGTGATACCTCACATGCATGGTGCAATTGCTGTTTACGTTTGACGACAGACCGCCTCTTGTGTTCGCCTTAGCGCGAGAGCAGGGGGCGACAGGGGTGATTTTTTTTTTTTTTTTCTTTATTATTTTTTGGCTTTTTTTATCTTATTTTTAAACTGTTCCTTTCATTTTTTTTTTTTTTTTAATCATTTTATTGTTATCTTGGGGAATGTAAATATTCCCTATGATAGCAATAGGTAGTGACAGGTACTCTTTTTTGAAAAAATTGGGGTCTATTAGACCCTAGATCTCTCCTCTGCCCTCAAAGCATCTGACCACACCAAGATCGGTGTGATAAAATGCTTCCCCAATTTCCCAATGGCGCTATTTACATCCGGCGAAATCTAAGTCATAAAATGCTCGTAGCTTCCGGTTTCTTAGGCCATAGAGATGTTTGGAGCCACTCTGGTCTCTGATCAGCTCTATGGTCAGCTGGCTGAATCACCGGCTGCATTCTCAGGTTCCCTGTTGAGACAGGAGAGCCAGAGAAAAACACGGAAGACGGTGGTGGGGGGGGCATTCCCTCCCACGGCTTGTAAAAGCAGTTTAGAGGTTAATTAGCCACTAGGATTGCTTTTACATTAAAGCCGACCGCTGGCTGAAAAGAATGATACCAAGATGATACCTAAACCTGCAGGCATCATTCTGGTATAACCACTCAAAGTCGTGAATGGCGTACCTGAAGACAAAAAAATGATTAACAATAAAGCACAGTAAACATTAAAGTATAAAAAATTGCATACCTGAAAAGCAAACATGATAAAACATAACAACAATAAAACATTGCAGAATAGAATACAGTAAAAAAGAGCAGAACAATAGAGAGAGAATAGAGAGAGAGAGAACAATAAAACGACAACTATTTTTTTTTATTTTATATATTTTTTTTTTTTTTTACACTTTTTTTGTAACTAACTTTTATAACTGTAACCGGTTCCAGGTTCGGGTCTCTCAAAATGCGATGGCATCTTGGGAGACCCTGTGAAAGTGTGTCCTAGTCTGTGGAATGCTGTACCCTATGCTAATACTCAACTAGTGAATGGTAGCGTTCAAAACATTCACCAATGCAAAGACCAGGATTGTCAGGACAGGAGGGACAATAATAGCGGGTGTCACGCCTATATACGCGATTGCTGCAGACACATCTTTTTTGGGGGGGTTCGTTGGGTAGGGGTACTCGGGAGGACATAAAAATGCCTCTCATGCAGCCGACTGCATTTGGTTGGGGATGTGAATGGGGGAAGTACGGGCGCTGCAGAAGCGGTGGGTTCCCAATTAGGATTGGCGAATGCAGCAGGAAGGGCATTATGGGCACGACGGGCCTGTGTTTGTCTTTTTGGTGGCAGCGGGACACTACTTGTGCTTGCCACCTCATCAGCTTGAACTGCACTTATGGGACTCGCCACGTCACCAAGTGTTACTGCAGTGCTGGTTTGACTACGACCGGGGTGTACTACGCCGCTGGTGCTTGCCAGTAGGGATGAGCCGAACACCCCCCTGTTCGGTTCGCACCAGAACATGCGAACAGGAAAAAAGTTCGTTCGAACATGCGAACACCGTTAAAGTCTATGGGACACGAACATGAATAATCAAAAGTGCTAATTTTCAAGGCTTATATGCAAGTTATTGTCATAAAAAGTGTTTGGGGACCTGGGTCCTGCCCCAGGGGACATGGATCAATGCAAAAAAAAGTTTTAAAAACGGCCGTTTTTTCAGGAGCAGTGATTTTAATAATGCTTAAAGTCAAACAATAAAAGTGTAATATCCCTTTAAATTTCGTACCTGGGGGGTGTCTATAGTGTGCCTGTAAAGGGGCGCATGTTTCCTGTGTTTAGAACAGTCTGACAGCAAAATGACATTTTGAAGGAAAAAACTCATTTAAAACTACCCGCGGCTATTGCATTGCCGACAATACACATAGAAGTTCATTGATAAAAACGGCATGGGAATTCCCCAAAGGGGAACCCCGAACCAAAATTAAAAAAAAAAAATGACGTGGGGGTCCCCCTAAATTCCATACCAGGCCCTTCAGGTTTGGTATGGATATTAAGGGGAACCCCGGCCAAAATTTTAAAAAAAAAATGACGTGGGGTTCCCCCTAAATTCCATACCAGACCCTTCAGGTCTGGTATGGATTTTAAGGGGAACCCCGCGCCAAAAAAAAAAAAAAAAAACGGCGTGGGGTCCCCCCAAAAATCCATACCAGACCCTTATCCGAGCACGCAACCTGGCAGGCCGCAGGAAAAGAGGGGGGGACGAGAGTGCGGCCCCCCCTCCCTCCTGAACTGTACCAGGCCACATGCCCTCAACATTGGGAGGGTGCTTTGGGGTAGCCCCCCAAAACACCTTGTCCCCATGTTGATGAGGACAAGGGCCTCATCCCCACAACCCTGGCCGGTGGTTGTGGGGGTCTGCGGGCGGGGGGCTTATCGGAATCTGGAAGCCCCCTTTAACAAGGTGACTCCCAGATCCCGGCCCCCCCCCTGTGTGAAATGGTAAGGGGGTACATAAGTACCCCTACCATTTCACGAAAAAAGTGTCAAAAATGTTAAAAATGACAAGAGACAGTTTTTGACAATTCCTTTATTTAAATGCTTCTTCTTTCTTCTATCTTCCTTCATCTTCTGGTTCTTCTGGCTCTTCTGGTTCTTCTGGTTCTTCCTCCGGCGTTCTCGTCCAGCATCTCCTCCGCGGCGTCTTCTGTCTTCTTCTCCTCGGGCCGCTCCGCACCCATGGCATGGGGGGGAGGCTCCCGCTCTTCTCTTCTTCTCTTCTTCTTTTCTTCTTTTCTTCTTTTCTTCTCTTCTTCTCTTCTTCTTCATTTTCTTCTCCGGGCCGCTCCGCAATCCATGCTGGCATGGAGGGAGGCTCCCGCTGTGTGACGGCGCTCCTCGTCTGACAGTTCTTAAATAACGGGGGGGGGGGGCCACCCGGTGACCCCGCCCCCCTCTGACGCACGGTGACTTGACGGGACTTCCCTGTGACGTCACGGGGAATGCCACAGGGAAGTCCCGTCAAGTCACCGTGCGTCAGAGGGGGGCGGGGTCACCGGGTGGCCCCACCCCCCGTTATTTAAGAACTGTCAGACGAGGAGCGCCGTCACACAGCGGGAGCCTCCCTCCATGCCAGCATGGATTGCGGAGCGGCCCGGAGAAGAAAATGGAGAAGAAGAGAAGAAGAGAAGAAAAGAAGAAAAGAAGAAAAGAAGAAGAGAAGAAGAGAAGAGCGGGAGCCTCCCCCCCATGCCATGGGTGCGGAGCGGCCCGAGGAGAAGAAGACAGAAGACGCCGCGGAGGAGATGCTGGACGAGAACGCCGGAGGAAGAACCAGAAGAACCAGAAGAGCCAGAAGAACCAGAAGATGAAGGAAGATAGAAGAAAGAAGAAGCATTTAAATAAAGGAATTGTCAAAAACTGTCTCTTGTCATTTTTAACATTTTTGACACTTTTTTCGTGAAATGGTAGGGGTACTTATGTACCCCCTTACCATTTCACACAGGGAGGGGGCCAGGATCTGGGGGTCACCTTGTTAAAGGGGGCTTCCAGATTCCGATAAGCCCCCCGCCCGCAGACCCCCACAACCACCGGCCAGGGTTGTGGGGATGAGGCCCTTGTCCTCATCAACATGGGGACAAGGTGTTTTGGGGGGCTACCCCAAAGCACCCTCCCAATGTTGAGGGCATGTGGCCTGGTACGGTTCAGGAGGGAGGGGGGCCGCACTCTTGTCCCCCCCTCTTTTCCTGCGGCCTGCCAGGTTGCGTGCTCGGATAAGGGTCTGGTATGGATTTTTGGGGGGACCCCACGCCGTTTTTTTTTTTTTTTTTGGCGCGGGGTTCCCCTTAAAATCCATACCAGACCTGAAGGGTCTGGTATGGAATTTAGGGGGAACCCCACGTCATTTTTTTTTTTAAATTTTGGCCGGGGTTCCCCTTAATATCCATACCAGACCTGAAGGGCCTGGTATGGAATTTAGGGGGACCCCCACGTCATTTTTTTTTTTTAATTTTGGTTCGGGGTTCCCCTTTGGGGAATTCCCATGCCGTTTTTATCAATGAACTTCTATGTGTATTGTCGGCAATGCAATAGCCGCGGGTAGTTTTAAATGAGTTTTTTCCTTCAAAATGTCATTTTGCTGTCAGACTGTTCTAAACACAGGAAACATGCGCCCCTTTACAGACACACTATAGACACCCCCCAGGTACGAAATTTAAAGGGATATTACACTTTTATTGATTGACTTTAAGTATTATTAAAATCACTGCTCCTGAAAAAACGGCCGTTTTTAAAACTTTTTTTTGCATTGATCCATGTCCCCTGGGGCAGGACCCAGGTCCCCAAACACTTTTTATGACAATAACTTGCATATTAGCCTTTAAAATTAGCACTTTTGATTTCTCCCATAGACTTTTAAAGGGTGTTCCGCGGCATTCGAATTTGCCGCGAACACCCCAAATTGTTCGCTGTTCGGTGAACTTGCGAACAGCCAATGTTCGAGTCGAACATGAGTTCGACTCGAACTCGAAGCTCATCCCTACTTGCCAGTTCAATAAAAAGCTACCAAAAAAACTGTTAGCGATCGCAGGGATCAGGCCTGACTCGATACTGCACTTGGGTGGGCTGGGCCGGGCGGAGGGGCAAAATGCAGGTGCTAGCAGGTATCTGGGCTGATCCCGCTAACACTGCGTTTTTGGGAACCCTAAACTGCTGGGGACGCTAGTATAGATCTGATCGGATCAGATATTGATGCGATCAGATACTATACCACTAAGGGAGGTGTACGGTGCGTGCGTGGGTGTTAGCGCTACTGGCGCTAACCTGACGCTGCCTGGGGCTGGTGCTTGCCAGTTCACCAAAATGCTACCAAAAAAAACTGTTAGCGATCGCAGGGATCAGGCCTGACTCTGCGAACGCTGCAGTTATGCTTTTAGTGTTTTGTAAGTGACAGTGATCGATCGATACTGCACTTGGGTGGGCTGGGCTGGGCTGGGCGGAGGGGCAAAACGCAGGTGCTAGCAGGTATCTGGGCTGATCCCGCTAACACTGCGTTTTTGGGAACCCTAAACTGCTGGGGACGCTAGTATAGATCTGATCGGATCAGATATTGATCAGTTCAGATACTATACCACTAAGGGAGGCGCATGCTGCGTGCGTGGGTGTTAGCAGTACTGGCGCTAATCTGACGCTGCCTGGGGCGACGCATATCACCGCCGGGCGATTAGGGGGCTAAACCTTTATTCGGTAATAAACGGCGGGTGCCCTGACACTATAAAAAATAAACGAACTAACCAGCGTCAACCGTAACGGTTATACGGTGATCAGTGGTGAAAGGGTTAACTAGGGGGCAATCAAGGGGTTAAAACATTTATTAGATAGTATATGGGGGTCCCTGACGCTATAAAACGCTGACGGCGAACCTAAATATTTACCTCACTAACTAGCGTCACCAGCGACACTAATACAGCGATCAGAAAAATGATCGCTTAGTGACACTGGTGACGGGGGGTGATCAAGGGGTTAAAACTTTATTAGGGGGGGTTAGGGGGGTACCCTAGACCTACAGGGGGGTAACAGTAACTGTGCTAACACTGTAACTGTCACAAACTGACACCTAGCAGTAATCAGAAAAAAAAAAAAAAACTTGCTTGGTGTCAGTTTGTGACGGGGGGGGGGTGATTGGGGGGGATCGGGGGGCGATTGGGGGGGGGGATCGGGGTGTTTTGTATGCCTGGCATGTTCTACTGTGTGTGTGTAGTGTTGTGCACTCACATTGATGTCTTCTCCCCTCGGCGCTGGAACGGAAACTACCGAGCCGAGGAGAGATGATATCATTTCCTTTGCTGCTGTTTAGCATACAGCAGCAAAGGGATGTTCCCATTGGCCGGCGGCGATCGTGAGGGGGGGGCCACGAACGGATGGCCTCCCCCTCCACTCCGATCGCCGGGGAACAAAACGGGACCGCCTCGAGCACCGGGGGGTTACGATCGGACCCCCCACCCGCGGGAGGCAAATCACGTACATGTACGTGATTTTGCCTGCCCGTGCCGCCTTGCCGACGTACATCAGCGTGAGGCGGTCCTTAAGTGGTTAACCAGGAAACGTAACGTTTACTGGAATCAATATGAAAGCAGTAGTACAATACTGGTACTGTCACACCAACGTAGTGCAACAGCCTAGTGAATATACACAATAAGTTGTACACACAAAATGGTATTAACTGATCTCAGGAAGTGCGTCTCCAAATGGGACTAATGCCAGAATGGGAAATACCTTAATTCTGGGCACCTTCTCACTTCCAATGCGCGCTTGTAAATACAAAAAGACAAGGTTATATAGCACAAGAACAATCCCTAGGGAGCTCCCCCTGCTTTAGAGTGTAAACTCTCTATTATTCACAACTAGGATGCAAGGCCTTGCAATGGAATAGGAAGTCCTCTCTTTGTCTTCAGTTGACAATTATGAATTATAATTTGTAATCCAGCGGTCAAATACACCAAGATTAAACAAAATAGATGATGAAGGTATATTCCTGTAGTGTAGTAACCCATAACTGTCTCTGATGCAATTAACTTTGTGCAACACAACGTTAATATTGCGGTGAAGGGTAGGCTTGAGGCCTATTTGAACTCAGTCTCTAGTTCCTTCAATTCCCCTGTGTGGGACTACAGGTCCCAGCACACTGTGTTACAGAATCAGGTGTGTGATAGTGCTTTAGGAAAACTTTGGGCAACAGCCCTCTCACCGGACCAGGTCTGTGTAGCAAGACAGCTCCCTCCGGTGTACTGGGTCTTGCTTCTCTCCGGCCGGTGCCGTCGCACCGCTCCGCTCTGAAAGATAGACCGGAACCCTCTGATGACTCCAACTGTCAACCTGGATCCTTCTCAGTTCTGTCCCAGCGTCTCTCCAGCCTGCTGGTGCAAAACAAAGACGCTGGTCGTGCTGCTCCTGGTAGGTGTAGGCCGCTTTCTGTGGAACACCTCTGCATAGGTCCTCACAGGCAGGCCATGCGTCCAAAGAGACCTAAGATGGTCGCGCGGAGCCTTTTTATAGACTACCCAGCATGCAATTTCATACTCAGTCCTGCTGGGTAAATCACACGGCATGCTGGGTAGGTAGGTAGTTGTGGAAAGTAAATAAAAGTCACTTCCTCTGATATTCTTCAAAGAGTAAAAATAAAAGTCAATTCACCAATTTGGCCACTAGATGGTGCCACATATTAAAATATAACACTGTTCATAAGTTAACATTGCACTACATCAATAAGCAAAAATGCTGGCGCTACACCAAGAAGCATTCCTTCTTTTGAACCAATAAACATTTCAACCCGTTCCAACACCCCCCTCCCCCCAAATCGCAGACCCACCCAAACCAGGGTATGCTATTATCCCGAACCAAACCATAGTCAATGGCTACCTGGGGTCATGAACAGAGAGCAGCCAACAGTTTATAGATGGAAAAAGAATTAGAAATTATAGGGGGGCAGAACAAAGGGTGTGCAGTTACACCATGTCTAGAGGAGATACCTCCAATGGTCGGGAAACAGTTAAACGGACTTCTGCATAGTGTCCAGGGCACAGATTTCCAAGGCAAGTTCTTTGGGACATGAAGCAGCCAAAATCCACAGGGACCACAAAGGAAACTGCAACCATCAGGTCCATCAGTAAGTTGTTATACCCCAGTAGAGAACAAGGTCATACATAAGTCAACTGAAAGTAAATACTGAAGGGAATAAGTCCAGTACCTCCAAAGAAGGGGACTGATGGGAGCAGGAGTGTAGAATTAATGCCATGTATGCCAGCAGTATAACATTGGCAGCATCCGCCTGCCTTAATTAGGGATAGATTAATATCCTTCACACGGGCCTGGCCTTATGCAGGGGGATAGTAACTCATCCACACAGTTCTTGTATATGAATGGCATCAGACAGGGTAAGTGGTAGATAGGGAACAGCTAAGTACTCATGAATCCCGGTCACCGATCATCTGAATGTGCAGGAGGTCTCTTGAGTCAGCGAGGTGGCAGGGTGTTCAGTCATTAAGAGGCCTCAGCTGGCGAGGTGAAAAACCGAGTGAATTCTCCATCTTGCACCCGAAAGCGCACTGGGAATAACATGCTATATTTGATGACTTTGGCTCTCAGAGCCTGTTTCACCTCATCAAAAGATCTCTGGAGCTTCTGGGTGTCAACCAAGAAGTCCGGAAAGAACATCAGATGCGCGGACTCATGGCAGATCTCTTGCATCTTTCTGGCCTCCCTGAGGATTAGGTCTCGGTCACGGAAGTTTAGAAGCCTGAACATAAAGGTGCGCGGTGAGAAGCCAGGTGGTCCGTGTTGTGATGGCATCCTGTGCGCCAGCTCTACCGCGAAGAAGGACGAGAAGGCTGCCTGGGGAAAAAGTGTATGGAGCAACTGCTCCATGTACGCAGCCGGGTCAGGTCCCTCTGATCCTTCAGGGAGGCCCACAAATCCTCAGATTGTTCCTCCGATTGCGGTTTTACGCGTCTTCGGCTCTAGATTCGAGGGATCTCACCCTCACCTGAAGCGTGTGCAGGGAGGCTGTGTGATCACGGACCGTGCCCTAAGTATCTCTAAGCCGGTGCTCAGTCTCCGTCACCCTCTGGCGAATCTTATCAAAGTCTTTTCGGATCCGCCTGACCTCCAGCTGAACCATGCAATCTTGGTGGTAAGATCTGACAGTGAGGACTGGCAGCCGGTGATCGCCTGCATGAGAGCATCAAATTTACTTTGCTCCAAGAGCGCAGGATCCGAGGCCTCTGTCTGGGACGCCATGCTGTACTTGTTGGCCACATGTGCCGCCGCTCCTCCAGGAGACTTGGCAGATTTCGGAGCACTCCCTTGTTTTTGTGCCTTAGGTCTGTTCTGGGTCCGTCTAATTCCCTGTCGGGTATGATCTGGGGGTTTTGTAGCAGTTTTTAGAAGTCTCAAGTTGCGAGAACAGGATAAAATCCCCCTATGGATGCAGAGCTCCTCAACAACTGTCCTACACCGCTGCCATCTTGGTAACGCCCCATATGATAAAAAATGTTATGCTATCATACCTTCCCTCTAAGGCAGATGAGAATGCAGAGATATACATTGTTATCAAAGGGGGGATGTTATAACCATGATCGAGAGAGAGGGTATGAGAGCAAAGAGATCTTCCAGGTGTCTGGCACAGTATATTCTTCTCCCCCACCATTCCCTACCCTCCTCCACTCCCTCTCTACCCTCCTCCACTCTCTCTCTAATACTAAAGATCTTATTTATTAGAGCTTTTGACCTATTCCTGGTCCTTGAGTAGACTTCTTCCTTCTCTATTTGGGCCTTTACCTAGTCTACTCTTCCTTCTTAGGGTAGAACTCTAACTGGCGCCTTCGCTAATCCTCCCTCCCTTCTCACTAGGGGCAGAGGCTCGGAGCACGCCGGATAGCCAGGATTCCCAGCAATTTAAATTATTTTCCCCCTACCCCCCCACTGTCCCCCCCAACCTCCACCAGTCCAAACAATTCTTGTTTCTCTGTCTTTTTTGAGATCAGGTGCCAGTAGTGTTCTGTCCTCCAGTAGTTCTTCTCCCCTTCTAACATCCGACCATCCAGGAATCTCTGGCACCATATTTTCTAGTTTTTTTTACAGTTGGGCTAAAAGTACTAAGGAGGTCAAGTGTTCTCTTTATGAGATAAGGAAGGTGTCAGAGAAAGACAGAAGATAAAGTTGCAGTGAGGAAGTGTGTGTGGCAGGAGAAGAGGATCTGGGGGTCCCCTTGTTAAGGGGGGCTTCCAGATTCCGATAAGCCCCCCCCGCCCGCAGACCCCCACAACCACCGACCAGGGTTGTGGGGATGAGGCCCTTGTCCTCATCAACATGGGGACAAGGTGATTTGGGGGGCTACCCCAAAGCACTCTCCCAATGTTGAGGGCATGTGGCCTGGTACAGTTCAGGAGGGGGGGCGCTCTCTCATCCCCCCTTTTCCTGCGGCCTGCCAGGTTGCATGCTCGGATACGGGTCTGGTACGGATTTTAGGGGGGACCCCGCGCCGTTTTTCCGTTTTTTTTGGCGCGGGGTTCCCCTTAAAATACATACCAGACTTGAGGGGCTGGTATGGAATTTAGGGGGACCCCCACGCCATTTTTTAAAAAATTTTGGTTCGGGGTTCCCCTGTGGGGAATTCCCATGCCGTTTTTATCAATGAACTTCTATGTGTATTGTCGGACTGGCAATGCAATAGCCGCGAGTAGTTTTAAATGGCTTTTTTCCTTTGAAATGTCATTTTGCTGTCAGACTGTTCTAAAGACGGGAAACATGTGCCCCTTTACAGGCATACTATAGACACCCCCCAGCTACGAAATTTAAAGGGATATTACACTTTTATTGTTTGACTTTAAGAATTATTAAAATCACTGCTCCTGAAAAAACGTCCGTTTTTTAAAACTTTTTTTTGCATTGATCCATGTTCCCTGGGGCAGGACCCAGGTCCCCAAACACTTTTTATGACAATAACTTGCATATAAGCCTTTAAAATTAGCACTTTTGATTATTCATGTTCGTGTCCCATAGACTTTAATGGTGTTCGCGTGTTCGAACAAACTTTTTTCCTGTTCGCATGTTCTGGTGCGAACTGAACAGGGGGGGTGTTCGGCTCATCCCTACTCACCATACATTCAGTAATATGGAAATCCCATGTCTCCCTTTATCCCACCCAAGTTTATCCCACAATAAACGCAACAAAACTACACAAATGACTGCTCATTGTCTTCAATGATAGATGGGGGTCTGGCAGCAGGGTGATTGTGGGATTGCTAGTAACCAAGTGGTGAACATACCGCTACAACAGAAATAGCAGAGATGTTTGCAGTTAGAAAATTCTCTAAAAACAGAAATGGTAACTTTACATAAAGATCTGAGCCAACTTTTACCCAGCCTATTGTAACGGGTAGAAGATACAGAAGGAAGATTGGATATTCATACACAAGTAGTAAAAGAGTTAAAAAATGTAATGAAAAACTTACAATTAGAACAGAGGAACATGGCATATAAAATAGAGGTTTAAAGAGGGAGTCCCACGAAAATTTTTTTTTTTAAAGTTAGCTACTACAAATACTGCAGCTGCTGACTTTTAAAATAAGGACACTCACCTGTCTCAGGGTCCAGCAATGTCAGCACCCGAGACTGGATCGTCCCTCAGTCCTCGGGTGCTGCCGCCGCCATTCTCTGTAAGGGAATCAGGAAGTGAAGCGCTGCGGCTTCACTTCCCAGTTCCCTACTGCGCATGCGCAAGTCGCGCTACGCTTCCTAACTGGTCCCCGCTGTCTCTGGGACCCATGTATGTCCCAGCAGACAGCGTGGTAGGGACGGGAAGAGGCATAGACTCCCGTGGGAGTCTATGCCGGAAGTGGGTGCAAATACCTTAGACAGGTATCTGCACCCCCCTGAAAGGTGCCAAATGTGACACCGGAGGGGGGGAGGGTTCCGAAAAGCGGATGGTTGAATTTTTGTGTGAACCTCCACTTTAAGAGAACTGTAACAGGAGGAAAAAACCTGAGGATTAGTGGGGTACCAGAAAAAACGCAGAGTGAAAATTTAATGAAAAACAATGAGAAGGATTTTTGACCCGCGGCGGAGCAGACAAACATTAGAACCATTAAAATTTGAAAGGGTACACAGGATTAAAAGATCAAATGGTACCCCATTTGAAACCCCAAGAGAAAAAATAGTGAGGTTCCACAATTATGAAGATAAAGCACAAATATAGAGAAGCCTGGGGTCGCGCCTCTACTGAAATGTGAAGGTGCAGAGCACCAGATTTTTGCGGATTTGTCGCAGGAGCCATTAAAGAGAAGGAGTCTCCTCCGACCCCTCTTGGAACAGATGCGAAAACAGAATATACAATGCAACTGGGGTTTGCCAGCATGTCTGTTTGAAACGCGTCCACTGAGCACCTTTTTTGGATTGATGTTTGTCATGTTCACTTGATTTTATGGACTTTCAATAAATTCTTTTGATTTTACTTCCGGATGTCCCGCCGTTCTTCTTTGTTTCCATTGGATGTCCCTGGCTGCGGACCAGGCAGGCACCCAAATCTCTTCAGCAGCTCATCAGATCAGATCCTCACAGTTCGCTTTGAGCAGTGTGTTCCCAGCACTTTCTCTCATTGGATTCCCACATGTCTGATTGGGAGGAAAGAGGGGTGCTCAGCAAGATTGAAATTCCCTGAAGAGCTTCAAGATTTCTGTAAAGGCTCTACTTCTTAAACCAATCAATTTTCCCTTTCGTTCAGAACACCAATTGGCTGCCCACCTTTTTACAGCTACTAAAGTAACTATTGCCAGGGCTTGGAAACCTCCTACCCCTTAGCTGTGATGTAGTTAAACATCGCATGAATAACATTATAATTAATTAAAAGTTGAAAGCCATCTTGGTGGACTCTGATGTTATTCCAGACTTGGCATCCTAGGATTGATTATGCCCATCCAGATTTGACCACCTTCTCTAACATATATAAAATCCTGTTTATTGAAATTACCCGCAACATCTCTTTTTCTTATGCCTTTTTCCCTCTCGTTTCTCTGACTTTCCTTCTTTCCCCATCCTTTTTTAATGTCTGGTTTAATGGTAAAGGTATCAGTAGGCATGGGCGAACGGTTCAGCCTGAGCATGAGTTTGGGCCAAACATTGTCTGTTCACCCGTTTGACGAACATAGAAATTATCGGGACGTTTGACCATTTGTTCGCCCGCTGAATGACCACAATTAACTGAGCCACCGCACAGTGCATTGGGAGCCCTGATTGGCTGAAGCAATGAAAGCTCAGAGCACAGAGCACTGGCAGAGCCACGATTGGACGCTGTCATGATGACTCTATCCAATCATGGCTCATTGCTCTTAGTCCCACCCCACACTATAAACGTATTTTTTCAATAGTGGCCATTGCAGTGTGATATTGGTGTGGAGAGAGAACAGGGCTCTGTTCAGTGCTGCTAGCGAGTTGGTGTGCTATTGTGCTTCTATTGTCAGTGTAGAGTATCAGTTTAGTGTGAATCTAGTGATAGTTCAGTCAGTGTGAGTGAAGTGACCATTCATTTTTACATTATTGTCAGTTTATTTTGTCAGGGCAGGTTTACTGCAGTAAAGTTCAGTGCATTACTGCACATTTAATGCAGTATATTTTAGTGCATTATGTGATGTTTAACGCAGTATATAATATTAGTACATTTCTGTGCATTACTGCAGGTTTAACGCAGTATATTTCTGTACGCTATGTGATGTTTAAAGCCGTATATTTCAGTGTGTTAGTGCACATTTAACACAGTATATTTTAGTGCACATTTAACACAGTCTATTTCAGTGCATTAGTGCACGTTTAACACAGTATATTTCTGTGTGCATTAATGCACGTTTAACACAGTATATTGCAATGCGGTACTGCACGTTTAATGCAGTATATTTTAGACTGGCAGCTGTAGACAGCTGCCATCACGAACCGTGGCTGAGGGCCATTCCATATGGACAATTTTTGCGCCTTAGGCGCAATTGTTCAGATATAGCTACTTTCGAACAGCAGGCATCTATTCTAAATGAAAGATTTCTGGAGAAGGGATATGACCGTTCTTCCCTCTCACAGGCCGTGAAATCGGCAAGGGATAGGGATAGAACAACTCTATTAACTGAGGTTCCCAGACCTAGGAATGAGGTTTTGGAGACTATACCATTTATCACTACTTACTCAGTGCAACATCGAGCCATTAAACAATTAATACAAAAACACTGGCATGTTCTTGGTAGTGATTTGACCCTCAAAGCCATCTTACCACCAAGACCTAGGGTGATTTTTAAAGGAGCAGCCTCCTTGGGAAACAAGATAGCACCCACAGTTCAGGATCCCCCATGGGAAAATAGATCTTTCCTGCAAAATTTAACGGGGTTTTATAAGTGTGGGAGATGCCAAGTGTGTTCCTTAAACATAAATAGATCCAGACGCATTACGTCATTTTCATCCACCAGCACTGGATACTCACACGACATCGAACCATTTATCACCTGTAGTTCTGAAGGGGTGGTCTATCTTTTACAATGCCCGTGTGGTCTCCAATATATAGGGAGGACTAAAAGGGCCCTACGGGTTCGTTTAAACGAACACATAGGAAATATTAGAAGAGGATATGATAAACATCCCGTCTCCAGACACTACGATCATTTCCACGAAAGGGACCCTTCCAAGACATTATTTGTGGGCATAGACAAATACAAACCTCACTGGCGGGGTAGCTCACTTGTTAGGGAGATCTCCAAGTTAGAGATGTCCTGGATATATAAGGTCAAAAGTTATGTACCATATGGTATGAACGTAGATACTGACATTAATGCTTTTATTAATAATGCCTGAATAACGTGATATATGGCTTTCGTTTTTCTTTTTGCAATCAATATCTTAATAATTTTTGAGGGCAATCTCGTCCTGGATCCCCACGTCCGGACTACCGGATATGCCCTGTGATTAGCATTCAGTTTATCACTGAAGTACTTATTAAGTTTACCAGTTATCCCCAAAAAAATTTTCTCCATACACCTATACAGGTATTTTATTCCAAAGGCATTTGGGATTTTTATGATGGCTACTAGGGGTCGCTTTGTCAAATTTTTTATATTTTTATGTCCCCTTATGACTATTTTTTTAAGTCGGCCTGTATGTGTCACTCATCAGGCCTGATAGATTTTTTATCATCAATAATTAGACCCATAGTGGGGGTGTTCGTTCAATTTGACACATCTAATTCGTTGTCATGCGAAGCTTTGAGATATGCACCCCCCAATTTAATTACACACTATATGGCAACACTGTGGGTTGTTACAGGTGACCATTTTTTTGTTGTGGTCGCTTTTTACAACTCATTTGTGGCTATAGGCGTTTTTTATATATATATTTTGCATCAGTTAGTACCTTTTAATCATGATTCATTCATGTATTATGCCTGTTTCTTTTGCATCCACTTAGTATTTGTGCTCACCTACACAGTCGTCTGACCGCTATCAAACGAGGTGACTGGCTTTGGTGGTGTGCATTTCCATTAAGGCCACTAGGGGTCGTTTTTTGCACTTTGTTCATGTCCCCATATGACACATTCTTGGATTTTGGTTTGTGCGTATCATCATCCACGCCCCAATTTTTTCAACATGTGTCATCAACATCAAGCAAGTGTGTCTATATGGGCTTGGTACATCTCATATTGGATTTGTACATATACATTTTCCCAGCCTAATTACAATTAGATGCCAAGATCAGAGATTGCTGAGATTGATCTTTTGGTAGTGATCTGATCCGACAGCAATCTCATGATCTGGCCTAAGATGCCCCAAATATATTGCATTAACTGGCATTTTTTTTATATAGATTACGGTTTTGTTCTTTTCTTCCACCTCACTCCCACCCGCGCTACATATATGGCCGCCTGTTTGTTTATTATATGTGAATATCGACACTAGGGGGCGCGCATGCGCAATGGGAACTCGACGTTCTCTTCTTTGAGTGGGAGGTCCTTATCTCTTGACCTGGTATTGGTGACGCCTATTGAGTCCGGGGCCGCACATGCGCGGCAACGCTGAGGGTTCCCGACGATCTCCTCCTTGAGTGGGCGGTTCTTATCCCTTGACCTGTCATTGGTGATGCCTATTGAGTCCGGGGCCGCACATGTGCGGTAACGCGGAGGCCAGGAACAGTCCAGGCTTACAAGTATATTCAGTTCCGGTTCGCGCATGCGCACTAGTAATATGTGCGCTAGAGGCTAACGCGGAAGTCCGGTGTGGGGTTTCAGGGTGATGCTCATTATTTGTTATTTAAGGGAGGTGATGCGATGAGCAGCTCATGCCCCTGGAAGACAAAATTTTTTTGCGAAACGCAGCGTAGGGCTGAGCGGTATCATTGCGCCACCTCCCACTGTCGCTGTACATCTAACAGGACGAGTTATCTGTGGTCATCCAGCCAGTGCCACAGTTTATTCTTCCATTTGATGATGCTGATTGTCTTGCTTTCATGTGAGTGTTCACGTTTTTTACTTTAATAAATTGCTATCTGATTTTACACTATGGGAGCCCTCCCTTTCTTTTCTCCTATGATGACAATACTATGCTGAGGGCTGAGCCCCCTTCCTGTGGACCCATCCATCTCCATCCCAGCACCTGACGCCCTTTCCAGGTCCCATCTCCATCTCTGTTCCTGTGCATTCCGGACCAGTAGGATTTCAAAAATCCCTCTTAGACCCTCTGTAACGGGGGGTCATGGGGTTCTGGTAAGCGGCCAGGCTCTTACTGTTGGAGGTGGTCCTACACATTAAAGGTTCCATGTGGTTGAAAGACCCGGAATTGCTATTTCACATTTTTTGGGTTCTTCTCATGGACTATTTTTTAGCTATTCACAATGATTTTCCAATATATGTATTATGTTTGGACTTTATTTGATATTTGTTTGCACTAATGGTGACATATCATTGCACAGATGGTTTATGTATTCACTAATACTGCTTGTATTTAGAGTTTTTGGTGTGGCAATTTGACCACACAGTCACTAATTTGCACAGCGCGAATCATCTAATTTTCCTCTTGTTCATGTTATGTGTTTGTGTCACATTTAAGATATCGCTGCTTTTTTTTCATATTTTTAGACATTTTTTGAAGCGCAATTATTTTTTTATTTTTTTCTGGCTTACTAAACCATCCTCACTCACCCAAGAAGAGACTAGTGCGCAGTATACTGCAGCTGCCAGAGTGGCTAAATTACTCCTGTCGTAGCCCCAGCATCAGGCATGGAGGAGTCAGCTAAGTTATTTTACACAGCATCAGCCACTTGCTCCTTGACAATGCACAGCCATTACTTGATTCAGATGATGGTTCTGAGGTTGGAGAAGGAAGGAACATGAGCCTACAGAGAGGGGAGAACACTGGTACAGAAATTAGCAGTCATGTTCCCCCAGCTGCAGCATATTGCCAAGTTGTCTCCAGTGATAATGAGGATGGAGGAGATTATGATGATGTCACTGATGCAACTTGGGTGCTGGATAGAGCAGAGGACAAAAGTAAGGGTGAGGCACAACCCCAACAAGGCAGCCATGATGGAAGAGTAGATATCAGCCACCCTATTCCATCATTGTGGAGCTGTTATCTCCCGGCCCATTTCCCACAGCTCAGCTGTCTGTGCCTTTTTTTAACACATGTGCAGCCGATCACTGTTGCAATTTGTAACTTTGTCTCAAGCATATCAAGCGTGGAAAAAACACCAGCCACTTGGGTGCCACATGCTTGACAAGGCATTTAACTTCCTACCACTCAGCCCATTGGCAAGAGCACCTGAAAGCCACACCAAAGGCACACAATTCTGCTGCTTCTCACTCCTCACCTCAGTCTACCCCTGCTATACCTTATGACTTCTCAGCAGTCTCCACTGACATGGATGATGGTATAGCACAGGGTATGCCAGGTCCTTGCAGCACATCTGCCAATAGCACACCACCAGCTGTAGACTATAGTAAGAACATTTCTCTGCCCCATCTGCTGCAGCAAAAAAAAATAGCCACTACCACCCACATCCCCAGCATCTAAATGCAAGCTTGTCAAAGCTGCTGGCTTTACAACTCCTGTTTTTCTGTCTGGTGGATTCTGCCCCCCTGTGAATTTGCAGAATGTGCTGTACCACAAATTCCCATTTGCTATTTATTTTCACGTAAGCCCATTCCAGCTCTGTATCATCATGTGGAAGGCAATGTTGTGGCATCATTGGGCAAGGCAGTCAGCTGCAAGTCCACATTACTGCTGACACGTGGTCCAGCAAGCATGCTCAGGGACGATATATTTTGTTCACAGCACACTGGGCAACGCTGCTTGCAACTTGGAAGGATGCTGCAGGACAGTGCTCAGTGCTGCAGCTTGTTGTACTGCCACATCTTCACACAACTAGTGGTGATGAAGCGAGATTTGTCAGCTCCACCCCCTCCTCCTCCTCCATGCCCTCTTCTGCTGAATTGTCCTGTGAACCACAAGTACCCCCTAATGCCCCGTACACACGGTCGGACTTTGTTCGGACATTCCGACAACAAAATCCTAGGATTTTTTCCGATGGATGTTGGCTCAAACTTGTCTTGCATACACACGGTCACACAAAGTTGTCGGAAAATCCGATCATTCTAAACGCGGTGACGTAAAACACGTACGTCGGGACTATAAACGGGGCAGTGGCCAATAGCTTTCATCTCTTTATTTATTCTAAACATGCGTGGCACTTTGTCCGTCGGATTTGTGTACACACGATCGGAATTTCCGACAACGGATTTTGTTGTCGGAAAATTTTATATCCTGCTCTCAAACTTTGTGTGTCGGAAAATCCGATGGAAAATGTCCGATGGAGCTCACACACGGTCGGAATTTCCGACAACACGCTCCGATCGGACATTTTCCATCGGAAAATCCGACCGTGTGTACGGGGCATTAGTGTTTCAATGGGCTATTCAATGAGTCAGTCTAAAAGGTGCCATGCAGTGCTTCAGCTGATGTGTCTAGGGGACAGGAACCACACCACAGCAGAGATTCCTGCAGCTTTGCAGGGGCAGACCCAGAGGTGGTTCATGCCATGCCAGCTGGAGCCAGGAATGGTAGTGTGTGATAATGACACAAACCTCCTGTCTGCCCTTAGACAGGGAAAGTTGACACATGTGCCATGCCTGGCACATGTCCTCAATTTGGTGATGCAGTATTTCTTAAATAGGTACCCAGGGTTGGAAGATCTACTAAAGCAGGCCGGAAGAGTCTAGCCATTTCAGGTGGTCATACAAAGCCAATATTTGATTGGCTTAAATTCAGTGGGAATTCCACCTGCCCATAAACCGCCTGATTTGTTACATGCCACCAGGTGGAACTTGACTTTGGCAATGCTGCAGCGGCTGCATATGTAGCAGAGGGCTGTCAACGAGTACATGTGTGAAAATGGCTCAATGACTGGCTCAGGCCAACTCAGCATTTTCCCCCCGCACCAATGAATGCTAATAAAGGATGCATGCACTGAACTGTCACCATTTGAGGAGGCCATAAGAATGGTGAGCCATGACAATGCATGCTTAAGTGACCTAATCTGTTACCCGTTTATTATATTTAAGGTTTAATATCTCAAATATATGAGGTGGGTTAAATGGGAGTTCTTTGACCAAGAGTGAAAGTTCTAATATAATAACATTTATTAGGAAGTAGCTGAAAGCATCTATCTAATACACAAACATCTATCTATAGTCTTTCACCAAAGAAGAAAAGATTAGGTTAAAAAAAAGAATTACATGATAGAATACAGTATAGAGTATATTCCTTAAAACATTAATCTACAAACAAATTTAGTTACAAGTAAAAGGGCAGACCTTTCCCATAATTAACCTGTTTCTCACCAAGGTTCCATTCTGATGGCTGCTCTACCAAAATGAGAGAAAGATTTTTCCCATCTAGTCTGTGTATATCAATACAGGCAGATGCCTCATTGGTTGGAATAGCGTGGCAATTGATTGGTGAGCTTCCCTATTGCTGGTTAAGGATTGGCTGCATCTCCAATCCCTATACTTTGCATAAGTCAGCCCCCTTTAATGCAAATCCTTGTGATTATTGAGGCAAGAGATTGACTTGAACTTTCCCGGGAAGTTAAGTATTGGCCTGGGGTGGGCCTACCTTCATTGCATATCCCAGCATGGGATCCTTTGAAGTGAGTTTGTGTACCACAATGAGGTTTGAAATCCATTGTTTGTACACAAAAGTCTGGGCACCGACTTGTCTGGAGATATATGTGAAGATTAATATGTTCTGGCCTGCATATATACAAGCTAAATGTAATATATTCCTAATTACAATATTTTACAGCTATTAATGGAGATTTCACATAAACTCATAAGGCAACACAATCCCTGTTATGTTCCTGCTGGAACAGGCTCTGCATGGCATTGTGGACAGAGCACTCGAGGTAGAACAGTGTGATGAAGAGAAGGACTTTCTTTCTTCTCAAGGCCTGCATTATGCAGACACCTTTGTTCCTATGCCACAGAACACACAAGAGGAGAAGGAGGAGGAGGATTCTGACAGTTTTGGAGGCATTGAAGCAAAGGAAGACATACGTCAAACCTTAAGAGATGGTTTCTGCCCCCAGAACCCTTGGGAGTAGTAAGTGGCTTGGAGGAGGCAGGTACAGAATCTGTAATCCTCAGTGACCCTCGAAGAGTCTGCTTCTCATGCCTCCACATACTTGCAGTTCATGGGCTCCCTCATGCTTCAAAGCCTGCGAAAGGACCCAAGAATACATGGCATTAAGGAGAAGGATCACTATTGGTTGGCAACTTTCCTTGACCACCGTTATAAGGGAAAAGTCTCAGAACTTATCCCATCCCCAGAGAGAGCAGAAGATGAAATCTCTTGAGGATACCTTAAAGAGGAGTTTAGCTAATGCCTTTCCTGATAGGTTACAGTTTTGTGGAAAACATAGTTTGAGGCTTCTATTGGTCAATATAGGAGTGGTGGAGAAGGGGGCTGACCAAATTGATGCATTTCCCAATTTTTTTAGTCCTCGGCACCCAGCTTCAACATCCCATTGGCAGCGTCTGCATAATATGGTGGACGATTATCTAGGGGCGAAAACGGAGATGGAAAGCTTTCCAGTTGGTGATCCCCTGGGTTATATATACAAAATAGATCTATGGTTCATTACCAAAAAACATATTTTGCGTGAGCAGCGCTACATATTTAAAACACTCAACAACTGATGTTCAAGGTGAATGTAAAACCGTAGTCAACTGAATAGTCAACTAACACTTAAAAAAATAGAATTAAAACGTGAATAATTAAAAATGAAAAGAAAATAATCCCTTTAAATGTACAAAACAATAAGGAAAAAGAGATTCCCCCAAAGAAGGCAATTAACCCAAACACAATCTGCCAAAAAAAAAAAAAAAACAATATATTTATTAAGCTACAAAACACCACACAAAAATACAAAAGTTGGGCAAAATAGGGAGAATGTCAAATGACCATATTAAAATTGATAACGTTATCATTAAAAACACCGGAGCCGCGGCCAAACATACCCCATACACACACCAATCACAGCAGCAGATTCCTACTATATTGGCCAATATCGTGTGAAATGAGTCCTCAGATCAATCCAAGTGTGGATAGTAAGGCGGTATGAGGGTATGGGTGGATGAATGGATGTTTGTAGGTAATTAATGGGACGTATTCAGCACAGCATGGAGATTTATAACAGTCCGGGAACTAGACCCATAGCGTGGGTAAAGCAACAGAACTGACCGGCAGTAACTACTGGAGGTGGTTGTAGCCCAGGACATACAGGCAGAGCAGTTGTGTTAGTAGAAAGCAATAGGGGGAGCGAACACGACTCAGGCTGTATTTATAAATATAAATTGGAGTGATACTTCTCTCACCAAGTGGATCAGCGACTCATGAAGTCGTAAGCTCTACCCCAGATGATGGCTTGTAGATGTCAGTCCAAACTGCATTTGCATTTGCCGTCAGATAGGAGATGTCCCGCTGTGTCAGCGCCTTCGATTAGGAGATGAAAGCCGGCCGTCAGCTGTTGGTTCCCGGTCAAACATTCAAACACCGTGAGCTCGTGGCTCCGAGGTGATGTGCTGACATCACGTGCTGACGCGTTTCACCAGCCAATCACCGCTGGTTTCCTCAGAGCAAGGAAGGGGTCCGTGAGCGGAGGTTAAGTAGACTAGATAATAAGAGGTGTAAATACATCAAATGACCACCAGATGTCGCACACGGTTACCACTCATCACAGACAATTCAGCAAAACAATATCTCGCAATTGGCTACATATGAATAGCTGCGATCTATTGTGCAGAAAACTGCACCTCAAATATGCAACATTGCAGTTAAAAGAACATTTGGTGAAGGTGGGAGTAGGTATACATATACACAGAGACCAAACAGAAAACAAAACACAAAAGTTTAGCACACAAGAATTAATACTGAAAAACCCAAAAACATAAAGCAGTAAAAATTATAAATCAAAACAGCGGGGAAAGTAAATGACTTATTTCTCCAAGAAGGGCTGAAGGCTGCATTCGATATTTAACCCATTAGGGAACATCGCCTCCAGATAATACGTCCACATCTTTTCCTTCTGGAGGAGGATGGTATCGAAGTCGCCACGTCTTGTAGGTAAATTTAGCCTATAGATCCCTTTTACCATTAGGCCCCTTGGATCATGGTTATGGAATTTAGCAAAATGTTGTGAGATGGGGCGTTCATCATTTAATTTTTTGATACCAGCAATATGTTCACGAATCCTTACCCTTAGGGCTCTTTTAGTTTTCCCCACATAGATTTTATTGCATGGGCAGACAAGTGTATAAACTAATCGGGTAGTGGAGCAGTTTACAAACTGTTTGATCTTAAAGTCAGCTCCTCCACGGGGGTTCGGAAACACATTTGTCTGGTGGACGTACCTGCAAATATTGCAATGTCCGCATTTATACATGCCTGGGGAAATTCTAGAGTCACTTAACCAATTTTTCTGAGTGGTCCGAGTGTATTCAGAATAAACCAGCAGGTCACCAAGATTATTGGATCTTTTAGCTGTCAGGAGGGGTCTTGGGCTCACAAGTTCAGAGATCAGGGGGGCAGATTTTAAAATATGCCAATGTTTTTGTAGAACTCCCTGAACCATTTTCCATTGGGACCCATATTTAGTAATGATCCTCGGGAAATTCTGTTCAGTATTTCCTTTTTGGTCTTTATTTTTAGTATGTAAAGAATTGGCGGAGGTTGAGAGGAGTTCATCCCGATTTTTAAGGGTAGCTTTTTTCTTGGCTTTTTTGAGGGACCTATGTGAGTAGCCTCTCTGTCTGAATCTTTGATACATCTCATAAGCCTCTTCATGGAATTCCTCCTCCACAGAACAGTTCCATCTTATCCTTAGGAATTGTCCTGTGGGTATCCCATTGATTAATGGTTTAGGATGGTGACTCTGGGCAGACAACAGGGTGTTAGCTGCTGTTTTCTTTCTAAAGGTGCTGGTAACAATTTCATTTCCAGACCTCCGTATGGATAGATCAAGGAAGGAGAGTGTCTCAGGATGGTATGAGTAGGTCAGATGTATATTTAGATTATTACTATAAAGTTCAGACATAAAGTCCTCAAGTTGTTTAACTGAACCAGTCCACACCATCAAAACGTCATCAATGTACCTCAGCCACAGGAGGGAGTGGCTGAGGTACAAAGAGGACTGATAGACCATCATCTCTTCCCAGAGTCCCAGATGGAGGCATGCATATGAGGGAGCCCATGGTGCCCCCATACTGGTGCCTCTAATCTGCTGGTAATAGTGACCAAGGAATTGGAAGAAATTGTTATTGAGCATGAATTCAAGAAGTTCCCCAATGAATTAATTTTGAGCACCCTGTTGGGGGTGATGAAGATCCAAAAAGAACATAGTAGCCTCAATACCACAATGGTGTGGTATCGACGTATACAAGCTCTCCACGTCAATACCCACCAGGAGGGCATCTGTGGGCATAACAAAATGTCATAATTTAACAAGGACATCTCTGCTGTCACGAACAAAGGAAGGAAGCAAGTTTACCATATGTTTAATCAGAGAATCTATGTATTTGCCAGTTTTTTCTAGGGGGCCCTTTATGGCTGAAACAATTGGCCTGCCGGGGGGACGGGTAAGGGATTTATGAAGTTTGGAAATTATGTAGAAGGTAGGGATGTTCATTTCATCTACCCTAAGGAAAAGGAATTCTTTTTTCGTTAAAAGGCCCGCTTCCATTCCCAATTTGAGTTTTCCATTCAGTGCCTCGACTAGAGCAGGAAAGGGGGAACTAGTGAGTCTTTTGTAGGTAGAGATGTCACCAAGAAGCCTTAGTGACTCATCCTCGTACATTTTCTCACTTAGGAGTACCACATTTCCCCCTTTGTCGCTCTTCTTAATCACTAGGTTTGGTGCGTTTTGCAAATCAGATAAGGCTTTTCTTTCACTATTTGTAAGATTGTTAGGACCGACCCATTTCCAGTTAATTTTCATAAGGTCTAATTTAACTTGATCCAGAAAAAGCTGCAACCACTTATGCTTAGATAGTGGGGGCATTTTAGTGGATCTAATTTTTAGGTCAGAGGGTCTTCTCAGTATATGGCATAAGTTTTCATCTGAGTCACTGTCAAAGTTCTCATCTAGTAAGGATACTAGGCATTCAATAGCCTCCTTTTCATCCTTATCAAGAGAGGACTCTGAGGTAAGGGGATCATTAAGTCATTTTGTATGCCATAGTTTGAAGAGGACTTTCCTTAAGAATAGACTAACATCCTTGAAAACCTATAGGGTATATCTCATCTGACCTATCTCTTGCATATATGGCTTATATGATCAATCATGATCTTGATTTTGAGATTAATACTGCCTTTGATGTTGGTGTGGAGAACTGTGAAACAGAGAGAGAACCAATTAGAAAACTTTTTAAACACCATAAAAAACTCGTAATTAAATTCCTCAATCGTAAATGGGATATTTCCTCATTGAAATCCCATATTTCTAATCAGATCATTCCCAGGGGTTTACGTGAGAGGGTTATACCTGCAGAGCATCTACATACCCCGAGATTTTTATCTGCTTGGAAGACTGAGTGTTTGAATAGAGGTTTATCCTTATTAAAGCTCATTGTCGATGAGGAAGAAGCCCAATTGGAGGAGATACGTGTGGAACTTGATGCAAGTGCCAAATCACTAGAACCCTTTAAACAAGATCCTGAATTCGATAAAAACAATGAGTACATAAAAAAGGAGATAGAAAGGATCCAAAAAAGTTTAAAACACAGCAAACAAGAAAAGTTCAGACAGAACCTAGCTGACTGGGAAAGTGGGGATATTTTTGACCCCACAATCCAGAAAAGAAGTAGATCACTTTCTAGAAACACTAGACAGCGACAACGTCAGTCCAAAACTAGAAATAGCTCCTCATCTGACAGTGAGCCTGATAGGGATACCTCTCAAAAAACTGTCTCTTTTTTAGAAGAACTAGAGGGGAAGGTGCCCCTAGAGATCCCGAAGCGAAAAATAGACAAAAAACAAGAAAACGAAGGAGACAAAGGAAAAATAGAAGGAAAAGGAAAGGAGAGGGACAGTGTACAGAGTCGGACGAGTGGGAGACTGAGAAACCAGAGGAGACGTTGAACATCTCTGACGGTGCTCCAATGGACCTTAACGTAGTAAACCTCTCAGAGTTTCACCTCACTGAAGTCCATATAAATCTACTTAAAAAGGGTCTCTCTTTCTCCCCAACGTCATCCATGAATGAGTTTGAGGTTTTCAAGGATGTTAGTCTATTCTTAAGGAAAGTCCTCTTCAAACTATGGCATACAAAACGACTTAATGATCCCCTTACCTCAGAGTCCTCTCTTGATAAGGATGAAAAGGAGGCTATTGAATGCCTAGTATCCTTACTGGATGAGAACTTTGACAGTGACTCAGATGAAAACTTATGCCATATACTGAGAAGACCCTCTGACCTAAAAATTAGATCCACTAAAATGCCCCCACTATCTAAGCATAAGTGGTTGCAGCTTTTTCTGGATCAAGTTAAATTAAACCTTATGAAAATTAACTGGAAATGGGTCGGTCCTAACAACCTTACAAATAGTGAAAGAAAAGCCTTATCTGATTTGCAAAACGCACCAAACCTAGTGATTAAGAAGAGCAACAAAGGGGGAAATGTGGTACTCCTAAGTGAGAAAATGTACGAGGATGAGTCACTAAGGCTTCTTGGTGACATCTCTACCTACAAAAGACTCACTAGTTCCCCCTTTCCTGCTCTAGTCGAGGCACTGAATGGAAAACTCAAATTGGGAATGGAAGCGGGCCTTTTAACGAAAAAGGAATTCCTTTTCTTTAGGGTAGATGAAATGAACATCCCTACCTTCTACATAATTTCCAAACTTCATAAATCCCTTACCCGTCCCCCCGGCAGGCCAATTGTTTCAGCCATAAAGGGCCCCCTAGAAAAAACTGGCAAATACATAGATTCTCTGATTAAACATATGGTAAACTTGCTTCCTTCCTTTGTTCGTGACAGCAGAGATGTCCTTGTTAAATTACGACATTTTGTTATGCCCACAGATGCCCTCCTGGTGGGTATTGACGTGGAGAGCTTGTATACGTCGATACCACACCATTGTGGTATTGAGGCTACTATGTTCTTTTTGGATCTTCATCACCCCCAACAGGGTGCTCAAAATGAATTCATTGGGGAACTTCTTGAATTCATGCTCAATAACAATTTCTTCCAATTCCTTGGTCACTATTACCAGCAGATTAGAGGCACCAGTATGGGGGCACCATGGGCTCCCTCATATGCATGCCTCCATCTGGGACTCTGGGAAGAGATGATGGTCTATCAGTCCTCTTTGTACCTCAGCCACTCCCTCCTGTGGCTGAGGTACATTGATGACGTTTTGATGGTGTGGACTGGTTCAGTTAAACAACTTGAGGACTTTATGTCTGAACTTAATAGTAATAATCTAAATATACATCTGACCTACTCATACCATCCTGAGACACTCTCCTTCCTTGATCTATCCATACGGAGGTCTGGAAATGAAATTGTTACCAGCACCTTTAGAAAGAAAACAGCAGCTAACACCCTGTTGTCTGCCCAGAGTCACCATCCTAAACCATTAATCAATGGGATACCCACAGGACAATTCCTAAGGATCAGACGGAATTGTTCTGTGGAGGAGGAATTCCATGAAGAGGCGTATGAGATGTATCAAAGATTCAGACAGAGAGGCTACTCACATAGGTCCCTCAAAAAAGCCAAGAAAAAAGCTACCCTTAAAAATCGGGATGAACTCCTCTCAACCTCCGCCAATTCTTTACATACTAAAAATAAAAACCAAAAAGGAAATACTGAACAGAATTTCCCGAGGATCATTACTAAATATGGGTCCCAATGGAAAATGGTTCAGGGAGTTCTACAAAAACATTGGCATATTTTAAAATCTGCCCCCCTGATCTCTGAACTTGTGAGCCCAAGACCCCTCCTGACAGCTAAAAGATCCAATAATCTTGGTGACCTGCTGGTTTATTCTGAATACACTCGGACCACTCAGAAAAATTGGTTAAGTGACTCTAGAATTTCCCCAGGCATGTATAAATGCGGACATTGCAATATTTGCAGGTACGTCCACCAGACAAATGTGTTTTCGAACCCCCGTGGAGGAGCTGACTTTAAGATCAAACAGTTTATAAACCGCTCCACTACCCGATTAGTTTATACACTTGTCTGCCCATGCAATAAAATCTATGTGGGGAAAACTAAAAGAGCCCTAAGGGTAAGGATTCGTGAACATATTGCTGGTATCAAAAAATAAAATGATGAACGCCCCATCTCACAACATTTTGCTAAATTCCATAACCGTGATCCAAGGGGCCTAATGGTAAAAGGGATCTATAGGCTAAATTTACCTACAAGACGTGGCGACTTCGATACCATCCTCCTCCAGAAGGAAAAGATGTGGACGTATTATCTGGAGGCGATGGTCCCTAATGGGTTAAATATCGAATGCAGCCTTCAGCCCTTCTTGGAGAAATAAGTCATTTACTTTCCCCGCTGTTTTGATTTATAATTTTTACTGCTTTATGTTTTTGGGTTTTTCAGTATTAATTCTTGTGTGCTAAACTTTTGTGTTTTGTTTTCTGTTTGGTCTCTGTGTATATGTATACCTACTCCCACCTTCACCAAATGTTCTTTTAACTGCAATGTTGCATATTTGAGGTGCAGTTTTCTGCACAATAGATCGCAGCTATTCATATGTAGCCAATTGCGAGATATTGTTTTGCTGAAATGTCTGTGATGAGTGGTAACCGTGTGCGACATCTGGTGGTCATTTGATGTATTTACACCTCTTATTATCTAGTCTACTTAACCTCCGCTCACGGACCCCTTCCTTGCTCTGAGGAAACCAGCGGTGATTGGCTGGTGAAACGCGTCAGCACGTGACGTCAGCACGTCACCTCGGAGCCGCGAGCTCACGGTGTTTGAATGTTTGACCGGGAACCAACAGCTGACGGCCGGCTTTCATCTCCTAATCGAAGGCGCTGACACAGCGGGACATCTCCTATCTGACGGCAAATGCAAATGCAGTTTGGACTGACATCTACAAGCCATCATCTGGGGTAGAGCTTACGACTTCATGAGTCGCTGATCCACTTGGTGAGAGAAGTATCACTCCAATTTATATTTATAAATACAGCCTGAGTCGTGTTCGCTCCCCCTATTGCTTTCTACTAACACAACTGCTCTGCCTGTATGTCCTGGGCTACAACCACCTCCAGTAGTTACTGCCGGTCAGTTCTGTTGCTTTACCCACGCTATGGGTCTAGTTCCCGGACTGTTATAAATCTCCATGCTGTGCTGAATACGTCCCATTAATTACCTACAAACATCCATTCATCCACCCATACCCTCATACCGCCTTACTATCCACACTTGGATTGATCTGAGGACTCATTTCACACGATATTGGCCAATATAGTAGGAATCTGCTGCTGTGATTGGTGTGTGTATGGGGTATGTTTGGCCGCGGCTCCGGTGTTTTTAATGATAACGTTATCAATTTTAATATGGTCATTTGACATTCTCCCTATTTTGCCCAACTTTTGTATTTTTGTGTGGTGTTTTGTAGCTTAATAAATATATTGTTTTTTTTTTTTGGCAGATTGTGTTTGGGTTAATTGCCTTCTTTGGGGGAATCTCTTTTTCCTTGTTGTTTTGTATGCTTTACAAGGCAACCCAAACTGCATCCAACCTACTTCTTTGGATGAATATCTGATCCTATTAATTACTTTTGATTATTTTTCATTTGTGGTTGATCCAGGCAAAGCCCTTTTTTTATAGGAATCCCTTTAAATGTAGCCAAAAGTGTAGGTATCACAGTTCATAATACAATAATCAATGAGCAATTGGTGTTGATAATCCCAGGAGTGATAGCAGTCACATAAATTAATCAATCCTTCTTCCAATATATGGTCCTGAATAACGGAGAATAAATCTCCTTATGCATTGGAATGCATTGGAATCTTACCAGATCAAGCTGATATACAAGCATATATCAATGGATCATCTGTGACTCCGGATCTTCCCACGGGATACAACACACTGGATCTGTTTGCTGGCGGGATGGTCGGATCACTTGTTATAGAAGCTCAATCACATGAAGAAGAGAAAAAAATCCCCTGGGTTACTGGGTCATGATTAAACAAGTGTTCGGCACAAAAAATTAAAAGCAATAATCCAAAATGAATAAACAACAATGTTGTGCATGTAAATATACAAAAATAAAAATATAAGATACGGCCATTAGGAATAAAAATGGTAAAGTCCATAATAATAGCACAGAGGAGTGAATGGTAAGGATGATGTGAAGAGTCCACATTCATGGCAGCCTTCCGTTGGTAGTGGAAACCATATTCCCAAAAGACACTGAAAAAAACAAGAAAATGGAGGCACCTCTGGGTGCAGACTTTAAAACAACTTTAAAAGTTAAAGGCAGCAACAAAGATTGCACTCACATTTAAGTTGAACTGATAAGGCAAAGAAAAGTCCCAAAAGCAACCAAGGTGGTCCGTGAGGTCAGTCTCTCATGACCATGGATATGTCTCCTCTGACTGGTCTCTGGTACGCTGGATGTATTGCGGCCGACAGCGATGGAGGAACACCAGAGCTCAAGCTTGACAAAGGAGTGCAGCCGTCACGTCACTCACGGCTAGCCGGCTCAGGAAACGTGTCGCATAGTTTGTGACGTCATCACCCCTCGCCTGCATCACTGTTTGCTTTCCAAGCCTCACTCTGGTGTTCCTCCATCGCTGTCGTACCATCCAGCGTACCAGAGACCAGTCAGAGGAGACATATCAATGGCCACGAGAGACTGACCTCACGGACCACCTTGGTTGCTTTTGGGACTTTTCTATGCCTTATCAGTTCAACTTAAATGTGAGTGCAATCTTTGTTGCTGCCTTTAACTATTAAAGTAGTTTTAAAGTCTGCACCCAGAGGCGCCTCTTTTTTCTTGTTTTTTTACTGGGTCATGAGAATAGACCACTGGCCAGAACTTGCCCAATATTGAGATCCTGGGATGCCCTGCATCCAGCGTGCTTTCCGAACAGGCAGCAAGGTAATTCTTTCTTTCATCAAAAGTATCTCTGTAGGGTTGCGGTGTGAAGGCACCTTTAACACCCAAAGACCAATTTTTCTGCACCTGTTACTTCTATCCAAAGTATGCAGAAGAGACACCAGAATTTTTCCAAAAATCTCTAATCTTGTTTCCAGTGCACTATATTGCGGCCTCATCATATAGACTGGCTCCCCAAGCTGTTGTTTATAAATTAAAGAAAGCTTGAGGGGAATATGTAATTTTTTTGGCTTTATAAATGCAATTATTGCTGCAGCAGCTTCTATAAACAGTACAGATGTGCCACTTTACAGGTAGACTAAGGGGACTCCCTAGGAACTATATTAAAAGGAATTTTTCATTTTTATTGTTTTCTCATTTTTATGCTTTCACTTTAAGCATCAGTAAATCACTGCTCATTTAAAAATGATGTTTTTTACAAACTTTTTTCATTGATACATGTTCCCCAGGGCAGTACCCAGACCCTCATAATCATTGTATGCCCACTGCCCAATTACTTGCATATAAGCCTTCAAAATGTGTACTTTTGATTTTTTCAGTTCGGGTCCATACACTTCAATGGGGTTTGTTATTCCGTTCCGAACATTTGCAATGTTCTGGTGTGAACCGAACAGGGGGTCGTTCGGCCTATTTCTAGGTATCAGCCGGTTTAGGCTGCCAATATAATAGAAGTAGTCTCTCCCTACCTTTTGTGATGGAGACGTTCTGATGCCATTTATACCTGGGTCCTGATTTGACCGCCTTGTGGTGTTTTTAGCACTGAATCCTACATGGCAGCCTTTCATTTGCTTGTAGTGGCCTAAATGTGTTTGTATATATGTATATATATATATATATATATATATATATATATATATATATATATATATATATGTATATATATATATATTTATATTGTTGTACCATCCATGGTTATGTCCTTAATATTTTATTTTGTGGACGTGTACATTTTCTACTATTTGGAATGTTGAAATGGCCCTGTTTGCTTTCTTTGTATATTCAGTTTGCTTACTGTCAACAAACCTTTTGTAAAAGGAAAGGTCATTTTTAATTACATTATGATTTGGATCACAATTATATATGCTATGTTATTTTTTAATTGCTATTTTTTCCACCGAAAGTGAAGTTACTCTTTAACCACTTCCGGACCGCCACACGCCAATGTACGTCCAAACTTTGACAGTGGATATCGTTGTTATGGCAGCAGCTAGCTGCGGTGGATTCGCTGCGAGATCACTTTTATCGGTGGTGGGATAGGGGCCCCCCTCCCGCCGCTTACCGGAGCCGTCGGTAGCGGGGGAGGCGGCGATCACATCCTACTCCGTGCTGTGCCTGAAGACGAGTGAGGCTAAGATGGTGCCTGCTCATCTCCATGACACTGCTGGGCGGAAGCGACGTCAAAACGTCACTTCCGCCCACGCCTCTTAAAGGCATATTTTTTTCAATGTCATTTTTTAAATGACTTTTTATTTTTTATTTTTTTAATTGCATTTTAGTGTAAATATGAGATCTGAGGTCTTTTTGACCCCCAGATCTCATATTTAAGAGGTCCTGTCATGCTTTTTTTCTATTACAAGGGATGTTTACATCCCTTGTAATAGGAATAAAAGTGACACATTTTTTTTTAAACAGTGTAAAAATAAATAAAATAATGTAAAATAAATAAATAATAAAAATTAAAAAAAAAAATTTGAAAAAAAAACCCTGTCCCGACGAGCTCATGCGCAGAAGCGAACGCATATGCGAGTAGCGCCGGCATATGAAAATGGTGGTCAAACCACACATGTGAGGTATCACCATGACTGGTAGAGCAAGAGCAATAATTCTAGCTCTAGACCTCCTCAGTAACGCAAAAAAATGCAACCTGTAGAATTTTTTAAACATCGCCTATGGAGATTTTTGAGGGTAAAAGTTTGACGCCATTCCACGAGCGGGCGCAATTTTGAAGTGTGACATGTTGGGTATCAATTTACTTGGCGTAACATTATATTTCACAATATAAAAAAAAATTGGGCTAACTTTACTGTTGTCTTATATTTTTATTCAAAAAAGTGAATTTTTTTCCAAAAAAAGTGCGCTTATAAGACCGCTGCGCAAATACGGTGCAAAAAAAAGTATTGCAACAACCGCCATTTTATTCTCTAGGGTGTTCGAAAAAAAATATATATATATAATGTTTGGGGGTTCTAAGTAATTTTCTAGCAAAAAAAAATCTGTTTTAAACATGTAAACACCTAAAATCCAAAACGAGGCTGGTCCTTAAGTGGTTAAGGCTCCATGCACACTAGCATTTTTCATAAGCTCAAAAAAGCTAGGAAAAAAACGGTTGATAAAAAATGTTGATGATAGCATTTTTGTACCAGCTTCTAGTAGCATTTTAGTAGCTTTTAGAAGAGCATTAGCATTTTTGCAGTACATGAAGGAAAAAAAGGCTCACAAAAAAAGTTGTTAGCAGAATTTAAAAGCAGTTAGGAGCATTTGGGAGTGTTTAGGAACATTCAGTATTTTTTTCTGCTGGAAAAACACTCTACAAAATCATTATTTTTTTCTGCTCCTAGATGTTGAAGCTCAAAAAATGCTGATAAGCCTAATGAAGTGTGCATGGACACATAGGATAACACTATTTAGCTTCTTGGAGCAGAAAAATGCTAATAACTTGACATGTGCAATTAGTAATCTCCCTCCACTAAAGCCTCGTACACACAGTACGATTGTTGGCCAGCCGAGCGTCTGATTTTTGTCAAAAGGTTGTGTGCCAGGACCTTGTCTTGCATACTAACGGTACACAATTGTCGTGCAACAAACATGAAGGTAGTGATGTACTATGAGGAATTTAAGCTCTTGAGCACCACCCTTTGTGCCCCTTATGCTAATTTTGTGTTTGGTGAGCATTGATTCCGAGCATGCGTGTTTTTACTTTCAACTTTTGTGTGACGGATTTGTGTACTGACGATACTAGCCTATCATCCAACATTTGTTGGCCAAAAGGAGCATACTAATGGTAAGATTTTAGGACAACAGTCTGTCAACAGACAATCGCCTGCCAACAATCATACCTTGTGTATGAGGCTTTAGTCTAGCTGCAACCATTTTAACTGTGGGCAGCTGAAGCTGCTGCCTGTTCACTTCCTGGATTTACACAGAGGCACACCAACAGCTCTGCAGCCCTGCAGCTCTCATTGGCCCTTCTATGACTTATCACCCCTCCCTTCCTGGCAAACTCTCATGAGAGGGAGAGCTGTGCATGATGTCATAAGCCTAGGCTTTTTATCAGACAAGAAACAGGAAGTGGGCTGTAAAAGGTATTTACAGGCAAAAAGTTTTACCATCCAAAGTTAAAACAACAAGGGCAGAAGATTTAATAGATGGAAAGTTGAAAAAAAGGACTGAAGGTCAGCTTTAAGCAGCCTTCCACTGCATCCTTCCCCACTGACAGCTGAAATGTAAACAAAACAATAGAACATTTCAAAAGAAGTGTGGGGTCTCTCCCCTTTGGGTCTGGCATAGATTTTAGGGGAACCCCACACCATTTATTTAAAAAAAATCCATACCAGACCCTTATCTGAGCATGCAGGTCAGGAAAGGGGGGGACGAATGAGCGGCCACCCCCTCCTGAACCATACCAGGCCACATGTCCTCAACATGGAGGGTGTTTTGGGGCAGGGGGGCTCTGCCCCCCACACCCCAAAGCACCTTGTCCCTATGTTGATGGGGACAATGGCCTCATTCCCCCAACCCTGGGCTGTGGTTGTGGGGTTATGCGGGCTGGGGGCTTATCGGAATCTGAAAGCCCCCTTTAACAGGGGGGCCCCAGATCCTGGTTCCCCCCATGTGAATGAGTATGGGGTACATAGTACCCCTCAAAAAATGTATTGACCACACTCCACAACATAAAGGATAAACAAATTGCTTTATTGAAGAGATGAACAGTTCATGACAAACACAGGTACAGACGAACCACAGCAGGAGTTGACTCTTTTCACAAATTAACTTTGCTTACCCCTACTCATTCACCAAAAAAGTGCAAAAAGAAAAGTTCAAAAGTTTTTTGACAATTCCTTTATTAAAAAAAATAAAAAAAACAATGTCCCCTATGTAGCTCCATCGTCAATCACGCCGCTCACTGCAACAACGGATCCGTATAAAGAAAAAAACCTCTGGCCTTGTTGAATGCTCCCTGCCGAATGCCAGCTTCTCCACTTGACATTCCTTGAATAGCTAAGGGGCGGAGTCACTCGATGATATCAGCGGGTGACCCTGCCCCCTTGCAATGTCACCAACCGATGCATGCTGGATCAGTGACGTCACAAGGGGGACAACAGGTGACATCACCAGGTGGATCTGCCCCTTATCTATATAAGAACTGTCAAACGGCAGAGACTGCAGTAGGCAGTTAGCCTTTGTGATCACACTACATAGAAACAGCTTCATCCAGAACACACTGGGGCTGATTTACTAAAACTGGAGAGTGCAAAATCTGCTGCAGCTCTGCATAGAAACCAATCAGCTTCCAGTATTTTGTATCAAAACTTAACCGAACAAGCTGAAGTTAGAAGCTGATTGGCTGCCATTCAGAGCTGCACCAGATTTTGCCCTCTCCAGTTTTAGTATATAAACCCCATTACATCCACTATATGTATATGCAAGGGCTCTATAGCATAAATGGATTTGTTTTGGAAAATGTGAAAACTAACTCTTCCAATCTGCATTTTACCCCACATAAATGGAGAGCAGGTAGATTGTAACAGTTACATACTGAATACCTGCTGTTATAAAAAAAAGTTGGCTTATGGATATTCCTAAGGGACAATATGTGTTTGTGAGGAAGTACTGTAGTAGGGTAAGAAACTAGTGTTGGGCAAATGGTTTGGGCTGGGCAAAAGTTTGGCCCAAACATTGGCTATTCACCCATTTTGTGAACACCCATATTGGCAGGGCGTTCAACTGTTTGTTCCGCCCATCATATGTCCCACAATGCACTGCACACCGCACAGTGAATTCTAAGCCCTGATTGGCTGAAGCAATAAAGGCTTTGCCCAATCAGGGCACAGAGCATTGTCAGAGCCATAATTGGAGAAAGTCATGATGACTTAGCCCAATCATGGCTCATTGCTCATAGACTCACCCCACACTATAAAAGGTTCCTGCCCAGGGGAGCCGATGTTGGAGTGGCGAGGTATAGAACAGGGCGCTGTTCATTGCTACTAGCGAGTTAGTGTGCTATAGTTTGCTATTGTGATTCTGTTGTGAGAGTAGAGTGTCAGTGTAGTGTGAATATAGTGATAGTACAACTTTAAGTGTAGTGCGTCCGTGCAGTTTTACTGTAGTGGCAGTGTAGTGTTTCCTTGCAGTTTTACTGCAGTATATTGAAGTTTGTCAGTGTAGTGTGTAAGAGAAGCTCAGTTGGAACCATAAGGCCATTACATGATCATAATTATGAGCAAAGGCTCAATACAGAATGGGCATTAGTGCACATGTGTAAATGTATTAGCATGCACACAAGAATGAAATGTGCATATGTGAATGAGCACACACACATGTACATGTACAAGTGTGTGCACAGGTGCCAAACAGCCTATTTAACCACTTGCCGACCGGGCCATAAACTAAAGAAGGCTACAGCGCGGTCGGGTTATCCTGGGTGGACGTCCGTGGGACGTCCTCCCAGAATCCTGCTCTCGCGCGCCCCCTGGGGCGCGCACCCGAGAACTTCCGTGACCGGATGATCACGGATGATCGCGGCCGTTTACCATGTGATCGCTCCGTCAAATGACGGAGCGATCACATGTAAACAAACCGGCGTCATGTCATGACGCCGGTTCCTCCCTCCCCTCTGTGTACCGATCGGTACAGTGTGAGAGGAGAGGGGGAGGGATCAGATGGCAGCACCGCTGTGGGCTGGATGTGCAGTGCTCACAGCGGTGCTCAGTGACAAATACAGTCACATCCATCCCACCATGCTCAGCCATCCCTGCAATACACCCTGCAATACACTCTGCAATACACCCTGCAATACACTCTGCAATACACCCTGCAATACACCCTGCAATATACCCTGCAATATACCCAGCAATACCCCGCAATACTCTGCAATACCCCGCAATAGTCTGCACTACTCTGCAATACCCCGCAATAGTCTGCAATACCCCGCAATACCCTGCAATACTCTGCAATACCCCGCAATAGTCTGCACTACTCTGCAATACCCCGCAATAGTCTGCAATACCCCGCAATACCCTGCACTACTCTGCAATACCCCGCAATACCCTGCACTACTCTGCAATACCCCGCAATACCCTGCACTACTCTGCAATACCCCGCAATACCCTGCACTACTCTGCAATACCCTGCACTACTCTGCAATACCCTGCACTACTCTGCAATACCCCGCAATACTCTGCAATACCCCGCAATACTCTGCAATACCCCGCAATACCCTGCAATACCCCACAATACCCTGCAATACCCCGCAATACCCTGCACTACTCTGCAATACCCCGCAATAGTCTGCACTACTCTGCAATACCCCGCAATAGTCTGCACTACTCTGCAATACCCCGCAATAGTCTGCAATACCCCGCAATACCCTGCACTACTCTGCAATACCCCGCAATACCCTGCACTACTCTGCAATACCCCGCAATACCCTGCACTACTCTGCAATACCCCGCAATACCCTGCACTACTCTGCAATACCCCACAATACCCTGCACTACTCTGCAATACCCCGCAATACCCTGCACTACTCTGCAATACCCTGCACTACTCTGCAATACCCTGCACTACTCTGCAATACCCCGCAATACTCTGCAATACCCCGCAATACTCTGCAATACCCCGCAATACCCTGCAATACCCCGCAATACCCTGCAATACCCCGCAATACCCTGCACTACTCTGCAATAGTCTGCACTACTCTGCAATACCCCGCAATAGTCTGCACTACTCTGCAATACCCCGCAATAGTCTGCACTACTCTGCAATACCCCACAATAGTCTGCAATACCCCGCAATACCCTGCACTACTCTGCAATACCCCCCAATACCCTGCACTACTCTGCAATACCCCACAATATCCTGCACTACTCTGCAATACCCCGCAATACCCTGCACTACTCTGCAATACCCTGCACTACTCTGCAATACCCCGCAATACCCTGCAATACCCCGCAATACCCCGCACTACTCTGCACTACCCCACAATACCCTGCAATACTCCGCAGAACTCTGCAATACCCCGCAATACCCCGCAATTTTTAACCAGTTCCCGCCCGCCGTCATATGACGTCCTTGACTTTGTGTGGGGATATCTGAATGATGCCTGCAGCTACAGGCATCATTCAGATATCAGCTTTTTCAGCCGGCGATTCCCTACACCATAAGAATGATCATAACGGCTGTTCCACTGCTTGATTGTTCTTATGGGAGGAGAGAGGGGATGCCCCCCCCTTCCCGCCACCCTCCGGTGCTTCTACCGACTCCGCTACGATCGAAGCCAGGATCATTTTTTTTTTTTATTATTTCAGGCTTCCCAGCCTAGAGGTGAGATGTGGGGTCTTATTGACCCCATATCTCACTGTAAAGAGGACCTGTCATGCAATATTCCTATTACAAGGGATGTTTACATTCCTTGTAATAGGAATAAAAGTGATCAAAAAAATAGTTTCTTTTGGGAAAAAAGTGTCAAACTAAAATAAATAAAGTAAAATGAACAATAAAAAAAAAAAAAAAAATTTAAAGCGCCCCTGTCCGTGTGCTCGCATGCAGAAGCGAACGCATACGTAAGTCCCGCCCACATATGAAAACGGTGTTCAAACCACACGTCAGGTATCGCTGCGATCAGTAGAGCGAGAGCAATAATTTTGGCCCTGGACCTCCTCTGTAACTCAAAACATGTAACCAGTAAAAAATTTTAAAGCGTCAACTATGGAGATTTTTAAGTAGCGAAGTTTGGCACTATTCCACGAGCGTGTGCAATTTTGAAGGGTGACATGTTATGTATCTATTTACTCAGCGTAACTTTATCTTTCACATTATGCAAAAACATTGGGCTAACTTTACTATTTTGTTTTTTTTTAAAGCACAAAACTGTTTTTTTTCCAAAAACAACGCGTTCGAAAAATTGCTGCGCAAATGCCGTGCGAGATAAAAAGTTGCAACAACCGCCATTGTATTCTCTAGGGTCTTTGCTAAAAAAATATATATATATATATATATATATATATATATATATATATATATATATATATATATATATGTTTTGGGGTTCTATGTAATTTTCTAGCAAATAAATGATTATTTTTACATGTAGGAGAGAAATATAAGAACTGGCCTGGGTGCTCCAGAACGCCTGGAGGTGCTCCCTGCATGTTGGGCCTCTGTATGTGGCCACGCTGTGTAAAAGTCTCACACATGTGGTATCGCCGTACTCAGGAGTAATAGCAGAATGTGTTCTGGGGTGTAATTTGTGGTATGCATATGCTGTGTGTGAGAAATAACCTTCTAATATGACAATTTTGTGAAAAAAAAAAGTTAAAAAAAATCTTGATTTTTGCAAAGAATTGTGGGAAAAAATGACAATTTCAAAAAAACTCACCATGCATCTTTTCAAATACCTTGGAATGTCTTCTTTCCAAAAAGGGGTCATTTGAGGGGTATTTGTACTTTTCTGGCATGTTAGGGTCTCAAGAAATTAGATAGGCCGTCAGTACTTCAGGTGTGATCAATTTTCAGATATTGGCACCATAGCTTTTGGACTCTCTAACATTCGCAAAGACCAAAATATATACACCAAGTTGTACTTATTTTTACCAAAGATATGTAGCAGTATAAATTTTGGCCAAAATTTACGAAGAAAAATTACTAATTTGCTAAATTTTATAACAGAAAGAAATAAAAATTCATTTTTTTACCAAATTTTCAGTTTTTTCTCTTTTATAGCGCAAAAAATAAAAAACCCAACGGTGATTAAATACCACCAAAAGAAAGCTCTATTTGTGTGAAAAAAAGGACAAAAATTTTATATGGGTACAGTGTTGCATGGCTGAGTAATTGTCATTCAAAATGTTAGAGCACCGAAAGCTGAAAATTGGTCTGGTTAGGAAGGGGGTTTAAGTGCCCAGTGGTCAAGTGGTTAAGCTGAACTATGGCATGAACAGATTGCTGAGTGGTCTTCAGCTACAGTAGTTTCTGTTTAAATGCGCCTTGACCTTCTATATCTGCCTACCCATGCTTGACCCAGCTTGCCCTTGATCTCTGGATTCCTGCCTGCCTATTGTGACCATGGCTTGTACTCTGACTCTTTTCCTGTCTTGTGCTTCTCTGCCTTGCTGCCTGACTGTGTACCGACTCTGGCCTCTATCCTGACTCTGCTTCCATCTTATGTTCCTGTACCTTCGCTGTCCAGCTGGTAAAGACCTTTTGGCTTGTGTCCCAACTACAGCTACACTCCTGTCTGCTGATCTGGGCCTTGCTTGTGGGGACAAATCTTTTGGTAAGTGACCTGTTTGCTCATCGGTGTGGTGGAGGTTAACTGAATTTTCTGCAAAGAGGCGGCAGCTGATCAGCAAAGATTTAAACCATCTGAATGAATCTCTGGGACTTTCTTTTTCTGTTACTGTACAAGTTACTGTATGGTGATGGAAGTAGTGGTAAAAGGGTTGTAGAAAATCAGCTTTTTTAACATGTATAAAGTCTTGTTGTTTGCAATTTTATAAGATAACTTTGTTCCTCTTCATGTTTATGTATTTTTGTACATTATATGTTATGTAGATTGAAGTAGCTGTGAATAGGTTGGAGGAGATCTGCCCTTGCTCACATTTATGAAAGTGTATTTTTGTAGTGAATGTAATTGTTACATATGATCACTATTGGTGGAATTATCATATCTAGTATAACATGGAAGACTGCAGCACTAGTATATAACATTCACACAATATCAATGTGAAAATATAACAATAAACATGAGACTCAACACAAAACTCCCTATAATGCCCCGTACACACGGTCGGATTTTCCGATGGAAAATGTCTGATCGGAGCGTGTTGTCGGACATTCCGACTGTGTGTGGGCTGCATCGGTCATTTTCCATCGGATTTTCCGACACACAAAGTTTGAGAGCAAGCTATAAAATTTTCCAACAACAAAATCCGATCGTGTCAATTCCGACCATGTGTGGCCATTTCCGACGCGCAAAGTGCCACGCATGCTCAGAAGAAATTCCGAGACGGAACAGCTCGGTCTGGTAAAATTAGCGTTCGGAATGGATACAGCACTTTAGTCACTCTGCAGTGTCAATAATAGTTTACTGCAGCGCACTCTCTTCTTTATAATGTGAGAAGAATGAAGTAGTTTTGCTGCTCATATTCACACAGACTTCTCACACACTTATTCCTTTATTATTTATTGGGATTCCCTAAATATATTTAGATTTGTCACATCTGACCAAAATTTTTGGGGTTGTTTTTAAATATTTTATGTTTTTTTCAAGGCTGGTTTTTTTTTGGGGTTTGTATTTTTTTTAAGGCTGTGTTTTTGTATTGTTGTTTTTTGGTGTTTTACTCCATAATATTTTTGGGTGTGTTTTGTGTGTCAAGTTACCACAACACCATTGATATCTTGTATTATTGAATCTCAAGCAGATTGTTTGGTGTTGGTGTCCCTTGTTAATTTCACATTGTATATTTGAAATGTACCTGAATCCTCACAAACAAACTGTCTTTTTTGAAGGAAAACACACATAGGCAAGTATAATTGAAAACAAAAATTCCTTTATTAAGGGCTCAGAACCAAACAAAGAGGGAGGCAACGCTGGATAAACAGTTGAAATTTGCGAAGCCTTTGACTCCCAGGGCAGACATCAATTCTTTTCCAGCAAAACTGGTGGCCTGAGGAGTCCTTATCTAAGGGAGTGCAGTCTGGTCCAGAAGTCCCAGAGATCCGGAAAGCAGCAGATTACATGTATGTTCCCAGGCTGTGGTACTACAAGAGGCTGCATATTTGGTCAGACCAGACTGAACCCAAGCCATCACTCTCTGGTCTTCCTTAGATGCTTCCTTCCACGCTGTGGCTCTGGTGTGGAAGATGTGCCAGGAGGAGGAGTAGGACCTGGAGGAGGAGGAGGAGGAGGAGGAGTAGGACCTGGAGGAGGAGGAGGAGGAGGACCATGTGTGAGGTCACAAATGTGGGTAGCAGTTGTTATTTCGCTCCTCAACCCCTTATTGAGAGCTTCCAAAATTAGGAACTCACACAGTACGCGTTGGACCTCCTCCATCCGCATCATTTTGCAGGCAGTTCTGCTAGCAAAGTCCTCCTCCACAGTGTGGGGGGTTCTCAGGGCCTCTGCAGTCTTCCAAAAGACACCTATTGCAGCCTCCTCCAGGGTACTCCTCTTCCTGGCACTTTCTCTTTGCAGGTGTAGGGGAGGGACCTGCATATCAGGCAGCCTGCTTGGCCCGGCCACCTCCTGGCTGAGACTTCCCTGTGTATGAAAAAGGGACATGGTTTTAGTTTTTTGCTTCATCAATCACAATCATTCATTATTAGTACTTCAATCTAACATCTAGTTAACATCATTGATTAGACAACCATAAATATTTAGAGGAATGCTATACCTGGCTCAATCTGGGCTCCTCCACATGTTGCTGCCTGGAGGGCCCAGGTTGGGCGTCAGAAGCCTCAGCCAGGGGGGAAGGAAGCGTGGAAGGAAGACTGGAGAGTGATGGGCTGGGTTCAGTCTGGCCTGCCAGAAAATGCAGCCTGTCATAGTAACACAGCCTGGGGACATAGATGTCATCTGCAGCTCCGGATCTCTGGGAATGCTGGACATTCTTGCGCTCCCTTAGATATGTGCTCCTCAGGCCACCAATTAGGGCCTTCAAATAGAGGATGTCTGCCATGGGGATCACCGTCTTCACAAATACCAACAAACTATCCAGCGCTGCCTTCCTCTTTGTTTGGTTCTTATAATGTAGGTGGTTTATCTGCCACAGACAAGGTAAGCTCCCTGTACATATCAATGAATATGGCCATAAATTCATCCTCTCTAAAGATATCCATTTTCACTGCAAGACACAACACAAGACAAACCCTAATGTCAGCCTAAAGTCTACTAAACTTGTGCAAATACAGGTCTCAATCTAGAAGCAGTATAGGCCCAATGTTAAATCTTACCTTCGCAATCATGATCGGCGCCTCTGTTACTCCTTCCTCCGCAGATTGTACGTACTACGCATGTGTGTTACGTTTTATAGACACTGCGCATGCGTGAAACTCCTCCAGCCCCTGACGTTCTTTCTAGTCCATTCCCGCCCCTTCTCGTTTCGGCACAGTGGGGGAAGAGCACATGGCGGAAACACAGCAGGTGTGTGCTAATTACAGCAACGAGGAGGAAGAGGAGGAAAGCCCGGAGCCTGAAATGTCCCGATCCCGGAGGAGACGATTTAAGGCATCAAATATGTCCTTTGGGGAGATGTTGGAGATGGTGGACATCCTGAAGAGGGCCGACTATGACGGGAAGTATGGACCTTACCCCAACCTAAATGTCAGAAAGGCCAAGATCATGGCGAAAGTAGTCAAGAGTCTGCACCGGAATTTCGGGGTACGGCGATCCAAGAATCAGCTCAGGAAGTGGTGGTCTGACCTCAAATTAAGAGAGCATGAGCAGTACAGAAGGATCAGGAGATTGCTGCAAAAAAGTAAATAGTTGTCCTGTGTTCCTATTCTTTATGTTTATTACGTTTGTGCTGCTCCATGTGCTTTTCTTAACTGTTCAGTTTAAAATGGCAACTTTCATGTTCATGGGCACATTATTCGTTCGTATCAAACTTAGTTCGTTTGGCCATATGCAATTGCCATCATTTTTTGGGGCCTACTTGTGTGAAAAGAATTGGGTTGTGTAGATGTGTTTGTTACTAGAATGAAATGCCAACTAGATTCTGTGTAAGGAGAGGACACTCAGCAGCAGTTTTCACATCTGGACGCTGGAGCACTAGTGTGGGATCCCAGAACACCCTTTTAATTAGAGGGTCCCACACAGGTGCTCCAGTGTATACCATAAGGGTGTCTCCATCTGTGAAGCTTGTACAAGACAGGTAAAGTTTTGAAGCTTGACAAAGGCCAAGAAAAATGCTACATCTTGGAACTCTGCCAAAACAGACAATTGTACCCCACTTCCAAGCAATGTTTTATATTCCTATTTCTGCCATCAAATATTTGTGTGCTAAGTATACCTATTTTTTTTACATAGGGGAGAAAAGACTCAGAGGACACCCCTCATCCGAGGAGACCACAGACCCCCCACCTCTGGAAGAAGGGGAAATCCCCCAAAGCCAAGAAGAGCAGGAGGAGGAAGACGTGATGGAAATTGTCACCACAACAGGTGAGTGTCTGCGACCACAGGCTCAGGTAAGAGATGGATGCCGGCATATTTATAATACCTGGTTTCTTTTGCTTTCTCTCTTTTTAGGTGATCATGATGTTGTGGATCCAGATCCTTTCACCTTGGAAAGTGCCTAGATCCTGATTGGGGAGATCATGGGGTGTAATAGGGACTTGGAAAACATCAAGAAAAACATCAATGATGTTCTTCAAAAAATAAGAACATCATTGATGTTTTAGGGAGAGTTTAAAAGCCCTCAAAATCCCTTTGTTTTTTGGTGTGCTACAATTTTTGACAATTTTTTGACAAATATAAGAAAAGACAAATTTTAAAGATGCACACAGTGTGTCAACATGTGCTATCTGCCATCACGGGAGATTAATGTAGGCGTTTTGGGGGTGCAACCCCTTCCTCAATAATAAAGTAGCTGTGAGGAAGGGGTTGCACCCACAAAACATGTCCCTTGATCCCCCATGATGGCAGGTAGCACATGTTGACATTCTTAAATTTGTGTGCATCTTCAAAATTTGGCTTTTCCTGGGGTGACTTCACCCCATCTGAACGCAATATCAAACACAGTTTGTAAATACTCATGTCTGATATTGCCTTCAAGTTCTAACAAATGTGAACTTTGTAAGTTTAAGATTTGTGTCTTTCTTGTTGCTTTTAAACATGCCTGTTTTATCTTAAATGGACATTTCTACTTTTTCTAATGTGACCCCAAAAATTGTTATTGAACAAACATGTTGGTTTGTTTTAAAAACCTTTTCTAAATGCACATGTGATTGTGCTGGTATTACAAAGATTGTTAATCAAGAATGAGTGGATTATTGTCTCAACGCTCCAACACTTTTGTGGTGCTCTAATTGGTGTTTTCTGTGACAATGGGTGTTATTTCCTGAGTGCAAAGTGTCTTTGCCTTTAATAAATAACATCCAACAGTGCTTTGTAATGTTACACAATCACGCCATTTTCCGGACTCGCCACATTTGTGTCAGGGTCAGCTAAAACAAACACAAGCAGTAAATGTCACCAAAGCTTTTTTTTTTTTATTTTTTTTTTTTAATGTTTTAGACATTGTCTGGCATATTGATGGCCCCCCTACCTGCAAAGTATTCAAGGTATCTTAGCCGAACATCACGGGCACTTAGGGGGGGCAAGCCAGGACGGCCACTTTCAAGCACCGTCAGGGTTGGTTTGTTTGGAATTCCGGCCTCAGGCCCAACTGAGCCAGCATAGTTGGCAGAATGTTTCCTTAAAAAGTTGTGTAGAACACACACGCCAGTATAATGTGATTCAGTTTGTACTCCACCATGTGTATGGGTGTAAGAAATAGGCGGAACCGACTGGCCATGATTCCAAACGTGTTCTCCACCACTCTTCTGGCTCTGGCCAGCCGGTAATTAAAAACCCTCTGGTCCGGGGTGAGGGTCCTCATCGGGAATGGCCACATAAGATGGTCCCCCAGTGCAAAGGCTTCATCCGCAACAAAGACAAATGGGAGTCCTTCCACATTGTCTTCTGGAGGTGGCAAGTCCAAGCTGCCATTCTGGAGACGCCTGTAAAACTCCGTCTGGGTGATGACTCCACCATCGGACATCCGGCCATTCTTCCCCACGTCCACATACAGGAACTCATAAGTAGCCGACACCACTGCCAACATCACAATACTATTGAACCCCTTGTAGTTGTAATAGTACGACCCCGAGTTGGGTGGTGGGACAATGTGGAAATGTTCCCATCAGTTGCCCCTCCGCAGTTAGGAAAGTCCCACCGCTGGGCAAAGTTGGAGGCAACAGTCTGCCATTCCTGTGGCGTGGAAGGAAACTGTGGAGTCAAAACAAAATCACAAATTAATCATTTTGCACATAAACAGGGAAAGCAGATTAGACACAAACATTCTTGGCCAACATCAAGATTACATTTTTTGTATGTATTTTTTAAAGACCAAAGTATAAGGTACAACTATCAGATTCCCCTCCCCCCTCTCATGGGCCATTTCTAACATTATAGGGGGGGGAGCTCTTGGACAGGTACCCCTCTCCACTTCATTGAGAGATGAATGCCTAAATAATGTGTAATCCTTTGGCCAGCCCCTCCTTACTTACACTATTGGCAGCCCACTGGACAGGTAAGAAGTGTCAGAATACAAAGATATAAATACACATTGTATACATTTTAGCACATTTGGACATTCTGCTATTACCTATCAAGATAATAATAGAATACAAAAACCTTAAACATTACCATTTGAAAGTATACAGGCAGGCCCTTGCACTACATGCTTTGGGGAATTCATCCATAAATCTGACCACAAAAGAGATGGGTATAGTGTGTATGGGTTTGGCAAAGTCAGCAGATAGATGATTGAGGATAGATAGAGAATTGGTATCAGCTGACTTAGCAGTTGGGGGGAGGGAGGGTTAAAAATGATTTGGGGACCCCCCCAAAAAAAGCCTCTGGCACTCTGCCTGAATTTAAAGCACAAATCACATTTAAAAACATTTTAGGGGTGTTTGGGGTAAAGCACTACTATGGAGCTGACAAAATACATTGTTAAGTGACTACATGAGGTGAATATAGGGCCAGGAAACCATGCTGGGGAGGTAAGTGAAGGCAAATATGTATGAAGGACAAAAAAAAATAATTACATAAAAATCCAGCATGCATGAGGACAAAGGGGACATTCACAGCATATTACAATCATGGTAATTAGGGAATGAGGAAAGAAATACAATATATTATCAAACATTATATACAATAAAATGTGATGTTTAAGGATAAAAATCTTACCTTAATATACTCCTTCTACAGGACCTGGATGATGGCAGAACAGGTCTCTGGGATAATAATCCCCAGAGCCTGGGGGGGAGATGCCTGTCGAGAACTTCAAGTCCTGCAGGCTTCTCCCCGTTGCCAAGTACCGCAGGGTGGTGACCAGCCTCTGCTCTGGAGAGATGGCTTGCCTCATGCAGGTATCCTGCCTGCTAATATAAGGGGTCAGCAAAGCCAACAAACGGTGAAATATGGGGTCTGTCATCCGGAGAAAGTTCCTGAAATCGTCAGGATTATTCTCACCGATCTCACGGAGCAAAGGCATATGACAGAACTGGTCACGCTGAAGCAACCAATTCTTGGTCCATGAACTCCTCCCCACCCTGTTCATGAACTGGGCTTGTGTCAAGGTCAGGACCCCAACACCAAGCCCCCGCACAGCACGAACTCTACGAGGAGTATGTATACGCAACATGGCTAGAAAACGGTCGGCTGCTCAGAACGAAGTAACAGAATGCACTGAAGAACAGCAAGGCCTGTGAAGAGCGACCTGAAAAACAGTAACGAACGAACAAGAACACAATGACAAGTCACGCGTAGCTTGCTGCACGCACTGAAGAGCAGATACAAACCCACAAGCACAAACTGAACAGCAGAAAACAATCTGAAAACCATGAGTCTGAAAAAGCGTGAATCATCTCTCATCAAACTTTTACTAACATGAGATTAGCAAAAGGAGCCCAAAGGGTGCCGCGCTTTGTTCTGAACTGGCCTTTTCTAGTCTCGTCGTACGTGGTGTATGTGACCGCGTTCTTGGCGATCGGAAATTCCGACAACTTTGTGCGACCGTGTGTATGCAAAACAAGTTTGAGCCAACATCCGTCGGAAAAAAACCTAGGATTTTGTTGTCGGAATGTCCGATCAATGTCCGACCGTGTGTACGGGGCATTAGTGTATATATAACAATGGTATGGAGACTATTCCACTGATAACTAATGAAGAGAATTTATAATCAGCATATATAAAATTAGTGCAGCAATATTAGTACAAATCGTCAAAGTCCAAATAAAGAGCGTTAATAATAAAATCTTCTCCACACCATAAGATCAAATCCTCCACCATGATGTTCAGAGGAAATCCCAAAGTTCAATGGTGTCACTTTTCGTCAATGAAGTTTCCACAACATGAGTGCGACTTCTGTGAACATCAAAGTGAATCCCCACAACTAGGGATGAGCTTCGAGTCTGAGTCGAACTCATGTTCGACTCGAACATTGGCTGTTCGCAAGTTCGGCGAACAGCGAACAATTTGGGGTGTTCGCGGCAAATTCGAATGCCGCGGAACACCCTTTAAAAATCTATGTTAGAAATCAAAAGTGCTAATTTTAAAGGCTAATATGCAAGTTATTGTCATAAAAATTGTTTGGGGACCCAGGTCCTGCCCCAGGGGACATGGATCAATGCAAAAAAAGTTTTAAAAACGGCCGTTTTTTCAGGAGCAATGATTTTAATTATTCTTAAAGTCAAACAATAAAAGTGTAATATCCCTTTAAATTTCGTACCTGGGGGGTGTCTATAGTATGCCTGTAAAGGGGCGCATGTTTCCTGTGTTTAGAACAGTCTGACAGCAAAATGACATTTTGAAGGAAAAAACTCATTTAAAACTACCCACGGCTATTGCATTGCTGACAATACACATAGAAGTTCATTGATAAAAATGGCATGGGAATTCCCCAAAGGGGAACCCCGAACCAAAATTAAAAAAAAAAAATGACGTGGGAGTCCCCCTAAATTCCATACCAGGCCCTTCAGGTCTGATATGGATATTAAGGGGAACCCCGGCCAAAATTTTTTTTAAAAAATGACGTGGGGTTCCCCCTAAATTCCATACCAGACCCTTCAGGTCTGGTATGGATTTTAAGGGGAACCCCGTGCCAAAAAAAAAAAAAAAAACGGCGTGGGGCCCCCCCAAAAATCCATACCAGACCCTTATCCGAGCACGCAACCTGGCAGGCTGCAGGAAAAGAGGGGGGGACGAGAGTGCGGCCCCCCCTCCTGAACCGTACCAGGCCACATGCCCTCAACATTGGGAGGGTGCTTTGGGGTAGCCCCCCAAAACACCTTGTCCCCATGTTGATGAGGACAAGGGCCTCATCCCCACAACCCTGGCCGGTGGTTGTGGGGGTCTGCGGGCGGGGGGCTTATCGGAAACTGGAAGCCCCCTTTAACAAGGGGACCCCCAGATCCCGGCCCCCCCCTGTGTGAAATGGTAAGGGGGTACTTACCCCTACCATTTCACTAAAAAACTGTCAAAAATGTTAAAAATGACAAGAGACAGTTTTTGACAATTCCTTTATTTAAATACTTCTTCTTTCTTCTATCTTCCTTCATCTTCTGGTTCTTCTGGCTCTTCTGGTTCTTCCTCCAGCGTTCTCGTCCAGCATCTCCTCCGCGGCGTCTTCTATCTTCTTCTCCTCGGGCCGCTCCGCACCCATGGCATGGGGGGAGGCTCCCGCTCTTCTCTTCTTCTTTTCTTCTCTTCTTCTCTTCTTCATTTTCTTCTCCGGGCCGCTCCGCACCCATGCTGGCATGGAGGGAGGCTCCCGCTGTGTGACGGCGCTCCTCGTCTGACAGTTCTTAAATAATGGGGGGCGGGGCCACCCGGTGACCCCGCCCCCTCTGACGCACGGTGACTTGACGGGACTTCCCTGTGACGTCACGGGGAATGCCACAGGGAAGTCCCGTCATGTCCCGTGCGTCAGAGGGGGGCGGGGTCACCGGGTGGCCCCGCCCCCCGTTATTTAAGAACTGTCAGACGAGTAGCACCGTCACACAGCGGGAGCCTCCCTCCATGCCAGCATGGATGCGGAGCGGCCCGGAGAAGAAAATGAAGAAGAGAAGAAGAGAAGAAAAGAAGAAGAGAAGAGCGGGAGCCTCCTCCCCATGCCATGGGTGCGGAGCGGCCCCAGGAGAAGAAGATAGAAGACGCCGCGGAGGAGATGCTGGATGAGAATGCCGGAGGAAGAACCAGAAGAGCCAGAAGAACCAGAAGAACCAGAAGATGAAGGAAGATAGAAGAAAGAAGAAGTATTTAAATAAAGGAATTGTCAAAAACTGTCTCTTGTCATTTTTAACATTTTTGACACTTTTTTCGTGAAATGGTAGGGGTAAGTACCCCCTTACCATTTCACACAGGGGGGCTGGGATCTGGGGGTCCCCTTGTTAAAGGGGGCTTCCAGATTCCGATAAGCCCCCCACCCGTAGACCCCCACAACCACCGGCCAGGGTTGTGGGAATGAGGCCCTTGTCCTCATCAACATGGGGACAAGGTGTTTTGGGGGGCTACCCCAAAGCACCCTCCCAATGTTGAGGGCATGTGGCCTGGTACGGTTCAGGAGGGGGGGCGCACTCTCGTCCCCCCCTCTTTTCCTGCGGCCTGCCAGGTTGCGTGCTCGGATAAGGGTCTGGTATGGATTTTTGGGGGGACCCCACGACGTTTTTTTGTTTTTTTTTGGCGCGGGGTTCCCCTTAAAATCCATACCAGACCCTTCGGTATGAAATTTAGGGGGAACCCCACGTCATTTTTTTTTTTTAATTTTGGCCGGGGTTCCCTTTAATATCCATATCAGACCTGAAGGGCCTGGTATGGAATTTAGGGGGACTCCCACGTCATTTTTTTTTAAAATTTTGGTTCGGGGTTCCCCTTTGGGGAATTCCCATGCCATTTTTATCAATGAACTTCTATGTGTGTTGTCGGCAATGCAATAGCCGCGGGTAGTTTTAAATGAGTTTTTTCCTTCAAAATGTCATTTTGCTGTCAGACTGTTCTAAACATAGGAAACATGCGCCCCTTTACAGGCATACTATAGACACCCCCCAGGTACGAAATTTAAAGGGATATTACACTTTTATTGTTTGACTTTAAGCATTATTAAAATCACTGCTCCTGAAAAAACGGCCGTTTTTAAAACTTATTTTTGCATTGATGCATGTCCCCTGGGGCAGGACCCAGGTCCCCAAACACTTTTTATGACAATAACTTGCATATTAGCCTTTAAAATTAGCAATTTTGATTATTCATGTTCGTGTCCCATAGACTTTAACGGTGTTCGCGTGTTCGAACGAACTTTTTTCCTGTTCGCATGTTCTGGTGCAAACCGAACAGGTGGGTGTTCGGCTCATCCCTACCCACAACTGAATCCAAGACTTAACAGAAGGTTGGAGGTGAAAGCCTAGAGGTCAGTGTGAGTGTGTATGGTCCAGTCCCCATACAGGAATAATGAATGGATCACACCACCTCATCCACTTCTCATGTCACATTTAGTAATCGGGATTCTCTGCACAGTGTGCACCTAAAGCTACCTGGAAAAAATTAGTGGTTTTCTTTTGATCCTATTAGTACAGTACCGTAGGCAGCTGCAGTATTTACAAGTTAGTGTAGTGTGTCCTCTGCACAGTGTGCACCTAAAGCTGAAGAAAATTGGTGGTGTTCTTCTGATCCTATTAATACCACAGGCAAGCAGCTACAGTATTTACAGTTAGTGTACTAAGTGCTGTGTGCTCATACAAGTGCTCCCCCCAGGTGATAGCCCCTCACCTTAGGGCATGTGACCTTGCAATTAAGCTTGGTCAAAATGCGCCTTAGAACCTCTATGGGTATGATGTTATGTGCAGGGTCCTGGATGGATAAATACTGGTGCCTCTGTTCCTCACAGCAGTCCCATTTACACCTCAATATATCAACACAAAAAGAACTTCATGGTGCAGTATGTACTAAATTTATTAAAATCATAAACAAATCCCACAATGGGTACTCATAGTAACAGGGCGCTGAAAGGCGCCACACTAAAACAGCAGTAACGAACAGTCAACAGTGGCCGGTATGGGGTGGCGTGCTAATCGGTCCCAACAAGTGGTATGTGTAACGTTCCGTCCTGTCCCCTTCCCCATGGGAGAGATTAGCACGCCACCCCATACTGGCCACTGTTGACCGTTCGCTATTGCTGTTTTAAGGTGGCGCCCTTAAGCGCCCTGTTACTGTGAGTACCCATTGCGGGATTTGTTTATGATTTTAATAAATTTAGTACATACTGCACCATGAAGTTCTTTTTGTGTTGATATATTGAGGTGTAAATGGGACTGCTGTGAGGAACAGAGGCACCAGTGTTTATCCATCCAGGACCCTGCACATAACATTGAACACATAGAGGTTCTAAGGCGCATTTTGGCCAAGCTTAATTGCAAGGTCACATGCCCTGAGGTGAGGGGCTATCACCTGGGGGGAGCACTTGTATGAGCACACAGCACTTCAGTTTGTGTTCACAATAACACATGAATGGATTGTGGAAGATCTGTGGACTGTTTATTTGACCATTGCACAGCAACACAGCACTGAATTGCATAGAATCACATGGATGTAGCACCAAATCGCATGGATGCGTTTTTTTGTATTTTTTTTAAATGTAATTTTTATTGTTTGAACATTGCACCAACACCGAATTGCATAGATGCAGCACTGAAATGCATGGATGCAACACTGAATCACATGGATGTTTGTTTTATTAATGTTTGAAAATTGCACAAGCTTGTGGAATATTGGTTTTGCAGTACACAAGCTGATTTGAGCACCTTTTACCCATTTATTCATTTATTGAAGTTTATTGAAGTTTATATTATTAATATATAGTATTTTGTATGTATAGTATTCATATATTTTGCATGATAAGCACAATATCACTTTATTAATATTTCCAGTAGTCATTTTTTATTTTGACAAGCGCAGCGTGTGTATAATTTTAACTATTTTGCATGGTTATGAGACATGAGGAACGTTAGCAGCTGATCATTTACAAAGATGCACTGTTTTGGAGACCAGATTTGGTCAATCACCTGGTGGCTCACAGGACTACAAACTAGCATTCTGAGCTACAGTATTTACATTTAGTGTACTGTGTCCTCTGCACAGTGTGCACCTAAAGCTACCTGAATTAAATTGGTAGTATTCTTCTGATCCTATATTAATACCACAGGCAAGCAGCTACAGTATTTACAGTTAGTGTAGTGCGTCCTTTGCACAGTGTGTACCTAAAGCTACCTGGAGACAATTGCTGTTGTTCTGCTCCTATTAATACCACAGGCAGGCAGCTACAGTATTTACAGTTAGTGTACTGTGTCCTCTGCACAGTGTGCACCTAAAGCTACCTGAATAAAATTGGTGGTGTTATTCTGATCCTATTAATACCACAGGCAGGCAGCTACAGTATTTACAGTTGCTGTACTGCGTCCTCTGCACAGTGTGCACCTAAAGCTACCTGAAGAAATTTTCTGTTGTTCTGCTCCTATTAATACCACAGGCAGTTTCTTGTAAAAAAAAAAAAAAATTAATACCACAGGCAGGCAGCTACAGTATTTACAGTTAGTGTACTGTGTCCTCTGCACAGTGTGCACCTAAAGCTACCTGAATTAAATTGGTAGTATTCTTCTGATCCTATATTAATACCACAGGCAAGCAGCTACAGTATTTACAGTTAGTGTAGTGCGTCCTTTGCACAGTGTGTACCTAAAGCTACCTGGAGACAATTGCTGTTGTTCTGCTCCTATTAATACCACAGGCAGGCAGCTACAGTATTTACAGTTAGTGTACTGTGTCCTCTGCACAGTGTGCACCTAAAGCTACCTGAATAAAATTGGTGGTGTTATTCTGATCCTATTAATACCACAGGCAGGCAGCTACAGTATTTACAGTTGCTGTACTGCGTCCTCTGCACAGTGTGCACCTAAAGCTACCTGAAGAAATTTTCTGTTGTTCTGCTCCTATTAATACCACAGGCAGTTTCTTGTAAAAAAAAAAAAAAATTAATACCACAGGCAGGCAGCTACAGTATTTACAGTTAGTGTACTGTGTCCTCTGCACAGTGTGCACCTAAAGCTACCTGAACAAAATTGGGTGTGTTCTTCTGATCCTATATTAAAACCACAGGCAGGCAGCTACAGTATTTACAGTTAGTGTACTGTGTCCTCTGCACAGTGTGCACCTAAAGCTACCTGAATTAAATTGGTGGTGTTCTTCTGATCCTATATTAATACCACAGGCACGCAGCTACAGTATTTATAGTTAGTGTACTGTGTCCTCTGCACAGTGTGCACCTAAATATACCTGAATAAAATTGGTGGTGTTCTTCTGATCCTATATTAATACCACAGGCAGGCAGCTACAGTATTTACAGTTAGTGTACTGTGTCCTCTGCACAGTGTGCACCTAAAGCTACCTGAAGAAATTTGCTGTTGTTCTGCTTCTATTAATACCACAGGCAGGCAACTACAGTATTTACAGTTAGTGTACTGTGTCCTCTGCACAGTGTGCACCTAAAGCTACCTGAATGAAATTGGTGGTGTTCTTCTGATCCTATATTAATACCAAAGGCAGGCAGCTACAGTATTTACAGTTAGTGTACTGTGTCCTCTGCACAATGTGCACCTAAAGCTACCTGAAGACAATTGCTGTTGTTCTGCTCCTATTAATACCACAGGCAGGCAGCTACAGTATTTACAGTTGGTGTACAGCGTCCTCTACACAGTGTGCACCTAAAGCTACCTGAAGACAATTGCTGGAGTTCTCATACTAATAATACTACAGGCAGGCAGTTGATTCTGCTAGCTGCAGTATCAGTATATATACATACCAGCTTTGTGCAGCTACATCTCACTGCAGGCCATTAGTATGTCTGGAAGGCCAACAAGAAGAGGCAGACAGTCACAAGCCAGTAAAAGAGGGCAAGCAGGCTCTGTGTCTAGAGGCAACAGTGCTGGTCGTGCAGACGGTGCATCCTTATCAGCACATGGCCGTGGGACATGCTTGTCCTTTCTTTTGGCAGCTGGCCGTGTTGAGATGCAACATGCGGAAGGCTTGGTAGAGTGGATGACCAAGCCATCCTCCTCATCCTCTCTCACCCAGGCTCAGGGTACTTTGTCTGGCAAAGCAGCTGCCAACGCGGCCTCTTCCCTTGGCTCAATGGCATCAGTAACTCCTTCCCTAACACCACCATGTTCTCCTGAGGAGTCCCCCAAACTGTTTGACCACAGTGTTGGGTACATGCTCCAGGAGGATGCCCAGCGTTTTGAAGGCTCCGATGATGGTACCCAGCTAGAGGAAGGCAGTAACGTGAGCCCAGAGAGAGGGGGTGCCCAAGAAGGAGAGCAATCTGGCAGTCATGTTCCCCCAGCTGCAGCATACTGCCAGCTAGGGATGAGCCGAACACCCCCCCCGTTCGGTTCACACCAAAACCTGCGGACGGACCGAAAATTTGCACGAACGTTAGAATACCATTGACGTCTATGGGACTTGAATGTTCGAAATCAAAAGTGCTCATTTTAACGGCTAATTTGCATGGTATTGTCCTAAAAAGGGTTTGGGGACCTGGGTCCTGCCCCAGGGGACATGTATCAATGCAAAAAAAACTTTTAAAAATGGCCGTTTTTTTGGGAGGAGTGATTTTAATGATGCTTAAAGTAAAAAAAGTGAAATATTCCTTTAAATATCGTACCTGGGGGGTGTCTATAGTATGCCTGTAAAGTGGCGCATGTTTCCCGTGCTTATAACAGTCCCTGCACAAAATGACATTTTTAAAGGAAAAAAAGTCATTTAAAACTGCTTGCGGCTTTAATGTAATGTCGGGTCCTGGCAATATGGATGAAAATCAGTGAGACAAATGGCATGGGTACCCCCAGTCCATTACCAGGCCCCTTGGCTCTTGTATGGATATTAAGGGGAACCCCACACCCAAATTAAAAAAGGAAACCGCAGTATACAGGCTCTGTACTCTGAACAGCAGTATACAGGTGGTGCAAACAAGACAGGGACTGTAGGTTTGTTGTTAAGTAGAATCTGTTTGTAATTTTGAATTGGTACATTTTTAACGTGTTTAGCTACAGCCAAAAAATCTATTTTAAGCTTTTTGGAAAACATAGGGAAGGGTTATCACCCCTGTGACATTTGTTTTGCTGTTTGTGCTCCTCTTCAGAAGATTTCACCTCACTTTTTGTCCCAATGACAAACGTTTTTTGAAAATTTGTTTTTTTTTGTGAAACAAGGATTGGTGATAAAGCATCGGTGGAAAGGAGAAATGTTTTTCCCATATTAACTCTTACAGGAGAGAATTTCCCTTCCTAGGGGTAGATTTCAGCTCACTTCCTGTTGTTTCCTTCCGTTTGCAAGTAGGAGTCGTTTGTAAGTTGGATGTTTGAAAGTAGGGGCCTGCCCTATATACTCAGCAGAAATTTGGGCCATAGGTGTTGTTGTGGCCACAACACTGTAAGCCCTCACAGGGCCCTGCTGTGAAATATTAGATCAAGAATTGGAATTACATGCCCCTGTTGAACAGGGGCAGAAAAATTTGGTCTTTGGTGGTGGTGTTGGTGCCACAACACTGTAAGTCCTCATTCGCTCTTGGTGGGCGCAGAAACGGGCCCTGCTGTGAAATATTAGATCAAGAATTGTAATTACATGCCCCTGTTGAACAGGGGCAGAAAAATTGGGCCTTAGGCGCTGGTGCCACAACACTGCAACCCTTCACAGATACTCTAGTTGGAACGCAGAAACGAGCCCTGCTGCAAAGTATTGCATCAAAAATTGTAATTACATGCCCCTGTTAAACAGGGGCTGAAAATTTGGGCCTTAGGCACTGGTGCTGGTGCCACAACACTGCAACCCCTCACAGATACTATAGTTGGAACACAGAAACGAGCCCTGCTGCAAAGTATTGCATCAAAAATTGTAATTACACGCCCCTGTTAAACAGCGGCTGAAAAATTAGGCCTTAGGCACTGGTGGCAGCGCCCAGAACCAAAAATGTTCTTACAAGCTATCAGCATGATCATTGAGGAGGAAGAGGATAATTACTCAGGATAGTCACTCAGCATCAGCATAGGCAGTCTTTGAAGGGATCTGAGATTTCAAAAAAAATTATTCGGTTACATCAGCATCAGGTGCTTGGTAGCTGGTGGTGATCCAAGACTGATTAATTTTTATGAAGGTCAGTTGATCGATCGAGTCGGTGGACAGATGCACCCTGTGATCGGTTACAAAGCCTCCAGCAGCACTGAATGTGCGTTCCGAAAGAACGCTGGATGCAGGATAGGCCAGTAGCTCAGCTCTGGCCAGTGATCCATCCTCAAGACCCAGTAACCCAGAGGATTTTCAGTGGGAAAGATGTCCAAGTCAGATCTTGCCCCTAGGTATTCCTGCACCATGTAAAACAGACGCTGGCGATGGTTGCTGGAACCGATCATACCTTGGGGCTGCGGACTAAAAAATTATCTGAACGCATCGGTCAGACGGCCACCTTCTCCACCGCTCCTTCTTTGACTGACCAAAGCCTCAGCAACACGTTGTCCAGAAACAGGAGTTTGTAACCTCCCAGTCTCTGGGAACGTGTTGCACAGACCTTTCTGCAAGGCCTCCCGAAGATGTTTCATCCTCTGCTCCCTCTACGAGGGCAAGATAAGATCCGCAACCTTACCCTTGTAACGTGGATCAAGGAGGGTTGCCAGCCAGTATTGGTCCTTCTGAAAAACAACGAATACGAGGATCTTTATGCAGGCTTTGCAGGATCAGGGAGGCCATGCAGCCTAGGTTTGCTGAGGCATTCGGTCCAGAGTCCTCTGGGTCACTAAGGATGACATGGTCCGCAGCCACCTCCTTCCAGCTACGTACAAGTCCATGTGTTTCTTGGGACTGATCCCTTTAAGACTGCTGCTGATGCTGAGTGCCAGGCTCCACCTCCATACTGACACAATCCTCCTCCTCGTCCTCTTCCTGTGTGATCGGCGGGCATGCAGGAACACTGTCTGGATAAAGGGGGCCTTGAGAGCTAAGGAAGTCCTCCTCTTCCTGCCTCTGTTCTGCCTCAAGTGCCCTGTCCATTATTCCACGCAGCGTGTGCTCCAACAGGTGGACAAGGGGGACAGTGTCACTGATGCATGCCCTGTCACTGCTCACCATCCTTGTGGCCTCCTCAAATGGTGACAGGACAGTGCATGCATCCCTGATCCTGGCCCACTGTCGTTGGGAAAAAAACAAGCTCCCCTGACCCTATCCTGGTGCCATAGTCGCACAGGTACTCATTGATGGCCCTTTGCTGCATGTGCAGCCGCTGCAGCATGGCCAACATTGAATTCCACCTGGTGGGCATGTCACAGATTAGGCGGTTCTTGGGCAGGTTAAACTCCTTTTTGGAGGTCTGCCAGCCGAGCACTGGCATTATATGACCAGCGGAAATGCACACAGACTTTCCTGGCCTGCCTCAGGACATCCTGTAAGCCCGGGTACCTGCCCAAGAACCGCTGTACCACCAAGTTAAGGACGTGAGCCAAACAGGGCACATGGGTCATTTGTCCCTGTCGGAGGGAAGAGAGGAGGTTGGTGCCATTGTCGCAAACCACCATTCCTGCCTTAAGTTGGTGTGGCGTCAACCACCTCTGAACCTGCCCCTGCAGAGCTGACAGAACCTCTGCCCCAGTGTGGCTCCTGTCCCCCAAGCACACCAGCTCAAGCACTGCATGGCATCTTTTGGCCTGCATACTTGCGTAGCCCCTTGATTGGCTACGGAGCACCGCTGGTTCCAAGGACAAAGCACAGGAAGAGGCCATGGAGGAAGAAGAAGAGGAGGGGGTGAAGGAGAGAGGTGTGTCACAATCATTAGTAGTGGCATTTTGGAGGCGTGGTGGTGGAACAACCTCCAACACTACTGCACCTTGTCCTGCATCCTTCCCAGCTGTCAGCAGAGTCACCCAATGCGCCGTGAAACTTAGGTAACGTCCCTGTCCATGCCTGCTGGACCATGAGTGAGTGGTAATATGCAACTTACCGCTGACCGCCCTGTCCAGCGAGGCATGGACATTGCCTTCCACATGCCGGTGGAGAGCCGGAATCACCTTCCGTGAGAAAAAGTGGCGTTTGGGTACCTGCCACTGAGGAACCGCACATTCCACAAACTCACGGAAGGGGGCAGAGTCTACCAACTGAAAGGGCAGCAGTTGAAGTGCTAGCAATCTTGCCAAGCTAGCATTCAACCGCTGGGCATGTGGATGGCTGGGAGCGAACTTCTTTCAGTGGTGCAGTAGCTGGGGCAGGGAAACTTGCCTGGTACAATCTGACGTTGGTGTACCGAAAGCAGATTGCCCACAAGTACTTGGCTGTGACACATCTAATTCAACACCTTCATTCCTCTCAGAGAGGACTGAAGGTATAGTGGGGTTGGAGATCTCAGCTGATGAAGAGCAAAGAGAGGTCCTCTTTGTTCTTTGGTGTGGGTCTTTTAGATACGCTTGCCAACGAACTGCATGGCAGGTCAACATATGTCTGGTCAAGCATGTGGTGCCCAAGCGGGAGATGTTTTGGCTACGTGAGATACGCTTGAGACATATGTTGCAAATAGCAGAGGTGCGATCTGATGCACTCGTCCCAAAAAAGCCCCACACCAAAGAACTTTTGGAATAACACACAGAGACAGCAGCGCCCTGCACATGCAGAGCTTTGGGGTGTGATGCAGTCAGTGTGCTGCCCTTAGGCTGGCCCCTGGAGGGCATCCTGCCTCGTTGGTGATGTGCCTCCTCCTCTCTCCTATCAGGCACCCACGTTGAGTCAGTGACCTCATCATCCCCTCCCTCCTCATCACTGGAGCAAACCTGGCAGTATGCTGCAGCAGGGGGAGCATGACTGCCAGATTGCTGTCCTTCTTGGGCACCCCCTCTGTCCGTGCTCGCGTTACTGCCTTCATCTAGCTCAGTATCATCATCAGAGCCTTCTAAACACTGGGCATCCTGCTGGAGCATGTACCCAACACTGTGGTCAAACAGTTCGAGGGACTCCTCAGGAGGACATGGTGGGGCTAGGGAAGGAGTGACTGATGCCATTGAAACGAAGGCAGCTGCTTTGCCAGACAAAGTATATATATATATATATATATATATATATATATATATATATATATATATATATACTGATACTGCAGCTAGCAAAATCAACTGCCTGCCTGTAGTATGAGAACACCACCAACCTTCTACAGGTAGCTTTAGCTGAACACTGTGCAGAGCTCACAAAAAACGAACTTGTAGCTTATTTAGCTGCCTGCGGTAGTGATAGGATCAGGAAAACACCACCAACCTTCTACAGGTAGCTTTAGGTGAACACTGTGCAGAGCTCGCAAAAAAATAACTTGAAGCTTATTTAGCTGCCTGCAGTAGTGATAGGATCAGGAAAACACCACCAACCTTCTACAGGTAGCAGGGCCGGACTGGGTATGAAAACCAGCCCTGGAAAAAATGTCATACCAGCCCCATAGCATTATAATACCAGCCCAACAGCATAACGTCATTATTTTTTTGTTCATAAAATGGAAAACCATGCATTTTAAAGCACATTTAAAGAGTGCATTATATATAGATAAGACACATATAAAAGCACATAGGGCTTTATATATATATATATATATATATATATATATATATATATATATATATATATACACTGCTGTGCGTTCGCTGCTTACACAGTGCTGTGTTAGGAAATCAAATAAATCGCTTCCCTAACACTGGCCCGCCTCTCAGCCAATCAGGTGCACTGGGTCTGGTTACCTGTCACCTGATTGGCTGAAGCGGCAGGCGCTGTGATCGGAGGGAGCGTGGAGCAACGCGCTGACCTGAGACAGGTAAGTGCCGGGCGGGGGGGACACTGGCAGGAATTGATGGGGCAAACTGGCGGCAATTGATGGGGCAAACTGGCGGCAATTGATGGGGCAAACTGGCGGCAATAGATGGTTACAGTGGCTGCGTTTGATGGCATAGTGGCTGCGTTTGATGGCATAGTGGCTGCGTTTGATGGGCACAGTGGCTGCGTTTGATGGGCACAGTAGCAGCATTTAATGGGCACAGTGGTGGCGCTTGATGGGCACAGTGGTGGCGCTTAATGGGCACAGTGGTGGCACTTGATGGGTACAGTGGTTGTGTTTAATGGGCACAGTGGCTGCAATTGATGGGTACAGTGGCTGCGTTTGATGGCACAGTGGCTGTGTTTGATGGGCACAGTGGTGGGAATTTATGGGCACAGTGGCTGTGTTTAATGGGCACAGTGGTGGCAATTTATGGGCACAGTGGCTGCGTTTGATGGGCACAGTGGCTGTGTTTGGGCACAGTGGTGGGAATTTATGGGCACAGTGGCTGCGTTTAATGGGCACAGTGACTGCAATTTATGGGTACAGTGGCTGCGTTTAATGGGCACAGTGGTGGCAATTTATGGGTACAGTGGCTGCGTTTGATGGGCACAGTGGCTGTGTTTGATGGGCACAGTGGTGGGAATTTATGGGCACAGTGGCTGTGTTTGATGGGCACAGTGGTGGAAATTTATGGGCACAGTGGCTGCGTTTAATGGGCACAGTGGTGGCAATTTATGGGTACAGTGGCTGCGCTTGATGGCACAGTGGCTGTGTTTAATATGCACAGTGGCTGCAATTGATGGGTACAGTGGCTGCAATTGATGGCTCAGTGGCTGCGTTTGATGGGCACAGTGGCGGGAATTTATGGGCACAGTGGCTGCGTTTAATGGGAACAGTGGTGGGAATTTATGGGTACAGTGGCTGCATTTGATGGGCACAGTGGCTGCGTTTAATGGGAACAGTGGTGGGAATTTATGGGTACAGTGGCTGCATTTGATGGGCACAGTGGCTGTGTTTAATGGGCACAGTGGTGGCAATTTATGGGTACAGTGGCTGGGCTTGATGGCCCAGTGGCTGCGTTTAATGGGCCTAGTGGCTGTAATTTATGGGCACAGTGGCTGTGTTTAATGGGCACAGTGGTGGCAATTTATGGGTACAGTGGCTGCGTTTGATGGCACAGTGGCTTCGTTTAATGGGCACAGTGGCTGCAATTGATGGGTACAGTGGCTGCGTTTGATGGCACAGTGGCTGCGTTTGATGGGCACAGTGGCGGGAATTTATGGGCACAGTGGCTGCGTTTAATGGGCACAGTGGCGGGAATTTATGGGCACAGTGGCTGCGTTTGATGGGCACAGTGGCTGTGTTTAATGGGCACAGTGGTGGCAATTTATGGGTACAGTGGCTGCGTTTGATGGCACAGTGGCTGCGTTTGATAGGAACAGTGGTGGGAATTTATGGGCACAGTGGCTGCGTTTAATGGGCACAGTGGTGGCAATTTATGGGCACAGTGGCTGCGTTTGATGGGCACAGTGGCTGTGTTTGATGGGCACAGTGGTGGGAATTTATGGGCACAGTGGCTGCGTTTAATGGGCACAGTGGCTGCAATTTATGGGTACAGTGGCTGCGTTTAATGGGCACAGTGGTGGCAATTTATGGGTACAGTGGCTGCGTTTGATGGACACAGTGGCTGTGTTTGATGGCACAGTGGTGCGAATTTATGGGCACAGTGGCTGTGTTTGATGGGCACAGTGGTGGGAATTTATGGGCACAGTGGCTGCGTTTAATGGGCACAGTGGTGGCAATTTATGGGTACAGTGGCTGCGCTTGATGGCACAGTGGCTGTGTTTAATGGGCACAGTGGCTGCAATTGATGGGTACAGTGGCTGCAATTGATGGCTCAGTGGCTGCGTTTGATGGGCACAGTGGCGGGAATTTATGGGCACAGTGGCTGCGTTTAATGGGAACAGTGGTGGGAATTTATGGGTACAGTGGCTGCGTTTGATGGGCACAGTGGCTGTGTTTAATGGGCACAGTGGTGGCAATTTATGGGTACAGTGGCTGGGCTTGATGGCCCAGTGGCTGCGTTTAATGGGCACAGTGGCTGTAATTTATGGGCACAGTGGCTGTGTTTAATGGGCACAGTGGTGGCAATTTATGGGTACAGTGGCTGCGTTTGATGACACAGTGGCTGCGTTTAATGGGCACAGTGGTGGCAATTTATGGGTACAGTGGCTGCGCTTGATGGCACAGTGGCTGTGTTTAATGGGCACAGTGGCTGCAATTGATGGGTACAGTGGCTGCAATTGATGGCTCAGTGGCTGCGTTTGATGGACACAGTGGCGGGAATTTATGGGCGCAGTGGCTGCGTTTAATGGGAACAGTGGTGGGAATTTATGGGTACAGTGGCTGCGTTTGATGGGCACAGTGGCTGCGTTTGATGGGCACAGTGGCTGTGTTTAATGGGCACAGTGGTGGCAATTTATGGGTACAGTGGCTGGGCTTGATGGCCCAGTGGCTGCGTTTAATGGGCACAGTGGCTGTAATTTATGGGCACAGTGGCTGTGTTTAATGGGCACAGTGGTGGCAATTTATGGGTACAGTGGCTGCGTTTGATGGGCACAGTGGTGGGAATTTATGGGCACAGTGGCTGTGTTTGATGGGCACAGTGGTGGGAATTTATGGGCACAGTGGCTGCGTTTAATGGGCACAGTGGTGGCAATTTATGGGTACAGTGGCTGCGCTTGATGGCACAGTGGCTGTGTTTAATGGGCACAGTGGCTGCAATTGATGGGTACAGTGGCTGCAATTGATGGCTCAGTGGCTGCGTTTGATGGGCACAGTGGCGGGAATTTATGGGCACAGTGGCTGCGTTTAATGGGAACAGTGGTGGGAATTTATGGGTACAGTGGCTGCATTTGATGGGCACAGTGGCTGTGTTTAATGGGCACAGTGGTGGCAATTTATGGGTACAGTGGCTGGGCTTGATGGCCCAGTGGCTGCGTTTAATGGGCACAGTGGCTGTAATTTATGGGCACAGTGGCTGTGTTTAATGGGCACAGTGGTGGTAATTTATGGGTACAGTGGCTGCGTTTGATGGCACAGTGGCTGCGTTTAATGGGCACAGTGGTGGCAATTTATGGGTACAGTGGCTGCGCTTGATGGCACAGTGGCTGCGTTTACTGGGCACAGTGGCTGCAATTGATGGGTACAGTGGCTGCGTTTGATGGCACAGTGGCTGCGTTTGATGGGCACAGTGGCGGGAATTTTTTGGGCACAGTGGCTGCGTTTAATGGGCACAGTGGTGGGAATTTATGGGCACAGTGGCTGCGTTTGATGGGCACAGTGGCTGTGTTTAATGGGCACAGTGGTGGCAATTTATGGGTACAGTGGCTGCGTTTGATGGCACAGTGGCTGCGTTTGATGGGCACAGTGGTGGGAATTTATGGGCACAGTGGCTGCGTTTAATGGGCACAGTGGCTGCAATTTATGGGTACAGTGGCTGCGTTTAATGGGCACAGTGGTGGCAATTTATGGGTACAGTGGCTGCATTTGATGGACACAGTGGCTGCGTTTGATGGGCACAGTGGCTGTGTTTGATGGGCACAGTGGTGGGAATTTATGGGCACAGTGGCTGCGTTTAATGGGCACAGTGGCTGCAATTTATGGGTACAGTGGCTGCGTTTAATGGGCACAGTGTTTGCAATTTATGGGTACAGTGGCTGCGTTTGATGGGCACAGTGGCTGTGTTTGATGGCCACAGTGGTGGGAATTTATGGGTACAGTGGCTGGGCTTGATGGCCCAGTGGCTGCGTTTAATGGGCACAGTGGCTGTAATTTATGGGCACAGTGGCTGTGTTTAATGGGCACAGTGGTGGCAATTTATGGGTACAGTGGCTGCGTTTGATGACACAGTGGCTGCGTTTAATGGGCACAGTGGTGGCAATTTATGGGTACAGTGGCTGCGCTTGATGGCACAGTGGCTGTGTTTAATGGGCACAGTGGCTGCAATTGATGGGTACAGTGGCTGCAATTGATGGCTCAGTGGCTGCGTTTGATGGACACAGTGGCGGGAATTTATGGGCGCAGTGGCTGCGTTTAATGGGAACAGTGGTGGGAATTTATGGGTACAGTGGCTGCGTTTGATGGGCACAGTGGCTGCGTTTGATGGGCACAGTGGCTGTGTTTAATGGGCACAGTGGTGGCAATTTATGGGTACAGTGGCTGGGCTTGATGGCCCAGTGGCTGCGTTTAATGGGCACAGTGGCTGTAATTTATGGGCACAGTGGCTGTGTTTAATGGGCACAGTGGTGGCAATTTATGGGTACAGTGGCTGCGTTTGATGGGCACAGTGGTGGGAATTTATGGGCACAGTGGCTGTGTTTGATGGGCACAGTGGTGGGAATTTATGGGCACAGTGGCTGCGTTTAATGGGCACAGTGGTGGCAATTTATGGGTACAGTGGCTGCGCTTGATGGCACAGTGGCTGTGTTTAATGGGCACAGTGGCTGCAATTGATGGGTACAGTGGCTGCAATTGATGGCTCAGTGGCTGCGTTTGATGGGCACAGTGGCGGGAATTTATGGGCACAGTGGCTGCGTTTAATGGGAACAGTGGTGGGAATTTATGGGTACAGTGGCTGCATTTGATGGGCACAGTGGCTGTGTTTAATGGGCACAGTGGTGGCAATTTATGGGTACAGTGGCTGGGCTTGATGGCCCAGTGGCTGCGTTTAATGGGCACAGTGGCTGTAATTTATGGGCACAGTGGCTGTGTTTAATGGGCACAGTGGTGGTAATTTATGGGTACAGTGGCTGCGTTTGATGGCACAGTGGCTGCGTTTAATGGGCACAGTGGTGGCAATTTATGGGTACAGTGGCTGCGCTTGATGGCACAGTGGCTGCGTTTACTGGGCACAGTGGCTGCAATTGATGGGTACAGTGGCTGCGTTTGATGGCACAGTGGCTGCGTTTGATGGGCACAGTGGCGGGAATTTTTTGGGCACAGTGGCTGCGTTTAATGGGCACAGTGGTGGGAATTTATGGGCACAGTGGCTGCGTTTGATGGGCACAGTGGCTGTGTTTAATGGGCACAGTGGTGGCAATTTATGGGTACAGTGGCTGCGTTTGATGGCACAGTGGCTGCGTTTGATGGGCACAGTGGTGGGAATTTATGGGCACAGTGGCTGCGTTTAATGGGCACAGTGGCTGCAATTTATGGGTACAGTGGCTGCGTTTAATGGGCACAGTGGTGGCAATTTATGGGTACAGTGGCTGCATTTGATGGACACAGTGGCTGCGTTTGATGGGCACAGTGGCTGTGTTTGATGGGCACAGTGGTGGGAATTTATGGGCACAGTGGCTGCGTTTAATGGGCACAGTGGCTGCAATTTATGGGTACAGTGGCTGCGTTTAATGGGCACAGTGTTTGCAATTTATGGGTACAGTGGCTGCGTTTGATGGGCACAGTGGCTGTGTTTGATGGCCACAGTGGTGGGAATTTATGGGCACAGTGGCTGTGTTTGATGGGCACAGTGGTGGGAATTTATGGGCACAGTGGCTGCGTTTAATGGGCACAGTGGTGGCAATTTATGGGTACAGTGGCTGCGCTTGATGGCACA